>CM021703.1:2868836-3060305 GCA_011074415.1 Stictonetta naevosa
CTAGTCCTACATCCAAATCATTTATAAAAACATTGAAGAGGACTGGCCCTAAAATGGAGCCTTGAGGGACCCCACTAGTGACCATCCGCCAGCCTGAAGTGTCCGCATTTACCACAACCCTTTGAGCCCTGCCCATCAGCCAGTTGCTCACCCATTGTATGATGTTTTTGTTTAGCTGTATGCTGGACATTTTGTCCAGTACGATCCTATGGGAAACCGTGTCAAAAGCCTTGCTGCAGTCCAAAAAGATCACATCAGCTGGTTTGCCTTGGTTGACTAGACGGGTGATCTTCTCATAAAAGGAAATCAAATTTGTTAGGCAGGACCTACCCCTCATAGGTCCTTATTAACTTGCTTTTGAAATGCACAGAAAACTGAAACCATGCTCTTATGTGAAAGTAGTGAATGTTATGTCCATGTCATGGGTTGTTGCATATCAAAATGTCTATGGTAGGTAAAGACTTGGGTAGTTGTGTTCAGCTTCGCAAGACCATGATAGTAAGCTGTAATTGCTTTTAAGCATCTTTTAAGCATATTTTTTTTGTCTGACTTAAGCTTTCTGGACAGTGGTATAGATCTCAAGGAATCATAAAAAGCGGAAGTGACTGTTCCATAACATTCTGAAAGATCCCCTTAGAAGAACAGTTATGTGTTTATAATGTCAGGTTAGGAAAAAGAAAGAACACGATTGCATAGACCTCGTGGGCTGTGCCTACAGGATCAGAGCTTCAAGCTATAAAAGAAGAAGGGTGAGACACTTCTAAATGGCTAATATATGCTTGTCACAAACTCCAAAAGTTAGAATATACAGGGTGCACATAAGAACACTAGTCTACGTGGGCTGATGTCTGACCTCCAGTATATTACACTTCTCCTGGTCCTCTCAGTATTAGTTGTAAAACTGTTAGTGATAATTTTCTAAAAGTAGCATGCTTGTTGTTCACCATCACTGAAAAGTTGCAATTAACTTTAAAAGGTTGTCCCTGCTCTTGAGGATAAAGTGCTGATAACAAAAAGGTGCCAAAAAAAAAAGGTAATTAAAACTGTGGGGGAAAGAGACACATTTTTTCCTGCCTGTGTGCACAGCTGTATGGACTTGGTACAACTTTTAAAATTTGCCTTCAGGTGTTAGACCTTAGGCAGTACAAATTGAGCTAGGTAGTGAGCTGAAAGATTTGTTTATTCTAGCAATTAAAGATGTTCATTTTATATAGATGCTACTTGTGATGAACTTCTGGAGTTCATCCTTTAACTCTTCAGCAGGTATAATTTTCTTCAGTGGAAATTTTGCATGGTTAGGGACTGTTTCTTGAGCCTTTTTATGTACTAATAAGAAAAACATACTTATTGTTAGCTTGCTGTGCTCTTAAACAAATGGGTGAATCAAGTTCATAGAGCTTAGGAAGACAAATTGCACTTCCAAGGTTGCCAGCAATTCTGCATAAACAGCTGGTGATTTAGCTGATCAATGGCAAAGAAAAGTGTATCTGTGCTTGACTCCTATAAAAGGAACAGGATACACTGTCATATCTACTACTTAATTTAAAGACTGACAGTTGATTTTTTTTTCTATTTCAATTATGTCTTAACTGCATCATGTTATGAACTACGTAGAATTAGCAAATACATTAGGTAAGCGTGGTACTGAGCATGAAGGCTAACATCAGTTTATTTTGAAGCAGTGTCGATGACAACAAATAAGTACTTTGCCTGGCACACTTTCCTAAAGTGACTCTGAATATACAGACTGCGAACTCCAATCTCATTCCATCTTCTGTAGTTTCAGTTTTAATGTATTTTGCCTGCATCTTGCTGATTTTTTTGTCTGCTTTTGTAAGCTGAGTTGATGTTTTACTTTGCTTTTACTTAGCAATCCATTTTCTTTCCACCTTTTGGATATATCTGGGCTGGGCTTTATGTTCTCATTCTTTTTCTGGAAGCTGTTTTAGTCTGTTTACTCAGAGTGGCTGATTTAAAGCAATTGAAAGATTAGGATAGTGGACAACAGAGATGAATTGAAGTAGTTCATCTTTGTCAGAATAATCCTGTCTTTCACAGCTGTCCCCTCTGCTTTAAAAAAAAATAAATAAATAGAAACCGGGCAGAAAGCTAAACTTCAGATACATAGAAAAATTGGGAAAAGGCAAAGCGAGTAAGTATCTTAAAGGTGGAGAGAAGAGTACACTTTGGATGGAGGTAAGAACATGAAAACACCCAATATTACATGGGGATCTGTAACAGAACATCAGTTCACTCTGAACTGTTAACATAGAAGACCCTGAAGCAAGAGAAAATTCTTAGGAATATATTTTTTCAAGGGGCAGATATTGAAACTTTTTTTAAAACTGAGGAAAATGAGAGAGAAGGATATCTTCTCCCAAGAAAAATAACTAAAAAAAAAAGTTTTGGAGGAAAAAGGTGCACACAGGAGAAAAATCTGTATTGCAGCTCAAGCGTTGTCCTGATAAATGAAAATTAAAAAAGATTTAAACTCAGCTTTAGGATTACTAAAATAGTAAGTAGTTGAATGCAAGTAAACTGCCTTATGGGAAAATGGTGATATTAGTATTTGAAAGGAGGAAAGAGAATACAGAGTGTGATTAAGAGATTGACACGAGTGTTAGTAGCTACTAGGTAATGTATTTCAAAGAAGTATTGAGCTGGCTGTGATCAAAGTCACTTGTACATGCAGAATTTCCAGCTAAAAAGCTATAGGAGGATATGGGTCTGATATAGCCTGCAAGTCTTAGAAGCTATTCGTTATCTGAAAACAGCAGAATAGCCACCATTGATCACACTTCAGCAAAAGCGGAGGGAATCAAGGTCATAACAAAGTACGTTTGCTTGATCCGCCAAAATCCTGAGACTGGAAGAAATGATTGGTAACATAAAAGCAGAGGCTGTTGATAACTTGCTCTAGAAAGATGGAAGGCATGCAAGCTTCTAAGAACAGGAAAACTCATCACCTTAATCACCTGGAAATTTTCAGAGGAGTTAGATGAGGTGCTTTCCTGGCCCTGAGCAGACATGGTGTTTCCCTGCTTGCCCCTCCTCAGAGCTCGCTCTTACCATCTGCTCTGTGCTGAAGCTTCCAGTCTGTTATGTTGAAGCAGTCTCCAGCTGGTCTCCTAGTCTAGCAAAAGCACTTAGTTTTAGGTTTTTGTTGGGGAAAGGACACAGAGATGGTTCAGATGCATATGTGGAGTGAATAATAACAGTGACTCCTCTGGTCTGTCTGACAGCCACTCTGGGAGAGGAAAGCAAGCAAGCGATGGAGGTAAGGTGTTGGAGCAGGCTTGTGGGGTGTTATCCCTTGTCCAGGTTGTATGTAGCATTACAGTTGCAGACACAAGTTCAGAGTCCCTGTGATCTGATTCAGAAACAGGCATTCAGCTGAGTTTTTTTGTGTATAGAGATTTTTCCATGAAGATGTGCTGTGGGGCACGTTCAGCTGCGCCAGACACTGCCCCCAGCCTGTCACTGCAATCAGCATCATATGGGGGAAGGGCCCCCACCTGTGACAGGTGGACTTGCTGAGGGAGGGAGAACTTTGAAATTTAAGGAATAAATTACAAGCAATTGAGAATGTCTGTTAAATGCATCTGACTTAACATAGCTCAATATAGCTGTTTTGAACATAAAAGACTTGAAATTTCTTTATTTTCCTTAGAGTAATGCTTAACTCCCCATCTTTTCTATCATCTCACAGACACTGTAAAGCCCTCTGTTGCAGAGGCTACCTACAATACATTGCTCAGTGGTTATGTCTTAGCTAAAAACCATCCATTATAATGCTTTCTTTTGCTACTGTTGCACAGTTTTACTATGCAAGACTGGCAAGTGTGCAACATATGGCATGGCTATATTGTCCTATAAAGAAGGAAATAACTGTGTATGACTTATTTGGATGGTGAAGTCTGAAAAGAGAGTCCCAAGAGTTACTCTTCTAAAACTAAAAGCCAAGGTGTTTGATGTGATGTCAAGGGCTGTTGAAATATGTAATTCATTCCATCTGCTGCCTTTGGTGCATGAGAACAACACATCAGTGCCAGCTGCATATGCCTAAAACAGAGAGAGGAGAAACCTTGGCAATCATTCTGTTTACTGTGATATGTGTAGAGTGCCAGTGAGCCACAATTTGTCTTTTATTTTTAGCCCATGTGTCCTGGTTTTCCTGACAGGCCAATCTTAGAGGGACGCATGCTGCATGCACCCAAGCTTGGGAGGCTTTCCTTGTATTGCCGATGTTGGGGTTCTGAAAATTCACACCCATTCGCCAACTTTCTCTTGCCATCTGTCCAGGAATTCAGCAGCTCTGGCTTTCTTATTCTGGGCTTAGCATTACAAATTTCTTATTGCTTCCGTTGTTCTTCACCTGGTCCATCCAAGCTCATCAGCCACCAGTTATTCAGAAAGCATAGTTAACAGTGAGTTCAGTGACCTGAACAAATATTTACAACATACTTGCTTTTTAAGAATAAATATCTTCTCATATGATGTTCTTAAGTAAAATAGAATGCTTACAAGCATAGCTATCTTATCAACAGGCCCTGGGAGATTTTTTTTTTTTTTTAAATCTCAGCCTTTGTAGTCAAGGATTAATAGTTCCTTTCAGTCTCTTGTCCTTCAGGAGCTGTCCCCTCTTCTCCCTGTCTCTCCTCCAGGTAGAGAATAATATCCCTGGGATATTATATCCAGGGAAAAGATCCCTGTTGGCTCACTAGTATTGGTATTGTATGCAGAGGGTAAATTCAATATATGAAATAATTCTTGTCATTAAGTAATTCCCCAGATTTAGGGAGGCTTATCCTGGGTAGCTTTAAGTCTTTGTGAGGTGTTACAGTGGTCCAAGAAGAGTCAAATGGAAGTGGAACTTGTTTTTTTCCTTGAGTATTTTATTCATATAAGTAGTAATACTTATATGAGCATTTTTAGGTGTGAAACTTCCAAGATATTTTGTAATAGAAGGAAGGAAAAAAATATTGATAAAATCATCCTCTCTCATTTATCAGCTAATTACTAAGGAAAGAGCAAACTAATCCCATAGTAAATTTACCTTCAGCCTTTTCCTCTTTTTCTGTTATTCATGGAATGGTGGTGCATGGAAGCTATGTATTCTGTAACATAGGAATACGGAGTTGTACCTGTAATGAAAGACCACATTGAGAGGTCATGGAAAGAATTATGGAAAATGTACCAGAGGACTACACACAGACACACACAAAATGTTCATGGGCAACAAGATGTTGGAGTAATAAAGCTGCTGGGTCTTTAAAAAAATAAAAATAATTCAGCTGTTTACACATAAGTCTGTTTTTTGCACTACAGAGAAAAAATAAGAATTAAGATCCTAAGTAACTTCTGTGGCTCTGTCACTGTACCCCAGTATACGTGTGCATGTAGTCTCAAATCAGTGTGCCATTTGAAGGATTCAAGCTAGCTGCATCCTTAAGCAACTGTCTGAACTGAAGCCAAAATTAGCATGCTACATGAATCCAAATTGGGAGAGGGGTGTTTAATGGCACTTCATGGGCTATTGGGTGTCTTTATCCTGAAGCTTTGAAAGCTGTTTTGGACTTTTGCCTCTAATTTAAGCTGCATCATGCATCCTATGTTGCTCAGCAGTGACTGACAAATATTTCTGCACTGTGTGTTGCCAGTATAACAATAAAGCCAGAGGCACATGTGTATAAAGTCTTAATCTTCCCCTATACCTCTTGCACACAGTTTACACACATCTTGGCAACTATATGCTCTAACACAGTGTTTTTTATAAGTGTAATGATTTTCTGGTCCATAAGCAGGTTCCTTCTTGGAACAAGTATTACTGTACATTTAACACTACAGCTGATATGCAGTCATCTCTGCCACCATGATACTACATGAAGTGTATTTGGAGAGACGTGAAGACAGGTTTATCTATTGCCAGCTATGACGTGAAGACAGATTTATCTATTGCCAACTATGTGGGAAGTTGAATCACAGCAGATGAACTTTATTTACCTAAGCTGGAACTTAACCAGAACACCAAGGTTAATATCCTCTCTCTTGCAAATATGCTACAGGTTCATTAAAAACTGTGAATAATCAGCAGATCTGCTGATTATTCAACTTCTTCTGCAGTGATTCAAAGGCCCATTTTTCAAATGCTTCTGCAGTGAAAAGTTCTATAACGTTCAAATATGACAGTTGAAATTGTTGTCTTTTAGTCAAAGTTCTGGGTTTTGTTTCTCAGAACATGTTATCCTCAAGCACAGACTTGTTTCCTCATGCTTGTTTCTCAGTGAGGCTTCATGTACCTTGAGTACCAGTTAATTAACAGCAAGGTGAGACTACAGTTTATTAGGTCCTGTAGGCAGTTTAGACAGTGGATAGCAGATATGATTGCACGTAATTGCACTGCAGGCAATAAATGATGTGAGTAGTTACTAGTCCTACAAGGAGGTGCTCAGAACTTGAAATGTTTTAGCTTTAGGACTGCCATAACTGCCTTGGATATCACTCTTTTGTTTATTTAGGGTGAGTATCAATTAAATTTTTAAGATTTCACATGATGGATGAGAATAATATCTGGGTTTTTAAAGTAATTTGGAAAATATGTGCTTTGTACGTGCAGTTCTAATGGAGACTGTATAGAACAGACACCGTTGTTCCATGGTACCAATGTGTTGATGAGAATTGTATTATCCATTGAAATATTAAACATATTTAGGTTAAAGAAGCTATTCAAGTCTTAAAAATGAAGAATTTTAAAAAGAGAAGTTAGGCTTTTTTTTTTTTTCAGAAAAGATTTCAAATCTTCACTTTAGCAGGCCTCTGTAATGGAGAGCCTTTCAAAGTTTCTTGCACTTTTTTTTTACTGATCTTCATTTTGAGGTGTGATTTCTGGAAGAGTAACTCTTCATCTCTTGGAAGAGAGAAGCCCAAGAAAATGTGGATAAGGAAGTATCACTTAACACTAATTTTTATTTATTTCATTGTTCAAATCTAAAGGTAATAGTTTGTGTGGGTATCCTATGTTTGTAGTGTAGAACCAATTTTAATAGCATAGGAGATTCTTACAAGTAAAAAAAGTAAGGTTGTATAATAAGGAATAATAAAGTTGGAGACATGGGCACATATTCATCTGTTCTCCCCACCCTCAAAAAGCTTGATTATCCATAGGCAACATTTCTACAGAGTATAAGTAAAATAGATGAACATATCCTTTACTAATAAATAAATTTCAAACTACTTGATTCCTGTAGTTTTGAAAAGATTCCTGCAGTTTTGAAAATACACGGGAAGATTTTGTAGAAGGAAAATAGTTGTATGCAGTGTTTTGAAGATATTACTCTAGCTCAATCACTTAGCAGCTTGAGTCCATTTTTCTGGGAAAACGTCATGTTTGTCTGACCAGATTCATGTGTTACTCTTGGATTTGAGAGAGTTGTTTTCATTAGTATAACTTGTATGTTGTTGACATAGCTTATGGCAGACTAATTTCATGCTGTAATAAAGGACTGGATAGAGTTGAAAAATAACTCTTTACCCCTTTGGCTTTGGGGCTTATATGCTTATTAGAAGGTATTTTATGCACTAGACCTTAAGATTTTGTAGATTCTGAAGGGAAAACTTGATCCATTATTTCTTGTAAGTGTTTAGGTTTGCTTGCATATTTTGTCAAATGTTAATTCTTCCCCCGAAAGTCAGGATCTGTTTTCAGAATTGGTGAAGAAAGTCCTGTATTCAAAAAAAAAAACAAAGAAAAAAAAACTATTTTTCAAAAGAGGTGTTTTCTTCTTGAATTGGTTAATTAGTATCAAACTGCATTGAAATTACCTTATATATCAGGGGTCATGAAGGATGCCCTTAATATTTGTATGTAGCCACCTTACAGAAAAATCAAGAATGCTAGTACTTAAAAGCACTGAATGAATATCTAGAATTCTCTGTTTGGGCAGAGCTTGATTTACCTGTGAAAATTGCTGTTGCTCTTAAAAACCAACCAAACAATAACCAAAACCACACAAGCTAAAAACCTCACACTTGATCGCTAAGGGTGCGAAGTGGAGATACCAAAACTGGCTTCAAAGGAGCAGTGGGAAGCATTAATGGGCTACTTGCCCTCTCCAGAAGGGAGTGAGATATTTCTGGAGCAGACCTTCTCAGTATACATGCACCTGGGTCCCAGCAGGATTCGCAAGGGCTACCAAGAGCGTGTGGGGGAAGGGGGAGGGAGTATGTGTGTGGAATTCATTTTCTGAAGTCACAAGCAAAGATTGTAGATATTGCTATATGGTTTTACTACTAACTATGGCAAGTTTTGTGCTACAAGCACAGATCTATCCGCTTGCAATGCGAATGCAATGCGAATCACCAGAAAAGTGACCTACCAATTTGGTCATCACAAGAGGTTATGCTCTCAAAGCTAACTATAAGCAAAAGACATAAATAACACCTATTTTGAAGTGTTTTTTCTCCTCTGTGGGAACATATATTACTTGAAAATAACGTCAGCTTCCCAGCTGCAGATTTTTCTATTCACTATTTGGTGCAATGCTTACCAAATTATTTTTAGATTTTAAAAATCTACACAAAATGTCAACCTATTCCAATTTTTATTTAGTCTTACTCTTACTAGAACTATTTTTTTCTGAAATAGACTACAAACATAAGTCCCAGATGTACTCTCTGAATCTATAAATTGCTGATTGTGGAGAAAATACATTTTTGTATAAAAATGATGGATTGGTGAAACATAATGGCTTGCTGCTGTTGTTATAGTTAAAATTTTATTTGAAACTATTGAATTTCATAATGTTTAAAGTTTTTACAGCTTCCATAAGGCTAGACAAATGAGAAAAGTGTACTTCTGCAACTGAAATAGGGCAGCTATAAACAATTCTGATGTTACATAGCTCTCATATTTTAGTTTCTTTACTCTGAAATGGTGTGGAAAATGCAGAGTGCTTTCTTTGTTAGAATATTACACAGACATGACTTACATATACTTGAACATCAACACTCTTTACAGTTAACTGTTCACATATACAAGCAAAAAATAACTGAAGTGCAGATGCTATTTTGTTTTCCTCCTACAATAAAGACTCAAATAGGATTGAATATCATTATCATCTGCAATGACACATGTGATGGCACACTTGTTTTGAACAAGACATTGGAAAGTGTGACTGAATTTGCGAGAGTGACAATTGTGACAATTGGTAATTGCAGAGACATTTCCTCCATCGTTTTCACAGGTAACTTAGACTTGCTTTCTTTTATTAAGAAATTAGATAGTTACACAGCTGAACTATGGTCCCTGTCTCTTCAAAAGAAATTATTTGTTAATAGCCAAAGAGATTGCACTGCCAGAAAAACGAGCAGGAAGCAACATTTCATGACGACTCCAAGATCTCTGATTTTATACTCAAAATGCATATTAGTAAAAGCTGAAACTCTAACACCTCTTGAACAGTGAGAGGAAGGAATTTGTGTTATTCATATATCACATGATGGTTTAAGTAATTTTCTTCACAATCTGTGACTCCAACACTGCCTTGTACTGGTGCTTTTTGGAACCATCAGTAGGGAACGCTACATCTACTGCAGCCTCATCACCTTTGGTCAATGTCATTACTCTTATCAAACATTACCAGCGAGTCTCAAATTGTTTTGATGTTGTTTCTAGGTGAATGTTTGATCTGAAGAGGTCATACAGCTAATGGACACTGAATGGATTATTGCCCTTTTGAAGTGTCTTAAGGTGTGGTGACAATTAGCGTATGTTCCTGGAGTACTCTTACACCAATATTGATTTTTTTTTTTACTTTCAAATGTTGAGAAATGTTATATTGACAAGTGTAGCATGTCAAAGAACAAACTGAGGTATGTGCAGTGAAGAGGGACGGTAACTCTCAATCATAAGCCTACAGATGTGAAACTTCTGAACCTGAAAGCCGCTATTCATTTTGGGTAATGTTTTTGTAGACCAATGGAGCAGGGACCAGACTTCACACTGTAATCTGACTTTAAAGCAACCTTTACACTAGAAGAGGTGAAAGGTGCATTTGTATGAGCCATGCAATACAGTGCAGGAATACAGTACCTCACAGGAACTTCCAAGATCTGTTACCGTATAGCTTGGAATGTGAATTGTTAAAATGAACTTCAGATTTCAAGCACGTTTCACCCCCAAATGCAAGATATAGTTATCTCTAAGCAGGAGGGTTAAGGTTTAAATCAAAACTCCTACTTCATTCAGGAAGGACTCAAATCATCATGAAACAAAATCGAAAGTCTTTAAGAATATAATTTAGTTATCTCAAAAGTTTATTTTTTGCCAGCGTTGATAGCACGCGATGCACTTCTAATCGTCCTCTTTCTTGGTTTTATTTATTGTCTCCTTTGTAAATGAAAGGAACAGCTCAGTTTGTTAGATCTATATGAGGGTAAGAGCACAGAAGTCAATCTTGCATCTCTTTTTGCTAGTAATTTTGGGGAATCAAAATGATTAATTGCCTCAAGAAGTACTGAAGCAATGAAACGGATTTAGCTCTATCTGATTCCTGTTAAGACTGAAAATCTATGGTAATAGTTTTAATTTAACATATAATGATATACTACTTAGACATTTTTTTCTCTGAATAGTTTGCATAGTTAAGTAATACTACTTAAAATTGTTTTGTACTCAGAATAGTATTCACAGAATCTTAAGAGTACTGATTCTCATATGTATGTGAGATACTTCTTTATATATATATATATTTATATTTAAGTCAGACTGGAGGGAGCAACATTGTAGCTGGATGCCGAAGGCAGCTGTAGTCTTGTCAGTTGGTATTAGGATGAAATGAAATAATAGGAGAAGTAATGTGGATTAATGATGTCTGTGGATTTATGAAAAATGCCCTGTCAAATAAGCTGGCTTCACTTTCTGACAATTTAAATGTGGCAAATATTTCTAATTGTGAAAATGATCTGTTTTCATCTTGTGCTGCATAACATTTCTGATTGTGGAGGAAGAAGTTACTCCTTTATTTTATCCCTTATGTGCACCTGAGAAAGGATGAGCGCTTGTTACAGTTCAAAACAATTGTTGCAAGAAATCTTATTTGAGGAAAGAATAATTGTGGAGGTTTTTTTGGTGCAAATTGGTACCATGTCCAGTATCACTCAATATCTAGCAAAGATCTGAAAATAAAGTACAGGTGAAGGGCCTTACGTGGTTAACAAAAAGGTAAGTGAATGAATAGTGAAATACAAATAAATCTGAAGAGCTAGGCAGGTTGTGTGGTGCAGATTGTCCTGACAAAAAGGTTCCAATTCAAATAATTACTGTTAGTAAAACCCAGTGTGGGGTTATGGATATAGTACCCCACAGTGTTGAATAATGATGCTTTAGTCATGGCTTCATGTCTAACAATTATCTTGATTTGAATATAACAGTTTTCTGATTCTTGACTAGACAAATGTGAGTAGAAAGCAGCTTCCTTCTGGAAGTTCTGGATAGAGCAAATATTCCTATAGAGAATCATATTTCTTTTTAAAAAAGTTAAATATCTAGTTATCTAATATAATTATGTGTGTATATTGAATTTATCTAATATATTGAAAATCACATGTAGTTTGCCAGTGTGTCCTTACAAGGAAAGCAACAGGTGAATTTTTGAAGGGGAGCATTTGTCAAGGGACAGTGGCAGGAAAGTGAAACTGCAACAAATGGATGATTGGACCTTTTTCATACATAAAGAGGAATCTTTGGAACACACTGTCAGAAATAATTAGTTTAGTCTTTTTTAGTTTTGATGTCTTCATAAGAAGCTTTGGCACCTTGATAAAGGTAATAAATATAATTAATTGAATCCAGTAAGGGAGAGGTAGCTGGTAAAAGTGAAGTCTGGTTTGCAATATGCAACAAGATTACAGATTTCATAAACTAACAAATAATCTTACCTCAAATATCTTGAATTTCTTCAGTTACAAGGTAAAATCCTATTAGCTCAACAAAAATAATAATAATTAAAAAATCCTTTCATTTATAAATATCTTCACTACATTTTCTTTTATCATTAATATTCAATTGCTTAAAGTAGTACCACGTTGTCTGCATTTGTTTTGTGTCAGATGCATAAGATGTGTGGAAACCAAAGAGAACATTCTTATGTCCATTCTGCATGCATTCTCCATGGCAGCTCCTTGACTAAGCAAGAAAAAGCATTTTGAAAGGCTTAAGTGAAACAAAAGCACAATTCTGTGAGCATTGCCTTACATCTAGCAAGTAGTCTGATCTCCTTTCACATTACAAATTTGCCCTTTAGTTACTTTTGCAATTAGACTTAAAGATAATTATTACGCTATATGGTGTATCTTTAATGTATGTCCTCATAATATTACACTTGTAATTCTATGGACAAACTATGCAAAGCAAGCTGTATGTGTCTTTGGAGGGTTGGGGAAAAAATAGGCATAATGAACGATGAAACTATCTGGTTGACATCATGCTCATTTGGCTCCGTACTTTCATCATTTCTGTTGAAGTAGAATATTCGGGAGTGGTTTCAGGGTAACTTGTGCATGTATATCGATTTGCTTCAGCATGTAATTCTTGCTGTTGTTTAGTACCTGGCTTTGTATTTCTTCTAGATTTCATTGTATAATTGTAGTCCTTCCCTTCTTCTCTACAGGCTTTCACAAATAATTGAAGCAAACGTGATAGGGTTTTGGCAGACCATCTGTCATGTGTGGTATCGCATCCCCAACAAAGACAGAGCGGTCTCATGATAAACAAGTAGACAGATTAAGGACTTAATGTTCCTAAACCTTGGAAAAAACAGCTTTTTCCTTTCTTTCCATTCCAACCACATTGAATGGATAATATAATCACTTTCTAGCATTTCAGTATTGATGACAATTATGTCAAGTTCTGAGTAAAGAAAACAGATAACCAAAAAAATCTCAAACTCATGATATTAGGCACTCATACTTAAGTCTTAGTGGCTTAGTGACTTTATTGCTTAAGGTGAACAGTGTTTGAAGTGAAATAGGGAATTCTTCACAGTAAATAACTTCTGCAACTGGCTTTTGATTTTCAGAACTTATTCAGTTATATGTAAAAGTAGGCATACTTTCCAATTAATCTCATAAAAATGTTGAATGCAAATATATTGAATGAAAATACTAATGAAAATGGTACTCTAGGGGATATCATGTATTTCAATTTGTCATTATAGTTAAATAAGGGTTTAAACCAATAATGTCAATGAACACTATTGAATCTCTATCTAGTGCTACAACCAGAATGAAATGTTTGCATTTGTCAAAGAAAACTTAATGTACTTTGCAACTGCTGTAGCAGGCTTGAGTTTATTTTGAATATAAAGTTGAGTTTACGTCATTAACCTCATCTGTCACCTAGGAATTATTGCATTACATACAGGGCAGTTGACAAACCTAAACCTGACAAGATGATTGTTCACGGTAAGGATCTCTTATGTAGCAATTTATCACAACTTGTACCTGAACTGGCAATACAGCTTGAATCCACCAGTTCCCCTACTTACACTGAGAGGCACAGAGCAGATTGTGCAGCTGAGCTATGGGCTGCTTTATCCTGCAACAGAGCTAGGAGATAAGTTTGAAATCTGAACTCATCTTGGTGTTCTTCATCCTGAGTTTGTTTGTACTTGAAGAAAAACTTTATCATGTATCTGTACAGATTGCAAAATGGTCTCCATAAGTCACTCAGAGCTCAAGGGTGACAAATGGGAAAAGGTCCGCAGACTTTGATTAGGAGTCTCCCAACCCCCCTAGTTCTGATCACTGCCTCTTTTGAAACGTGCTTCATGTATCAAGGAAAAAGATACCTGAAAGTGGAGGGCATTACTGAATGGGTTCTGTTACATAAAAAGCGGTTTGATATGACCTAAACCACAAATTTATTAGCCAGCTGCAGACTAGTGAAGGTTGGAAACTTTTGTTAGTTAAAGGTCTATTGATATTGTGAATATCCTCTGTAAAAAGGATAGATCATACTCAGGAATGTTCCTGTAATTTAGATATTGGAAGAGAAAGCTTTCAAGTGTGACCTGCTGAGCATATTACCAATCTTCATTTTACATAAATATTTGTGACTGCATTTATTTTCCATCCTTATAAAGTTGGTTAAATTCCTGAGTTCTGCCCTACTTGTATTATTCTCGGTATGTGCTGTTTTCCGTTTACTTGCTGTGAATGTTTCTCAAAGGTATTTGGAATATGCCTATCATCAAGGCATATGTATGACTTCATACCTGGAGCATGTTTGAAAGTCTGAGTCTTGCATCTCTTTTCCTCAATAGGAGTGCAGCTATGCCATGTGTTCCCTTTGGAAATAATGTCTGTGGCAGATAAGCTGTTCCGTTACTTTGAATATATTTCTAAAGAACTTATGAGCTTTTGTCTTACAACTTCAGGTTCCTTTCACTGTTTTATAAACCCTTGGTACTTGATCATTTTATAGCATTTGATACAATCCTCAGTTGCATTTCTGTTGCTTTGCATCTCTGTCAGTGCAAAGCAATTCTTAAAATGGTCAATATAGCCACCCAAGTCAGAACGATTCACTTTAACTCTTTCTGAGAAACTGCAAATGTACAGCAAAATTTTATGAGGTTGAAGCTTCTCTTAGCATCTCTAAAATCTTCTTAAAGCCTTTTATTGGCTCCTCTGAATACTGCTCTGATATTGTTTAATATATTGGCCTGGGACACGAACAGTCCCAAATTAGGGGAAGTTTGCCACTGAAGCAATGTCTTTCTACTGGTTCTTGGTGTTGCCAAGTAACATACTAATTTAAATCATTTTACCAACATAGAAAACAAGTGCCATAAGATTTCCTGCATTTCTTTTAAACGCATTTGTGGAACTAATGTTTTTCACCTTAAATGAATTTTCTTTTTTCTTTAAAACAATGCTATCTCGAAGTTGTGCCCTAGGCTTGGCAATCTAATATCATGCCTGTGTTTCCTCAGGGAATGGGTCAAACCAACACGTGCAGGAAAGTCTCTTTGGACTTGCTAGAAAAGTATTCAGCAGTCACCTTCTCTTTCCAATTGATTTCTTCTATTGATTATACTATTTCAGTATAACACCACAAAGCGTACTATTTTATGCTCTTTTTCAGGGTACTCCTGTCATAGAAGCTCCTTATTTCCTTTCAAGTTTAGTGAACTACAGTATCTCTAACCCTTCTGAATGCTTTGCAAAGTTATGTCTGGTTATATTAGGAGAATTTCTCCTTTGTGTTCTGTCATAATTCAAAGGACTTAAAATAAAATAAAAAACGATAGTACCAAAGAGGATCATGTACTTAGTAAAATGCTTGTACTGGCTTTAGATTTTTACATGTATATCTCAACTTGTGAGAAGCCAATTTTTTTTTCCCCCTTTTCCTCTTGGGCCTGACAAACTCTCCTGTGTTTTGTAGTACCTATGTTCCTGGCTAGTTTTTACAGGAACGTGTCTGTAATGGAATTCTGTAGAGCTTTTTCCTCTTATTTAGCATTATTTAGGATGTGACTCAAGTTGCTTTTTATTGTATAAATTGTGCCCATCAGAATCTCTAGGCACATGTACATAAATTAATATATAAAATTGACCTAGTTGGCAAATAAAGAACTTGCCAACCTTCTCTTTGCTTCTGCAGCCCAACCCCTCAGGCGAAAGCCTGAATAAATAGATAAGCCCTGCAGCATGCCCTGAAGGCTTGTAAACTTGGACTCTGACAGACTGTTGGGGTTAGGGAATTTATGAGAGTACCTTGCCATTGGGCAACAGAACATATGTGTTTAGGGCTGTTAGTGAGAGCAAATTAGCTGACATCAACTTTAGGAATAGGACAGATGGATGTAAGGATTCAGACTTGTAACTCCGAGCAGCACCTTGGAAGTTGGTAGTTTACATGTAGTGTGATGTTGCTATAGGATCTATAGAGATGGTTGTCAGTACACAGTATTTTTCAAACTTGTTCCACCTGGAAAACCAATATAGTATTTTGAGAATAAGTAATCAGGCCCAAATACAGAGAAGCGATTATCTAATTTGCAAAATTTACATTTAAAAAAAAAAATAATTTGCTTTATATTGCATTTCTGATTCTGTTGGCATTAAAATGAAACAAAAAATCTTTATGCTTATTTCCCCAGGCTGACTAGAGTATAGTGCTACAACAGCAGAAGGAAAAGGAGCTCTTTATTTATGTTACTTCTTAATAATTAACATGCAAGTTTGGTTTATTTTGGCTTGATATCTTTTTTTTGGGGGGGCGGAGGGGACAAGTGCAACTCTTAAAATTGTAATAGAAAAATACTTTCCCATGCATACCATATGTTATCTATATTATAGACTTTCATTTTTTTTTTTTTAATGCAGGCTGTTAGATATTTAACAGAAGGGAAGGAAAGAATTTGACATTGAAGACCCATGCTCCACTGATTCTTTTAAGTAACTTTTTATTGGAATAAGAAAAAGTGTGGCAATATTATGAAACTAATGTTATTACTAATGTAAATGTACTCATTGTTCATTAGTATAAACATGCTTCTAATGCAGTGAGGGGATAGCACTAATGTAAAGTGGAAATAAAGCAAGAAAACTCGTTGAAAACTAATCCTCGATTGGGAACGTGACCTGCTGCACGGGCCTGTAACGTGACAGAGTGTCTCTTGTGCTTTTAAGACTGATTGCTAAGGAAATCTTATAAAGTTAACATAAGTTTATTAATTCTTTGCAGTTACTCTAGGGGTTTGTACAGTTTAGTATCCTTCAAATATGTATAAATATACTAAATGCAGTTAAATCTGTTGATGGAAAGTAGGGAAAAGTGGTAACTTTAGAGTGGGAAGTGAAACACTCGGTATAAACTGATGAAACTTTTTGAAAAGAGCATTGTGTGGGCTATTTTAAGGTATATGCTTGTATCAAAAATTATATTGAAAAGTTGTAGTGAATGAACTATTCTTGCAGGTGAACCTGAAAGTAAAGACCTAGCAACTAGCCTGGTGAGTCTAGTAAATACTGCAGTACTGTCTTTTAAACAACAGCATTCATTATCCTTATTCATCTCATAGGGTCAGGATGATGTCTTCTATGGTAAGAGTTGCAATTCAAGTTCTCTCATAGCATATTTTAAAATATAAGCAGAGTATGAAGAAATGGTTGCTTCACTTTGTATTTTCAGCAGTTTTATTGCTATGCAGTAGATATTGTACCTGAAATCTTTGAAGTGCGTTGTATTCACCTGGCCAAAGTTGTAAGAATCTTATTGACATGACTTGTATAGGAGTAAGTTCAATGTGGAGGTTTTAGTACCTTTTTTTTTATCTATCTTAGCTGTCTTTAGTTATATCACACTTACTGTGACACTGGCTTGCACTGAGGGACTTTGAGAGACAGTAGTTCCAACAAGGCATTCACAAAAGGCCATTTATTCTGAAGTCCTAGGATGAAAACAAAAGGTGAATATCAGGATAGAGAAAGCACATATCAAAGTTCAACTTCTTTTTTTTATTTTTTTTATTTTTTTTTAAGATTAGGGGATCAGTAATCCATTGGTAGTAAAAAGAAAACCTTTTAATGCTTCTGAACTGTTTATGGTAAACATAAACCCATAAAACTCTACTGAAGGAGTATCGTATTCCAAAGGGTGAGTGAGAGCCAAGGGCTTAGGGTGCAGGAACAGAAGTTAAATGAACCACTACTTATTTTTTTCCCCCCAAAACACAAAGTATTGTTTACTTTTGTTTAGATTTTTTTACCTTTCTGTAGGTTGCTTTATCTGATCATGGTTATCCATCAATAGTCTAAATGTGTACAGCAGTGTGGAAGAGTATTACCCTAGTGGTAAAAAAAAAAAAAAAAAAAACATTTCACTGAGAAGTATCATAGGGGAAAAAAGTACATTTAGCTAGAATTCTCAAGACTAGATTTACAGGAAATGATTTGCAAACTTCTTTCCTTGAAGTAAATCAGTTTAAAGGAAAGCTATTTTATTAACTTTATTTTTAATAAACTGTTAAAAATAGTACACTATTTGAAAGCTACCGACTTTTTTTTTTTTTCCAGCACAGTTAGAAAGAGCAGTGTAGAAAATTGAAGATAAATTACTGAAAACATTACTGTACATTTATGGCTTTGCTCCTTTTCCTTTTACAACAATGCACTTTCTCATCATATTACACATTTCTAAAGTTCAGTTTAAGATGGAACATAATTTATTAAATCATTTTTTCATTTAAATGTGACCCATTAATCAGAATTATTTAAAAAAAAAAAAAAAATTAGAATTTCAGCCATGAACACATTTCATGTATTCAGCTGTGGTACTTCTCTCCTGGATGCTGAAAGCTACTAGGTGGGAAAAAAAAAAAATAAAATCCAAATTCCTGGGATAAGGCTTACCTGTGAAAGTTTTCCAAACATTTAGGTCTGCTAACTTTATTAATACAATGATTATTAATTTTATTAACTTTTCCTTTCCTAATAAAAGGAATCTGTGTATATTTTTTGAAAGTAAAATACATACGTACATCTTTGGAAATTCCAAAGATGTTAATGTTTTGTGTGACTCCTTTTGTAAAGAGTCTTGGTTGGCTTCTCTGAGTGACCTGTTGTGAACATGTGTAGGAATAAGTTGTATTAGTATAGGATTCAAAAGGCAATCCTGATTTGCACATCATAACTCAGTACGGTTTAATGATTTTAAGGGTTGTATGATTTTGTTTTCTGGAAGTTGAGTTTGTGTATCTCAAATAAGAGAAGTATGCTAGAAACCACCAAGAAGTCATGCCATGGACTCTAGTCTCCCATGGACTCCTGTCTCCTTTGTCTCCTACTACCTTTGGGATCCATGAGTCCACCATGAATCCATTTTGACTGTTTTCTCTCCTAAATATTAATTTTCCAGTATTATCAGTTTTTACTGAAGCAAATGAAACTTATCTGAGATGAATTCATTTGTTACTGTCTGTAAAATGTCTCACTTTCTCTGCTGAAAGTGTCTACAGTGTTTCATTCAAATACCAACTGTGCATGCAAACATATATAGTTGTACTTATATTTTTACCCATAAATCAGCAGAGCAGATGTAAAGCATTAGATATAGTACTGAAGGATTTTTCATTTATATTTAGTTTCCATTTCAAATCATATGTTTTAATGACCTTACGAGATTGGAGCGGATTCCATAATCTGGTTTTTACCTTCCAAGTATAGAAGTTTTCTATTGTCCTCAAGTATGGATGGCAATATTCAGTATCGTGCTATGAAAAATGAGTAGTACATTTTGTTTCATATATTAATGCCTTTTGTACTTACCTGTCAAATAGAAGAATAATAATGTGTAATAAAACTGAATGTGTCTTCAGGTTCAGTTTCAAATATAACCCTTTCAGAACACATTTGGATTTGCTTTCATAAATAACATTGAACATGATGAGTATATACACCTCCAACACACTAATATTTTGAAATAGATTCAATATTTATTCTAATATTCAGAACTCAATATTCAGCATTCAGTACTCCAAAACAAAATGCTAGCATGGTTTTACCCTGTTGACTATTTTGAAAGCTTATGTTGTTTCTATTTTCTCATTATCCTGCAGAGGTTTGTTTTTAAAATAAAATCTTTCCCTGAAAGTGTGCTTTCTGTTTCCATAAACTAGAGTGTTTTCTGCTTCATATTCTTCAAATATGGATGCATAATATTCAGTTACAGTAGTTCAGCAGTTCATCAAGCATGCCCATAGTTTTTTTGTGGGTTTCTTTGTGAAAGCTAGTTGTCATCTTCTGCAGGCCACTCCTTACCTTGAAAGAATTTACTTGTGATGAAACAGGGAGGCTGAAGACTAGCATAACTGTTACTGTCCACTATTGGTGATTTCTCTAAGTGTGAGATTATAAAGACCAGGTGGTGAGGAATATATTCTACTGAAAACTGAGGCAAATGATGCTCAGTGTACTGAAGTTCAAGTCACTAACCCTGGTGAGACGAGACCAAAACTTAATAGTAGGAGATCAGACAAGGGAAAACACTTCAAAGTAACACCTCATATACAGGGTAATTCTGCACTGAAAGGATGAGTGAGCTTCTAGCAAGTCTTCCACCAGCTTTTGTTTCTGCCATGTCTTGCTCTTAAAATGCATCATTCCAGAAATTTCTAATAAATGCATCTTCAATTATGCATTTCTTTTCCAGTGTGTTTGTATTGTTCTCTTATATTTTGATTTTGTCAACTGCTACTTAATATTACCTGATCCTATATGATCTGTCTATATAATGATAATGTATGTAAATGAAGGAATAGATGTAATTCACTTTGTACTTGTTGTTACTGATGCATTGTATCAATTTAATGTCAGGCTATACAGTAATGCATCTAATAGACTTTTCCAAATCTTGTAGAATGCTTTTCAAATAAAACTCAGAATTGGATCTGACAATCAAGGAGAAAATTCATTAATACTGTGTTTCCCCCCTACCGCTTCCTCTCCCTCCCGCTGTTCCCCTTTTTCCCTCTGGGGGAACAGGGGGACCTCAGGAATCCCGCCTGTCCCCTTTCCCCTCAGGTATGTGGGAAGGCATCTTTATGATTGTGGTGTTTCCAAATTTCAATGACATTAAACAGCCTGGAGGGCAAGAGAATAAACAAACAGTCCAACTGCATTGAGAATCGAGTGTGTCCATGAGAAAGTAATATAGTTTATAGTGTGGAAGAAAAGTAACTTAATTAGTTTACTATATTCTTATAATAACCTTATATGACTATCAGGGCATAAGTGGAAGATGAGTGAGGGATTTTGCTTTAGTACTATGGATTGTCTCAACCTTGGTGTAAAAAACGTGAGAAGATTATCTTGTTTTTAATATGCCTATTAGCAAAAGATGAAGTATTCCTGGTGCTGTTCAGTATAACATCCTTTTTTTCTCTTAAGAAAACAACACTCCTTTTCCCAGTATCAAAGTTAATAAAAGGACAGAAATTTACTTTCTTGGGTAATGATTCTCGAGTCTCTGACAAAGCAGGAGAAATACTGTAGATGTGTTTTCCTTTTTTTTGGTAATGGCCAGGCTACTGCTTGGCTTGGGAGAAAGGCATATTTTAACAAAGGTCAAACACTGTAGTAAACTACACTTGATAAGTAGATAGAAAAAACTTTCTGAGAATTACCCAATGTGTGTTCTACTTTGCTTTGTAAGAGGTTTAATATCAAAATGCAAAACTGAATACTCAGAATTTGTGGTTTCTTATATTTGACTATTTCCTATTTTTCAGTGTCAAAGACAAGGAAAGTAAGAAATACTGAGTTTGTGTAACTTGAAAGTTAATTTAGAAATTTCCTATTTCCTTACAGTAAGACAGTTGTGTTTTTTTTTTTTTTTACTCTCAAAATAATAAATTAATCTCTAACTAGAATGATTTTATTCTTCATCTGATAGAGCTGAATGTTAATGAATACCAAAGAAACTGGTAAACAGTGAAGTGGCTTTATCATCTTCACATTGAAGAATTAATATAGGCAAGAATCACAAAATCATTCAGGCTGAAAGGCACCTTGGACATCTCTAGCCCAACCTCCCGTCCAAAGTAGGTCAACTATAAACTTAGCCTTGGATCCTCAGTGCTTTATCCTGTTGGGATTTTGGAAACCTCCATGCATAGTGACTGTACAGTCTCTCTGGGCTGCTGTTTGCTGTTCCTCTACTTAATTTTGTAGTGACTTTCTCTTTGTTTCTATAATGCCATCAAAATGGTGTGTCAGCTTGCTATGCAGATTGTGTTTATCTTCCTCATTCTCCTTCATGAATTGTGAAATGAAAACTGCTTTTAGATTTATTTTTTTTTACGTATGTATCAGCAGCTTGTGAATGCTGCTGCCACAGGTACTGTAGAGTTCAGTGAGCTTGGTTTTATTTATGGAATTTCCACAACTCTTATGTGATAAAATTAGTGTGTTACATACACAATGCATAGAACACAGTTTGTTTCTGAAACAACGAACTACCCTATAATATATACCAAAGTGCATCTTTTATGATACTTTTAGGAAGTACTTGTAAGGTGATGGAAGGGCCAGATAGATTTATCCATTTTCTAGATGAAATTGTTGTGATATTGCGCACAAAAAAATGACTAGCTACTCGTCTGACTGAAGTCCATGCACTGCAATCTTAGAAAACTCACATACACTTCAGGAGGAGCAAAGGCATCTGCTGCTTGTGAAGGTGTAGAGGATTCACATAGGGAAGTGTCAGATCCAGTTCCGTAAAAGTTTAGAGGGTAAAGAACATCATATCTTGTTAGCATTTGAGATGAAACTCTGCATGAGTAGGTAATCTTAAATAAATTTTGCAGAGAGCAAAGAAGCTAACTCACTTCTAGAATAAAATTTATGAAGTGTGATAACCAGAGTCTCTGTTGGATTAGATAGGGAAAAAAGTGTTAATACCTGCTATATGCCCCAATGAAGGGGGGAATTTATTTCTTTATCTCTTCAGACATTTATACTCCATGTAATTGTATGTTTCCTTCCTGAGGTTTTAGTAAATGCTAGATAAAATTGGGGAAGGAAAAAAGCAATGTAAATATCCAAGTGGGTAGATCTATTCCAGGCAGGGAGGAATTATATGGTCGTTAGGATGAAGTGGAAAGTGGCTGTGATATTTTAGGTTGTAGCCTCGTTGTCAACTGAGATGTAAATAATCACGCTGCCTTAGGCTGTACAGCTCCACTGTTTTGTGTGAATACACAGCATTAGCTATGAGGCTTCATGCAAAGCATCAGGTCCATCAGCTTTTGCTGCCATTCTGCAGTGCTCACAGATGCTGAGGGAAGTGCTCAGGCAGCTCCCCTGACTGTAATCCCTTATTCATGTATGTGCCCTGAATCTGCTTGGTCCCGTCTGCTGTCTCTAATGACAAAATGTTCTTGTTATTTGCTATACCTGTTGACCCAGTTTGCCCGCACTATGAAGCTATGACCAAGCTTAAGGCTTTTCGTATGCATCATTAATATCATTTATTTGTGCAGATCTTGTTTAGAGGCAGCAAATTTCTTAAAGTCCAAAGGAGGTAATGATGGAGCTTACGTTTCAAGGTAAAGCTGGGTGACTATGCACGATTAGCTCTGTGTGATAGTTGGCTTGTAAGACTCATTAATGGTGAGTCCAGTTTTTAAGGACTTATTTGCTACCATGCTTTCCAAGAAAGAATCATGAGAAAATACAGGTCTTCTGCTGGTTGTTTAATATTAATTGGACCTACCTTGGCCATCTGTTTTGAGAAATAAGCGTTGGTTTTAAGTGTGCAAGATTTTTGCTGTATGAAATCCAAGTTGATGGAATACTGAGTTGGAGAAGGAATACTACGTGTTCCAAAGCAAAAATGTTTTCATGGCTATTCTATGTTTTAATGAACTGTTGCATTAATTTTTTCTTTTAACTGAACCAACATTTTTAGATTGTCTGGTTTTCTTTTCTCACTGTCAAGGGCCACTATTTGCATGTGCCAGGTGACTAACTGGCATTTATTATAAGCAACTGTTCTGGATAGCATAATTTTGGGAGTTAGGTGTTGATTTTTGATCTTTTAATGTTTGATTCCTGTGTGACAATGCAGAAATAAGAGTAGGGAAAAAATAAAAGCTTTACTGTTAACAAATATTTAACAATCTATCCGTATAAAAATAATATTTTTTTTAAACCAGTTTAAGGTCTAATTCTAATGAGGTAAGAGTATTGGAAAAATGTCTATAAAATCAAATAAAAACAGATTAGAAGTCCTGTGGCAGTTGCAACTTCTCCCTTGCTTTTCAAATGATACACCTCATTATAGCTACAATTAAATTTTAGTGCATGCTGTCACAGGTGAAAATGCATTGTCACAACTAGTAATTTATGATACCAGGCCCTTTCAGTTATTTTTTATAGCTACAGTATGACTCATCTACTGCTTCTACCATCACTTGTGATGGATCTACACGTGCATTTAAATGACTTATAATACTCTTGATTATAAGACCCAATCATTTTGAGTTTTTTTGTTGTTATACATCATGAGCTTTGAAATAAATTGCCAATGTAGTTACTGTTCTGGAGACATGAATATTTAGTAATTGTCAGCTTTTGATGATATAACATGAAAAGACAATCTCATGTTTGATAAAGTAAGAAAGAAAGCTAGATAGCTTTGCTTCTGGGTTTTAAAGATTTGTATTGCTTAGTGGTATGTTTCAGGACAGAACATTTTAATATAGTATAAATGCATTTCTACTTCATGAGCCTTCAAAATTCCATGGGTAAAACGAGAACCTTCAAAACACTGGTCAATAGAGAGGAATAAGAGGCAACAGCTGTATCTGTACTGCAGAAGTATGAGGTATGTCTCTCCCAGCACATCTCAAAGCAGAATGAAAATGTGCTACTTCTCCACTCCTTTACTTTGCTGTGCAAGTAAGCCTGGTCATGCTAGCATCAGGTTCTCTCCTCTGGATACATAGAAAGCAGGGACTGCAGAAACACGCCCTGATATAGATATAGGGTAGCCTGTCTGTAAGAATATTCTCATATCTCATCTTGATGGGTCACACCTTGATAACAGTAAGGGAAGATGGGGCAGCCAGCTGGCTCACCATGTAATTAGGAAATGTCTTGGAACAGAAAAGGGCATTTAATCTTTGTTACATATCGTACTTCTCAAGGGAAATGTGGCTTTGTGTATCCCTGATCTCAATAGCTGCCTTGATGCAGAGCAGAGCAGTATTGAGGTGGTTTTATGCTGATCCAAAATCCAAATATTTCTTCTTGTTTTATCAGAAACGCTGGCAAATATAAAGCAATAGCCCAAATTAACATGCTTATGTGTGCAGTAGACAGTGAGAAATGAACAGGGAAAGGAGATGTCTGTCCTTACACTACACTTTCAGCTTCCAATGCTTTTTGCATTCATGACATATATTGGTTATTGGCTGCATGAATGCAGAAGTGAAGTGAAAGTAAGATATATTTTCCCAAATATTTCTATCATAATCATGAAATAAGGAAATATAATTGTATGTGGGAAATAGTATAGAATAAGTTTTGTTTGACTGTGTAAGTGTAATTCATGTTTTTGATACCAATCCTTCCTTTCCCTACCCTTCTACCTGTGCTTTTTGCTATATGTGTCACTAGCTCTACAGGCTCCTAGCCAGTCCTCAGCATTCCCTTTACCTGTCTAGAAGATTTTCTTCAAAGTAGCATAGAACTCAAGTTAGAGCTTGAACAACTGTGTAGCTTTTTATTTTATTTTTCTAGACAGTATTTTGTCAGTAAGCAGGTGACTTCAATGGCAGCTACGTTTGTGGGTATGCAATTGGGCCCAAAGGAATGTGCCACAAGAAATAACTTCTTGTCTTCTGTGAAGATATGTTGAGGTAAAATTAGCAAGTGAAGAAAAATATAAAATTATATATTTAGCCCAAAGAATGAAATTGAAAACATATAGAGGTGCATACATTTCTGCAAAACTCCGGGGGAAGGAAAATCATAACTGAACCTTACAACTGGTTTATAAAACCATCTGATAAATGAAAGCCTATGAAGGCTGACCTGTCTCAATTAAGATTTTTCAAAAATGGCTAGTGCCAGTTTATCTTTTCCCCTGCAAACATCTGTACTTTGACCTAATGGTTTAAAATGAAGCAAAGGCTCTTTGTTCAAAATAATGCAAAATAATGTAACAGTCTTGAATTTTACCAATACTAAAGTGGGAGGTGTTCCAGAGGTTTCTGTCATGGCAAAACCATTTGACGTAAAACCAGAGGAGAATAAGTTAAGTAGTCCAGATTATTACTGCTGTTGTCTTTTTAATATGTAGGAGGGATGATATTAATGGGAATCTAAACTAATTAATGGGAATCTAAACTAGGAAGAAGGATATGGAATTGAATCTATGATACAAAAAAGGACATTATTGTGAGTACTGAGGTGTGCTTGAGCTGACTACAAGATAACATAATCTTGGACCATTAAAAAGACGGGAAGCAGAATGGAAGCTTTACGTCATTGCCGGTTTTTAAATTTAATTATCATGCAATTACTTAATGTGCCTGGATAAAATGTTGAAGTCTAACCTATAACCCTAGCCCACCCAGACAATATGACACTTTTGGCTAACTTTTTGAATTGCTTTGATGTCTGTAAGAATTAAGGGAAAAGTTTCAACTATTGGTAGATAAATAGTTCTCATTCTCCATAGCTTTTTTCTTCTGAGACTTGTTTGATTACAAATGCACCATGGATATGCCTTCCTGTCTTGCATATTGGGATAATTGGAGAGAGTCTAAACTGTAATCTCATGGGTGCTTCCATGTGCTTATATGGTATTTGAGTTGTTCTAGGTTTGAATCATTGTTTTCAGACACAACAGAAGTTCAATTGTTGTTTGAGTTGTTCTGCATTAGCCTGATGGAGTTTATAGTAATTTAGGAGTAAGTGTAGCTCTGCTCATAGCTCAAGAAATCATACTTCTAAATACATCAGATAGCCAGGAAAAAGGGACACTAGTGACTTTCACACAGAATGAGAAGGGTTTGGTGATAAGATCTAAATATTTTGCTTACTCTAGTGTATTTGGTAACAACGACTTATAGGAATGCATAATATGAGAATGAGTCAATATCAAATATCCTGAATTACTGGCATGGAAAGACTTAAAAACTATCAGTGGAGTGAGCTTTTAATTGAAGTTGGCTGATTGTAAATTTTTCTGAAGGAGTTCCTAGCAGTCCTAGTAGTAGGAGCTACTACACCCTGGGTGCAACAATTTGCTCTAAAAATGCTACCATATGTAGGTAAAGAGATTGTAAAATAGTTGCCAGAAGAGCTGTGTCATGATTTTGACCCTTCTCTTTGACACCTAAAAAGACTATGGATTTTTTCAAGCAGGTGGCTCTGGCCTCGGTGTCTCCCTCCTACTTAATCTCTTGGAACATTTTACATTTTTTTCAGTACTAATAGTTGATCTCATCTGCATGCAGTACTAATCCCCACACAGGTGCCATTTCTCCCAGGGAGATGTGTAGCCAAAACAGTGTCCTCAATTAGTTAGTGACACTGGAAAATTAAACAGAGGTGGTGGAACTGAAACTTTGTATGTTTTCAGGCTGAAGTACTTGAGAAAATGGTCTCTGCCAAAACTTGCCTTGCAGCTAAAGTACTAACCTTTTAAGAATGTGCTCTGTGGATTTGTGTGAGAGCAACTAATAAAATCTATAACCTATTCATGTTGATAACATGGAGCAGTATGTTTGTTCTCATCTTCTTATTAACTTGGGCGTTCAACCTTACAGCAATTAATAGCAAAGAAAGAAGAGGTTTTGAACTACTAATACGCTTGTAGCTCAGTGTTTTCTTTAAGCCAATATACTGCCCTCTAGGGGAAAAAGCGCATTAAATAGTAGTGAAAGTCTCAAGCAAAGAAAATACTATTCATCTGAAAAAAAAAAGAGATCATTTCTCAAACTACAGCTGCCAAAATTTCATTTGAATAAGTAAAGATGCTATGAATGTACTCAGATTTTACAATTGTTACAATATACAATACCTTTACAATTACAAAGTACCATTGAGATAAAGCAGAGGAAGTTGAGGCTGAGTACCGGAACACTGATGTAAAGTAAAAACAATTTCTTGCTGTATTTTTTCAGAGAAATGATGTCCATGGTCTTTGAACAGAAACATTTCAAATATTAGGCAAACTTTCTAACAGTAAAACATGGCATACCTTCATTTTAATTCATGTTTTAATGCTTGGGACACTGCTTTAAAACTTCATTAAAATGTCCATTTACTTGCTTTCCAATGCACAGTGTCAGGAACTTTCAAAGTTTCACTTCAGATTCCATCATTCTCTTCGCTTCTTAATGAACCTGCCTGGAGTTTTGTGGCTTTCCTTTTTCCCTGACAGTCTGTCCCCAAAACATCAGGTGTGTAGCCCAGTAGTGCAGATAAGAAGGCAAGATTCTTGTTATTCCTCACATGTTTCTTGCTGATCTAGGGAAACAAGGTGCATGTGCTTCATTTGCAGAGGATTATAATGCTGTGTTTCAGTGGGTGAACAAAGCCCTTTAACGACCAGCCATCGTGTTGCACTTCCATTTAATAATGGAAAGAAGCGATTCCAATCCTACAACACGGAACCTATTAATATAAGAAAATGCAATACTTGTATTTGGAAAACAAACATAATCAGTTTATTCCCTCCCTCCCTCCCTGCTACTTCTGTCACAGATTTTTCTGCTGTTCTAATTAATATATTTTGTAAAACATTGGCTAACACTGGAAATCCAGAAGTCTGAAGGTTTATGTACATCTCATTAAAACATTTTGCAGGTGTTAATGACAAATATTCTCTCCCATTTTTGGAATGTTTGTAGTTTCTCTAATTAGACCACATTTTTCCCTGAGTTTTTCATTTCCTCTGAGGCTTCTGTTCTATGTACTTGGATATATTCTGCAGGCCATTAAAATACCTATCACTGAGGGCAGGTTGAGCTGCTGTTCTCAGAATGACTAGTCTAAAAGGTACTTCTTGCCATCTTCTCTTAGCCTGAATGATGCCTAGTACTACTTCTGTATTATTTATTATCAAATAGATAAATAACAAGTGTATATATATAGCTAACACATTAATAAAACCTTCATCTTCTAAAGACATGCAACTAATCCTGCAGCACAGTTTCATTTTTTATAGTGAACTCTGGCAGGTCTCTTCTCCTAGCTTATATTTCTCACTTTCTTTGAATGAAAGTATTTAATTTCAGAACAAATAAGTTAAATTGCTGTGATGTTCACAGCCAGTGTCTTTCCAGTGTTGTAAGTCTACGCAATTGAAGTTGCTTGGGCAACTTAAATTTGCTGCACTGCAGTACGTGGCCACATACCGATTGTACCTGTAAGGCACGTCCCAGGTGTTCTGGCTGGCTTCCAGGTCCAAATAATTTCCTTGGCAGTTTCCTCATGGATGTATGGACAAGATAGGTGGGCCTATACTTCTGTGTGCATTTAGTGCCAGTGGAGAGAAGCTATTGCTTGTTTAAAATGGCTTGGGTAGCAAGACTACAAGGCCTACACTGGAGCACACCTGCACTGTATAGTGCAGAGGCGAAGAATCTCTCATAGGCAAAAGCTAAACATCAACAAGCAGCCTTTAAGTGTTGCTTAAATATTAAGATTAGTCTTGCTTTATCCATCTTTCCTCCTTTCAGATGTAGAGTGATTTATTCCTGGGTTTTGACAAGCAATTTAGAATTTACGTGGTTAATGAATAGCAATTCCTATATTTTAATAAGTCTATTCCGTAAGACCCTCCTCATCTTTGCTGGATGCTACATAAAGTTCAGTACTACTTTTGTTCTAGGAGACCCACAGAAATGCTAAATCACCTCCACATACCTTGTTATGAGGTTCTGTACCTGCAGAAGAAATGTGCAGGGATTTGCTTCCTTTTCCTTTTATAAGTATTTCTCCTGTCTTAAAGCTCATCCCTAGAAGTGGATCTGTATGAGTCTATAAATAAGCACTAAAAATAATGTTCAGTGTTTATGAAAAGAATAAAAGGGAAAAGTTGCACAGATCAAAACTGTGTTCTGCATGACAAATTAAATTTCTTGACAAGCAATAGGGACTGTGTCCTTTTAGCAGAGGCTCCTAGTACATCTTGCATAGAAATTCAGGCAATGTGTTGTTTCGTTGTTTAGGGTGTGGATTTCTTCAGACAAAGTACTGTCAAGTAGAGTTTATGGGATAATTCGGTCCAACTTTCTTCGTCAGTAGCCATTAAAGTTAAAAGACCTTTAGAGCTTATTTTAAACTTCATATAAGGGCTATTTACCTCTTTTGTAGATTAGAAGGTTGATTTGTTAGTCTCTTCTAACAATTATTTTACTTTCCATTTAGTTGGACTTCAAGTATGCAGTAGGGAGACTGTTTTCTTTGCTTCTAAAGAATTACTACACAACAACTACAGAGTATTTGTAAGTGTATTGCAGGATCACAGTGATAACTATCATTCCTTTTTTAAAAAAAAAAAATAAAAATGGATTTTTCTTTACTTGAAACAGGCAGAAAAAAGATAGTTGTCAATATACCTGAGACAGAAACAGCAGCCATGGAATTACCGGACTTTCCAAAAGCTCATTAATATGTTGCAACTTGATTTTTCTCACTAGGGAGAAGCAAAACCTAATGTAGTTTCAAAACTGAATATAGCTCAAAGTCCATGAGTTCAAAGTACTCTAGCTGCCAGCTTGTTACTAGAGGAATCTTCTCCCAGTCTGATTACTAGCTCTGAAATATTTTGTGCTTGGGTAGTACCCGGCATGAAGCAGCAAATCTGACAATGAACTTTTCGTCAAGGAATTTGAATTAATTTGTAAAACATCTCCAAAGTCAGATTGAGACTTTCCATATAGTGCCTCTTTATAGTGATTTCACATGTCCAGCAGTGTCACTAAAGTCATATTATACTCTATCCCTGGACAGACTTTATGTTAAATGGGCAAGAAAATAATTGCAATGGGTTACAGCATTCTAAGTATTTAGTTAGTATTACATGAGAAATGAAATAACTAAAACTTCTGTAACTGAAAATAGCCTTCTGAGCCAACTTTTAATGTAGTTTCAAAAACATATATTCCTTAAAGAAATGGGAGTAGGTCATCCTTACGTAAATCATCTGTGACTATAATTTTTTCTATCAAAAAAACCCCCTGATTTCTTGCCAATTTGTGATTGAATTAAATATTAAAATTAATTTCAGCTGAGACGACCAAATTAGATAGATATTTTGCTTGGCATGCCACTGCATACTTGTGCTAAGCATATAGGTCATCTTTCACCAAAGGAAGAAAGATTATATTTGGCTTCACACACAGTGATAGCCTAATTTAACATGTGGACAGCTAACCAGACTGCTTCAGCTGGAAGGCTGAGAAGTACAATTATCTGCGAATTGTATGGGAGGTGATGAGTTCACAGGTGATTTAACCAGAACTGATAGGGATTTAGTGATCAGAAAGAAGAGGTGACTCAAAAAAAAAAAAAAAAAAAAAAAAAAAAAAATTTTTTATGAAAGAAAAAAAAAAAAAAATGAGAGACCTGCTGTAGTTTTGTGTAGGAAAAGATGAAGAAAAAAAAAAAAAAACAGGTGCAAATCGAGTACCTTAGATTTCCATATGAATATGATTTCACAATCTTGAAAAAATGAGAGCTGCATTTAGGATTAAGTCTGGAAGAAGGTTGTTTGATTATTCTTTGCCAGACAAGACTGAGAGTTATTTGAGACGTGTGGGAAGTGTTGTTCAGTATTCATAAATCCGAGGTCAAGAAGTGGAGGGGAGAACTCTTGCATCAAATGGCTTAGACGATGTACAGTTAGGAAGCCTACCCGGGCATTTTGTTAGACAGTTCAGCGGAAACCACTGCTCAGGGCACAATTGTGATTTGCAAGTCTAGAAATCACAATATAGTGACAATTAATTTACTAATGTGTCTTATGTAACAACATCTGGAACAGTAGCCAGTACTAATTACTACATATGTATATAAAAATACAAATATCGAAGAATTAGAGGTAATCTGGAGGATAAGAATGGGAACCATTTCTCATAAGATGTTTAATATGTTATATGGAAATTTATAAGAAATAAGATGAATAGTGTAAAGAAGATGAATCAGGTGGTATTCATGTCTTTTGACTTTTAAATGTGATAAATATAAAACCGTAAGTTCTTCATATTGGAAAAAAAGCACTTATTGAGGCCATGAAAATGTAATAAATGCTCTGTTGGGTCAATGTTGGTCATCTCACCCATCTAGTATGGTAATAAAATGCTGTTTGGGGAGAACATCGTCACCTGACTTGTTTTAGTTTCCTCATAACTTCCTTTTCCTCATTTAGTATCCTCATAAATTCCACATCCAGAGATATTTGGGATGTTAGAGGATGCTATTGAGGTTTCCAGTATGTCTTAATGGATCTGTGATCACTGAATAATTTAAATTTATTTTGTAAGATGGTAAGAGTTTACCTCCTAAATTGCCTCTCAAATTCTGTGAGGACGCCACCAGCTGTGTAAATACGGGCCTTCTTTACTTGCTCCAACTAATCTCCTATTTTCTTAAATAAGTGTCTTCTACTCTAAGTATTGTGGGATCTGTTGAACAAAGTTTGGCCTCCACTGTCTTTCATGTGAGTTCAGAAACCTTGAAGAGCTCCCCCTCAGCCTTCTCCCCGCAGACGGAGGAGCCTCAGCCTTTGTCAGGCAGCTGCTCCCTCCCATGTGGCACACTTTGCTGGCCCTTCTCTGTACCTTCTCCAGCACCATCCACTGCAGCCTGGCAAAATATTGCTGCTCTCCCAGTCTCTCACTGGCCTTCCAGCAATGTCCAGCCCTTGTTCTGTAACCTTTCCAGCTGCTGCTGTCCAGCGAGGGGATGATTTTGCCAAACTGTGAGAGGTGACTCTGAGCTGTCTTCAGCTGGAAGACAGGTCCTTGTCAGGTCCAGCATTAGGTTATGGTACTTAGGTGCACAGCCACACATTCATCTCCACTGAAGGTCTTTGTCAATTTTTGCCTGTTGTCTCAGCTCTTTTTTAAGTCTGTCTGAAGTACTTTATTGTTAGATGAGGCATTTGACTCCAGAAACACTTAGTTTTCTCTCCCAGTTCCCCTTTCCGGCTTGCTTCTCTATTTTCCTGCTTTTGAACTTTTTGCCAAGATCTTCCTCCCCCCTTTTTTTTCCATATTGTTTTGGTAATATGTAGGAAGTACAGGATTCTCACCCCTTTATTAACTACAGCAAACCCTCAGCAGCATTCTTTAAAGAGCTGCTGTTGTTGTGCCCGTACACGAGGTACAGGCAGCTTAGTTGGGATTAGGCTCTTTTTTAGTCTATTCACTTCAGAGCTGTCTCCCTCGGGAAGCTTAGCCTTAGGCTTTTATGTCACTGATACAGTACTATGTGATATAAGGGGAATTTTTCCCCCTAATGTTAATCCAGCTGTAATGATAGAGGAGCCTGTGTTGGTGTTTGCAGCAGTTCCTGGTCCCTTGGAGGTTCTGGAGTTCACTGGCTGCCTTTGTCTGCTTTGTACTTGAATCTTCCATACTTATGAGTCTGTACAAAACCTCCAAAACTGGACCAACTGCATAGTCTGGGTGGCCCACAGCCTTCCTCCAGGTTATATAGCTCAATCTGTCGGTTTCCAATGCATCTTTTGTCATCGTCTTCTTCCTGTAATTCTCTGTTGGAGGAATGCTTTAACATAATAAATCATAGAATCATAGAATGGCCTGGGTTGGAAGGGACCTCAAAGATCAACTAGTTCCAATCCCCCTGCTAGAGGCAGCGGCAAATTTCTTTTCATTCTCATTGTTTATGCACAAACCTTGACCCAAATAATAGTTATTTAAAGTATCTAGAAGTTATCTAGACTTGCTCTGTGGTGTCTTTATGTTGAAGAAGAAATAAAAGGAGATTTTATTGCAGGTGTAAAAGGTAACAGTCTTTTATAAATTGATTTTTCTTATCTTTTCTACATACTACTGAATTATTTTTAATCATATGTTTGATTAAAAGTCAGTCTTTGAGTGTGACAGATATTCATGCAATGTCCCTCAAAAAGCTGTTGCTGTTTGTATGACGAGGCTGTGTGCAATGGCCATACTGTTCTCAAGTGCACTTTCTCAGAAGTATGGAGCTGAACTTTCTGCCAGTTACACTAGTACAATTTAGAAACGACTGGAAAAAAAATCACTGTACATACTTTGGTTTTGCACTGGTGTAAGTGAAATGAAAAATCTCTCCCTGGAAGGCTTTGACATTCAAAATGAGCACTCAGTGAATATTGAGCTCATAATTAAATTCCTTGCTTGTATCAGAGGTTTGGATTTCAGTGTGTTCAGGCGATCTATCACCTGCTGATGTCAGAAGTGTATCCAAACAGAAAAAGGTTTTCACAGACCATTGAGACAATAGCCCGGTCCCAAGCCTCTTGACAGAAATGTGGACACATTCTCTTCTCGTAATGCTCAGTGATGTAAAAAGAAAGAATTAGTAGTTGGATATTTCACAATAAAAATAAAAATCCCTGAAGCAGTTTTTTGGGATAGCTAGGAATATTGAAGTACTGATCCAGTCTGTACTGTTAAGCCTTATGAACCAGTAAAAGGAGTTTGAATATTGCTTTTCTAAACAATTTTTTTCAAAATTTATAGGGAATTCTGAAAAATCTGAGCTTCTGCTCAAAGATATTTTCAAAAGGATTTTTTTTTTGGGGGGGGAGGGTTAATCTCCATTGAAGTCAATGCAGGTTATACTGGTCTCTGAGGAATATTTTCAAGTTAAACATTTAGTTTAAGCAAGTTTTGACAATTCTGCTATATTGTACAGACACACACTAAAACTGAAAAGCAAACTATACTAGGACTGCACACTGAATCCTGCTTTATCCTTACATATACATTCAGTCATGGTATTCCATGGGGACGTCTGTCTGTGGTCCCTGTTTTTCCTTGATAGCTTTTATAAATTTCTGAAGTCCTTCAATTCCACTTCTTTTTCCTTACCTACAGGTACCTTAAAGGAGGCTGTAGCAAGGTGGGGGTTGGTCTGTTCTCCCACGTGCCTGGTGACAGGATAAGGGGGAATGGGCTAAAGTTGTGCCAGGGGAGGTTTAGGTTGGGTATTAGGAAGAACTTCTTTACCCAAAGGGTTGTTAGGCATTGGAATGCGCTGCCCAGGGAAGTGGTTGAGTCACCATCCCTGGAGGTCTTTAAAAGACGTTTAGATGTAGAGCTTAGGGATATGGTTTAGTGGAGGGCTTGTTAGTGTTAGGTCAGAGGTTGGACTCGGTGATCTTGGAGGTCTCTTCCAACCTAGATGATTCTGTGACTCATGGCAAATACAGGAAAGAAAGGCACACCATCTCTTTGAAGCTATTCCTTCACCTTCCTAAAAGCTCACAGAGCTATTGATCATGGCATTTGAACACAGAATTATGAAGCAATTATCTCAGTAATAGCCTGAGCGAAAATCATGGGGTTTTTCTTTTATAAATGGTACTTTCAGTGTTGATGTAGCTGACAGTGAAGTAAGAACTATAGAGTTCATAGGGGTGTTAGGTCAAGGATGGTCTTTTGTTTTTACCTTTTCCCATCCACCAAGAGTTCCATGAATCTCAGAGAACCTTAAAGATTTTGAGGCCAAATTGCTTTGTTTGGAGCAAGGCCTTTGAAATCACTTTGACTGATTAAGTGACAGTAATTTTCATCTGCTCCTGCATATTTGAGTTATAACTATTTATCTTGTTCTTTAATCTATGAAAATGTGATATGGTGTGCAATTCAGACTGGAAAAGTATGTTTGATTGAAGTAACAGGTTTGGGTTTGAGACCATAAAACAAAATACAAGTTTTCAACTTGCAACTTACTTTGTCACAGTTGCTCATATTCATATTCACTATTTGGACATGTTCTGTGTGATTGATTTCTTGTCTGCTGTGACTTATACAGAATGAATGGTTGCTTGCTTCTGTGTATGCAGAAGTGAGGCTGGTGCTTCATGTGGATGTGCTCAGGCTGAGGAATACAGACCCCAAGCTGACTGATGTTCCATCCCTTTGCTGAACACAGTACAAATCTGTGTTAAAAACTTTATCATTTTTTTCTAAATATTGAAAAGGAATTTTCATTATGGACTGAGTCCTTAATGACTACAGGAAGAAGACAAGTTTGTCCACTGAGGACCTGACTTGCTTGCAAGTTTAAAAAAGATAGAGTTTTTTCATAAAATGCTGTCAATAGAAATGTGATTTTTAGAACAATAATTCTTGGGCTAGCTACCTTATTTTTTTCCCTATCGAGATTAATATTTAGACTCATTATTTTAATCGATACTTCTTAGTAATGGAAAATAGGTTGTCACGGTAGTTGCTCAGCAAATAATGCATCCTTGCTGTAGGTAGTCACTCAGGTATTCCTGTGACTGCCACTCAAATAGTAAATCTGATGGTGCCATTAACAAGACAACATAGAGTATGAGAATGAAACAATTCCTCCTTCCGATGGTATGCTCTGTGCATTCAGCGTTAACTGACAAAGTTAAAATTGTCACTATGTTTTAATACCATCTAACCAGAAGATAGCATGTGAAAACCTTTCTCCTCAGGTGTGCTGCTTTAAGTGATAAAGGGTAATAGGTGACAGAATTTTACTTGTTATACTCTGAGTACATAGAGCATAGAAAACAGTATGTAAAATGCAATTTGGTATTTATAATGTTGTATTTCAAATAAAAAAAAAATATAGCATCAATTAAAAAAATCAATATGTTTGTTTTATTTAAAAGTATTGGTTGAACTGGATATGCCCAAGACTTCCTGATTTTTTTCATCAGAGAATTTTCTCTCACTTGTTTACCATGCATTTTAGTTCTTCCTCGCGTTCCTCAACGGAAAAGGTATATGGGTAGCCTTGGTGCACAGTAATAACTTTTTTTTTTTTTTGCATTTGAAGTGACTATGGGTAATTCATTCCATTTGGTTATATCCTGAAACATAAATGCCTTTTTAAGGTTTGTGGAAAGCAATTATAAAGCTGGTAACTTTGAACTATTGAACTGCATGCCCCAGTGCTGTTGGCAATGCTAAAAATGGGAATATTAGATTAAAGTTTTTCAAGCAGAAAGTTCTAATAACTCAAGTAATAATATTCATTAACTTCTATTTACACCATTTTAATCTGAATCCACATTGTATGTTTGTTTTATTTTTTTTCAGAAAACCATTAAAGCCTTAGCCAAATACATACTTCATAGTATATGCTAATTCAGATTTGGTATAAATTGTGGTTGAATTATCAAAGGTGGCACACTACCGCACAGCTTGAGGGTTTTCATTTGAACGGGGGAGCATGAAGTGGTGGCTTATTCCTATAGTGAGCTAACAATTACAATGCTGTGCACTGTAACAGCACAAAAGCTGACCCAGGTCTATTAGTGCTGAGTTGAGCTTGTAAAAATGATGGTGTGATGAGGCATCTGAGCCTTGCTTGGGCTGCTCGAGGTTGTGTGTGAGGAGATGGCTTGCCTTGCAATGAGACCTGGAGGTATTTCCCTTAGTTGGACGGTCAAATGCTGACCATGGTGCTCTGAGAGCAACATGAAGAAAAAGTGGGGTGTTTGTGTTGAGAGAGAGAACTGATAGGGGAAGCTGTTCAAAATGGCAGTTAAAGATTTATTTCATTAATTTCTGCTAAACTCTTCCAGTTGTTTGGTTCTGTGACCAATCTCCTTCCCATTCAATGCAAAATGCTCAAATCTGTCCTGGAATGAGTTAAAGCCTTTCTGACTGCCAAGGCTTTGGGCATGGTGCCTGGCAGGAAATTCTCTCTGCTGAGGAATTGATAACTGTGCAGGATTTGCAAAAGAGAAGACAAAAGACTTAAATGCTGCTTTCTTGGCGTCCTTTAAGAGAAAACAGCAGGAAAGAAGAACATTGCTGCAGATGTGAACTGAGATGAGGGTATCCAGGTTAAGCCTGCAGCTTCTTTATTAATGTAGGAGTGCAGAAGCTGATATGTATATATTGCATAGCTGCATGAAAAGAGTGAGTATCATGGTACTGAGATGTGATCTTATTAATTTTCCTTTCTTAATAGGTTTGTTAGGATATGACTCAATGCTTTTGCTTGGCTACTCAACACTATTATTGTCATGGCTTAGGTTGTTCACAGTAATGGAGATTCATGTGGGATAAAGGAAATGAAGCTGCTTTTCATTGCCATTATAATTATTAAAAAGGCTTTTCAAAGTCCAGTCTTGCTATCAGTGCCACAGATCAGTACACCCCTAAAAAGTGATCGAAGAGCAGTGTCCTGCAGAATACATTCATCCTCTATGGTGCATCATCAAAGTATTACTCTATTAATTGCTAATGAAAACAAAACAAACAAAAATCCTTTGGAATTGACATTAGCAAAGCTGTTGCTCAATAACAGTGTTACAACATATTGTGTTATAATACTATTACACCCCACCCCACCCCTTTTGACTTGTTTTTCCCCTGGCTTTAGTGAATGTAGCTGCTGTGATCACAGCTACAGTCATTTCACTTGGTAGCTGCACTTGTTCTGGTTGGGGCAGACTTGTAGATTTCTTGCACGCGAGGAGCATCTTGAAGGATTCCTTCAGACTGTAGATGATATAGCTGTCTTGTTTTTATGCATCACAGTCTGTGCTTTGATCATCATCATGCACAACTGTGTTGATAGGAGTAATTCTGATTTTGGCAGTGCCATTACTAAAAAATATCCACAGCCTGACTTGATTTTTCTACTGCACACTTGATCACCTGACTTCCAGCTTAAGATGCTCCTTTTACTGCGAAAGGTTTCAGAATTGTACAACTTCTTGTAATAATTTTTATTCACTGGTTGGTTATTGTGGTAAAAGCTTCCTTCCATTTCAAGTATGAAACACTATTTTTGCATGATGTCTACAGTTTGTGAGCCACTGCAGTATGTGTGGCTTTGCTACTCCTCACTCCAGTTCTAATATCTTGCAGTGTGTTATGTTTCTGTGTGTGATAGCACTCACTGGTCACTAGTCTAATTAACATCTGCCCATCAAGGTCCAGTGAGCACTTTGTTCTTTGATGCGCTGAGTATTCTGTTCAATTTTAACTTTAAGTGATTGTTTGCATTCAGTTCAGCTCCATTAAGACTGCATCCTTCACTATGTTATTTCCATCTGTGAAAGCAGTCTTTTACTGTCAAATGTAGCCAGGTTACTCACCCATTAGTTGTCTCGGAAGGTCTCTAATTCCTTTGTAAACCTATTTTCCTTACAATGCAGTACTTCGCTTTAGGAAACAATAGGTTTCAAACAGCTCTGTAGCTCTATTTATTTATTTATTTACTCAATGCATCCTGGAAAATAAGTAACTGTCTGGATGCAGCCTGAGTACTTGCATCTGCAGTGCCAGCTACCAAGTTCCTTAATTCAGACTTGATTCATAACAGATTTCTTGAGTTATTACTGAAGCCATCAATGGATTGTCTTTTGTCCACTTGCTTTTATTCTTTAACACCATGTATTATCATAAACTAGACTACTAGCAGTAATAGAAATAGATGCAGAAGAAGAGAAATCCTAGTGCTTGTTTCAAGCCCCTGGATACTTTAAGTAGCTTTGCTAAGAAGGAGCAATCATTTATTTTTACGCCAGTCTTCTGGAGACAACACAGTTCAGTGTCCATAGCTACAATACGATAGTCACAAATAATAAAGGTAAGAAGACTGTTGTGGCTTGTCTTAAGGGCAGCCTATTTTTGTTTGTAAATTGAAAGATTGTAATGTGACTTCAAAAGTGATGTCTGTGATTTCTTATGGAAGATGTATGAGAAATCGACATGAGAGAAACCATAGGAGAGAGCCTGTAGAAGGCAAAAATTATAGGGAGAGTACTCAGTGAAAAACCCCCAAAACATCACAAAGCAGGTGTTGGTAGTATTGAGGTTATGCTTATAAAATGAGAAGTTAGCTGCAAATGTTTGTGCTTACACCCCATGCTGCTCTGAAATTGTATGTAAACCTCTGTAAAACCTTCTCCTCTTGTAGACAGGATGTGTAATGGCTTCCTATCTGGTTATATTACTCAAGGACAGAAAGAAGTGGCAGTCTTGTCTCAGACCATGTGGTGAATGCTAGTAGATACTTATTGTTAGTTGTCCAAGCTTGCTAGCTTTTTTGAGGGGAAAAAGTCCTGGAGTGAAAGAGTAGGGAGACCACATATTAATCCCTTTGTTTCAGGAATTGTTGGTTGGCTCTCCCAGCTCCTCACTGGATTAATGATAGAGAACCAGTGACTAAATGGAAGGATGATATAACAGCGTGGCTGGGTAAAAATAATTTGCAAGGGTTAATATACCCTAGGAGCAGTGCTACAATGGGAAACAATAGCTGAATAACAGAGAACTCCAACCTAGAATCTGTTGCTCCTAAGAATGCTCCTAAGTGGCATTTTAGATATATGAACACTGGAGAAAAGAGATGCTACTTGGTCAGTGTTTAATATTCTGTGGAAATGGAATTGGTACCCCAATTTGTTAGAAATGCTGATGTAAGAGAAAAAAAAAGTCTGTACTTGATGTCTTACTAAAAATTCTAGAAGATAAAAATGAAGGATTTAAATGTGATTTATTTTATATGCACAAGAATTTTCACTAGTTTCTGTAGGATTGCTCTTTTGACTTATTTTTGAATAGGCTGCTCTTGCAGAATCCCAGAACAGCTCAGCTAATAGACAGAAAACATGATATACCCGGAACAGGCCTGGACAGATCATAGACAGTAGTACAAACATTGCCCCTTCTCTCCATCCTATGATGGAGATTTTAGGATTTGGTTTCCAATGTTTTCAGCTGTCTTTTTCATAAACAGTATATTAATTTTCAAACAATAAAACCATCTTTGAAACAAACTTGGGACTTTGAGTTTGAAGGAAAGGGAAGGGAAGGAAAAGGAAAGGAAAGTAAAAGGAAAGGAGTATTTGACCTAGACATGAGAGAACAGAAGCCAATGTCCAAACAGTCTGTCAAGAAGTTGTGAAGGAGCTGGATGAAGAATGTTTAAAAATCATGTTTCTAATGGCTTGATTTTTATTATTTTTATTTAACTGATAAACTTTGATTGCTATTCCTGTTGTGTTCAATTCTAGTGGTCTTCTGTTTTGTCCTTTTTGTATTGAATTTCACATTTTTTTGCTTTATGCCTTAAATTTTAAGATAGTCAGCAATGCTAAGATAATTCACCTTTACTTAATTTTTACTATCAAGAATTGCTGAGAGAATAAAATAAGATGTAAGAATTGTCCTGTTTTCAAACTAATACTTATTCATAACCAAATGCTCTCAAACGTTGGTCACATCTCATTAAAGCTGTGGTTGCACAAGGAAGTTGAAAGATACTCTAGTAAGTAGCAGATATGTAACTTAGCAAAATATTCTGGTAACAGCTCTTCACTTCTGCTCCCATTCCCAGAGCTTCAGAAGAGCCTGGAGTTGGAGCTAACTCTGGGTAGGGGGAAAATCAGCAACAGAATATGATATATTGCATTTTTAAATAACAGTTACTGATAGGTTATTTCAGGGAGCAAAATACTGCTAGTTTCTGAAGTTTAGATGGCAATTGACTATCCTTACAAGAAGCAACATACTTTCTGTTCTGAAGTTGAATTTGTCATGCAGCTAAGTTTCACAGCCAACAAGGTGCTTCAGGGAAAAAAAGATTTTTTTTCTCTTAATGCAGAATACTGTTCCTACTGCTTTCACTCATTAGCATTTCTAAGTTGAACAGTGGTGTTTAGCAAAATGATTTTGATCTATGGGTTGAATTCCTCTGATATAAGAGATAGTGGTAATAAGTACCATATTATATGCTTTCAACCAACACGCTTCCTTTTTTGAAGGCCACTGTTCAGCAAAGTAGTTGAGGTGAAGCATACCTTTTAGTTTGAATGATGTGTTAGACTTCTACATATACCTGAATGCTTTGCTATGAGGCATTACATTTGTTTTGTACTATATAGCACCAGCGACCTCAAGGCTAACTGAACATCTATGTTAAGTATACATTTAAAATGCATTAAGCATGATCTTAAAGATTTGCCAGGCAACGGTAGAGTAGTGAGCAAGGTATGTGGTGCTGTGGTTCATTGAGTCCTAATTGTTTCAAACTGATATTGATCAGACAAAATAAGACTCTGCTCTGTTTCCGTTAATAAATATTGGAGACTATGGGTTCAGTTGTTTAACAACTCCTGAAATGATTCTTGTTAAGTTCAGCTAGAACAAAGGGTAAGAAAGAAATTAGGCTGAAAGTAACTTAGAGAACTGAATAATTTCCAGCATGATGTCAAAAGAGAAAAATCTTGAGGAGCTGGAGGGGACTACAGTGGGAATCTGACCTTTTAAGGGAGTATAACAGCATAGCTCCACTGATTTCAATAGTGGTGAATTTGTTTTCCATCAGTTATAAGCGTATCAGCAGTTGTGAACGTAGTTGTTTGTCAAAAATATTCTTCACTTTCCCAGCTTCTTAGTATTGTCATATCTCTGTGTGCATAGGTGTTTCTGTAAATCACTCCAAGTGTTGACTTGCATCTTACTTTTGAGGTTGGTGTCTCAGGGATATACTTTCACATATTCATGGCTTTGCATATTAACGATCCTTCAATTTTTTTTTGATAATTATTTCTTGAATAATTAAAACATACCGTCATATTCTTCCTTGACCAATGAATTAGTTCTGCAAAATTTTTGTATTGGTATGTGACCATGAATCCTCTGCTGCTTCAGCTTGAAAAAAGAATTAGGACAGTTAGGAATATTGTGGGTTTTGTGTGTGTGGAAATATTGTCCAATATTAGCATAGAGGAGGCTTTTGCTGTTAAAAATGACATCAAAACTTCTGCGTGGGCTTCTTCAGCTACCCGCTTCCTTATGCATGAAGTACCTCATACAATTAATTAATCCTGAAGCCTAATACTTCTGGGAGAGAGAGAGACTTGTTATGAAGGCTTTCAGTATTACTCCAGGGAAACTAAATTCTTTAGATAGATGCTAGAATAAACAAAGTCATGCCAGTAGCGTAAAAGGAGAAGCTGGGAGACAGCATGATAAGGACACTGTGTGTGATGGTCAAGGAGAGGCAGAGAGAAGCTAAAGGGGAGATGTCAATGCTGATTTCCTTCACCTAATAGGAGGGACGTAGAGAACATGGAGCTATGCTATTCATAGAGGTCCGCAGACAACAGGCAAAAAGTTGGAAAATGGGAAATACCAACTGAATATGATGAAAATTATTCTCAGCCTTGGGGGGTGGCCAGCCCTGGAACAGGCTGCTAAGAGAATTAGTGTAATCTCCATTCTCAAAGATGGAGAAACTAGGTAGTTCTCAGCATCCTGCTGTAGTTGGATCTTACTACAGAAAGCTCCTGGACATCTCTACTAACCTAAATCAGTCTGTGCTTCTAACATGTGCAGTGGTACTGGCAAATAAAGCTCCAGTGTTGAATTGCTATTCATTTTTTATTATTTTCTTCAGTGGTTTTCAGTGTACTCTGTTATACTTGGAATCTGTGAGCTATCTTTTGAACCAGAGTTTTTGTTTAATTCTAAAGCTCTTGTTGAATCCAAAGGTTTAATCCTTGGGGGTTTAATAGTCTCTAGTTTAGCTGAAGTCAGTAAATCAGTTCCTGCACTGTCAGCATTTGAGCACTAACTACTTGGAGATGGACCGATTGATGGAAGTACCAAATCTTTTTTTTCTTTAGTACTGAGGAAGAATTGAAGGATTTAAATAGTCAATGCAAAATTATAGTGAGATTATGAAAATAATCTGCACTTCATATGCACAACAGCTATCACCCTAATGAAGTTTGCAAGTGATTCTCATGGTGGAAAAAAGAATCACGTGAATACCAGTAAGCTGTTTGCCCTTAAATTATCTTACAAGATGACATGAACTTCATTAGAAAGAGAAAGGGCAAACACAGAAATGTTTTTCTGCATATAAAATTCCCCATCTAACAGTTATAACCAGAAGCCAAAACTGTAGAAATTTGCAAATATATTGCCTCATAAAGTGGTTCTTCAAATGGTCAGCATGCCAGATCCTCCAGCCATTGCTGAGTTGGGGGATTAAAATAGCAATTTTTAATGACTTAATTTTAATAATAGGGAAATCAAATAATGTTGAGGAAACAAATACAGAATCGAGGAGTATAAGCACATCTGAATATATGGTCAGAGGTCTTCCAACCGTTATTCCAAAATTACTTTATTTTGGACTCGTATGAGGTTTTTATAAACTTGTTTCTATAACGCTGGAAGTGGTCAACAACTGGTTCCTCAATGGTAACTGTGATACGCTAATGGCTCCTTTGTTGGCTACAATAGATTTAGAATGGGGGGTTGTCACTGCGTGTATTTTTAAAAGAGAAAGATTATATGAAGGTGCGTAGGATTTTTTTATTTTTTACAGGTGCTGTGATATTTGAAAATAACTTGTTTTATTTTTGTGATTTTTTTGTCAGTTTACTTGACTTATGTATTTGCCTTAGCTGTATGGTGCATAATTGTAGAGTGCAGATGAATTGAATATGTTCACTGATGTAATGACTACAAACTCATACCAATGTAAGGCTTACATTGGTTTAAAATTAGAGGAAAAGATATTTTAAGTTTTTATTTATTTATTTATTTATTGGTATTAGAGCTGTTTTGTTTATTTCAGCATAGTTTGAATTGCTAGTCTTTGAATAAGCAGTTGTTGCTGATTACTGACATTAAATACTACCTTCAGAAAATGAGTTGTTTTTTCTCCAAAGTACAAGCATGATGCTTAAAAATAATAATTACACAGATCAAGAAAGAAAAGTGCGTATTTTTTCTCCCACCATAAAGCCATAGGAAAATAACAGCTTCACACTCTGAAGCTCAAAAATCAGCACTCAGGTGGGTAGGAACATTTCCCAGTAATTAATAATAAAATGGTGGCAATCTTATCTAATTTTCAAGGTTTATTGAACAAACAAGACAACTAACCTTAGACTTTTTAGATGGATATTTATATATATATAGGAGAAAGTAACTTTGTTTCATTATCTCTGTCTTAAATAATTCAAGGTTGTGTAAAGGTGCTTGACCTAATTTTACAGTATCTATGTATCCCAAACTAGCTCTCACTTCAGAGAGACTTGAGAATTCATGACTTCGGATTTAAAATTGACCAATGCATCTACTTTTAAAAGATGGACGGTCGTTTAGTAGACTTCAACATAAAAAGTTTGAAGTAAGCAAAGTCAAAACCCTGAACCTTCAAGCAAATTGTTTTCTTTGTCTATTTAAACCAATAGTAATAGTTAAAATCTTCAGAGTAATTATATCATGGCCTCATAAATCTAATGCTGCCTCATTCTGCTAAACACACCAGAGTTATGGAAACAAAAGGTTAATTTGCACAACTGTAAAGTCCCTCATAAAATGTATAGCAGTGAAGTTGCATGGAAGACTGGATAACTTTCATCTGACAAGAAAGGGTAGAATGCTGAATCTTTTAAGTCAGAGCTGCTGGGAGCAGTTTCTGGACTCTTCCACACTCTTCCCTCACTCCCCGAGATTCTCCTGAAATTGTTAGAATGATAAACGTCGTCGTGGTAGACATGTAACTTGAGTAGTTTAGAATACAGTTTTATTCTAAATAGGAGATCCAGTCTTAAGCCGGTCTTACACTGAATAGCTGTTTCTAATGGTCTAATTTAAAGACTTTGTGCTGCCTGGTTTTATCAACAGTGATATGATTGAATTTAAAAGCTACAGAACTGAAAAAGTAGCATTAGTGCAATATATCTGCAGATATTGAAATAGAACTTTTCATCATACTTATTTTATTGTCAATGGATGCTACAGCTTCATCTTTCAGAGGGATGTGAGTTTTTGCAAAACCCCTTCCCTTCATCAGTCAGTTCACTAATCATGACCAGGCTGAATAAGCTGATTGCTTTTCTGGAGTTCAGGTAGAAGCTGATTTCCATTACATGCTCTGTTTTGACTGCCTACAATTTTGTTTCCCACCTGTTTAATTCTAGACGTCACACTACACTGAGAGACAGATGGAAAAAAATAATCCTCAGAACAGGTGAATCTGAAGTTAAATACACAGAAAGCAGCATATTCACATAACCTAGCTTACAGAAGTTTACATACTAGATATCTTTGGCTGTCTAAATATACTAGCTGGTGGCAAGAAACAAGCAATTTAAGGATATGGATTACTTTAAATGCTTGCTTTGCCATTGTTTCCTTATTCATTTTCCCTTTCTGATGTTTTCAAAATATTACTATTGTCTTAGAGGATAACATTTAAATAGTACAACTCTGGTTGAGTTTGCTGTAAAGGTAAGAAAAAATATATAGATAAGCTAGTTGAAAACATTATAGAGAAATATGATGAAAATTAGAAGAAAATATTTTGAGCAAGAATGCATATGCTGGCTTGAAATGCTTTGAAATAGAATAAAGCACTCAATGGCAGTAAAACCCTGTCACTGCACTGAACTTGAGAAATTCCATTAAAAAAAGGAAATTTTAAATAAAAAGATAAAGCTTAAAAAATGGGAAGGAAACTTTTGAAGACAGTTTGTGGGTTTATTCAAGTTCAATCATGAACCAATTAATGTAAGAAAGGTACAAGCTGTTTTTATTTTATTTGATAAAACATCTAGCATTATATTCACCCTCAGGGCACAATAGCGTGACAGACTGCTTTGTTCACCCTAAAGCTTGCTTTTCCTCTCTGCTCTTACAGTCTGTGATTAAAATACTTGCAGAGCTAGCCTGGTTTTTGGTTTGTTTTTATTTTTATTTTTAAAACAAAATCAGTTTACAAACAGCTAGCAGTACAATTCAACAGTTGTTTCCACCTGAGAAGCAAAAATACAAACAATATGTTCTTTTCTTAAAATCAGTGCTTTGGAAGCAAAATAACTGTTTCTTTCTTACAGAAGAGTTCATGAGGGACAGTTTAATTAGAGTGCATAAGGAAAATGGATTAGAGTTTTGGATTTGGATATTAGACTTCCAAATGTCCATCCTATAGTATCCTGTCCTCCCCACTGGAAGAAAATGAATTAAGTAATGTATTCTCACAACTACTATTAATTTTTCGCATTGTTTGCAGAAAAAAAAAGTTAATGCAAGACTTAGATTTTCCTCTTAAAGAAAAAATATAATAATTTCACTACCTATTTTTATGAAACTTGAGAAAAAAAACAACAAAAACTAATCCTTAAAAGAAATAAGAGGGGAGGATAAAATTTTTGAACTCTAATTATCAAATGATATCTTTTTTTCCACAATGCATTCACCTACTAGACTGGGAAGCTGTTTCTTTTATAGGACATTACAGTCTCTGGGAAAGTGGATTTTAGTAACAACTGACAGACTTAGCAAATGAACATTTTATGAAAAGTCAACTTTGTTCGTATTTTAGTGCTCAGTAGAAACCTTTTTCCCCAGTGACTAAATAACATTTCCACTGATGGTAATGTGTGCAAGAGGTGGTAGTGAAGAACACTGCTCCTCTCCATTTTCAGCTCCCTGTTTCCCCGATGAAGGGAAGTTGTTATTCTCTGTCTGGAGGTAATACAGCTCGGAACTATCAAAATTTCTTTGTCCCAGGGTAGGTCCACTGATGATGAGTTGCATATGCTGAGGTACCTATTTCTTGAATTCAAATAAGGTCTGTCTTTAAAATGAGTCTGCTCAAAATAAGCATCTTAATTTGCTGTGTACAATGACCATCCTAGTCCAGTGTCTGTTTCTTACTAGTTTCCTAATGACAGAATTACTCTTTATTCTGGTACTTTAGGGTATGAAATAGATGTAGTTTCTTCCTTGGTCTGTAAATACTTGGTTTGTAAATAGAACCAGTGTATACTGATGTACCGGAGGGGAAAGAAAAGAAAAGAAAAAAAAAACATTTAAGAGAAGAACATGCATCTTCATTTAATATTTTAAGGTAGGAGATAATTGACAATTGTCATCCATAAACTATGGATATGTGAAAGGTAATGATGATGGTTTCAGCTCTTACATTTGAATTTTTACTTGTATCTTAGTGTGCTGAAACAGTATATATAAAACTAAGATATATTGTGGGGAAAAATGGTATTTTAAGTGAGTTTAACATGCTACTTCTAGACTACCAGAGTTTTGCATGCATATGAACCTATTAGCAAGGTACATAAAATATTACATTTACTCTGACATAGCAAATAATTTTATCATTCATAATTTGACACGATCAGCAAATGTAATGAATGGTTCAGAATTACTTTGTTCAAAAAAAAAAAAAAGAGTGGCTGTGAAGCATCTATTTGAGACTGCAAAGGAGCCAATGGCAAGCATATGTATTAAAATCTGATTAGGACAGTACTGTAGACAGCTAATTTAGCAAGTGACATTTTGGGTGTATAGGGTCAAAGATTAATAAGTGAGATTGTTGCAGAACAATCCAAACCAGCAAGAATAAATTGTTTTTAATTAAAACCTTGTATTTCTAAAAGTGATGTGGAATGTGTGGAGAGTTTGAGCAGCTGCAATGCTTCATGTCTATGGAATTCTTGATACGGGCTGCAGACTACAGTGCCTATGTCTACGTTTTAAATATTATCAGTTTTCAGATAATAGAAAGTATAATTATTCCTTACAAAAATTACATGGCACAAAGCAGAAAATGTCAAGCCGAGGAAGAGTGGACTTCTTTCTGAAAAAGGTAGATTTATTCATTATTTCTTTACAGACCTTCAGACCTTGATAAACTGGAAATTTCAGAGATTTAAATTATGACTTAAATAATCTAGTTAGGCTTCTAATTTCTTTACCTATTCACTACAGATGAGTAAGTTTGAAGGCTTTATCTAAGATCAAGAAGGGAGGAGAAAGACTGGGCAGTTCAGGGTTAAAATGTAATTTCTGTTCTGAGAGCACTACTGATAATTAAAGTGTCAAAGTATTTTCATTTGTGTTCCAAAGGAAGAGCAGAACTACTGGGAGAATGCTGCTGAGATCAAATCTGATTCCTGACAATATACATGAATCAATAAACAGTTGTATTTCTGGTACTTGAGAGAGTTTTGGAAGTAATTTGTGTTTGTTCCCAAGCAGAATTTGACTGATAGGAAGTTTGTATTGATAACAGTTTAGGATGAAATACAATTAACAAGTCACGTAATGATCTCTAGACCAGTTACTGTAAATCCAAGGAGTTTAGGTTTAAAAGAAGTACAAACATGTTAAAGACTGAAAATGCAAACCTAATTAAGTGGTCATCATGCATTTAATTCAGTAATGTTAGTGATTTTTGACTATAGCATCTTGAGTATCTTACTACGGCAGATTTGATACCATTATCTTCTCCAGATAATGCAACCAATTAAAAAAATATATGCTGTCTTGTTTTCCCTTTGATCAGAGGGCATATGGACAAGAATGAGGTTTTTCTTCTGGTTGCTTTCGTCGTTCTCCTTTTCCCTGTATTTTCTTAAAAAAAAAAAAGTATCTGAAGTAAACCTCTGAAGCATATTTTCCTATTTATTCTTTTGACGCATGCAAAGAAATGGTATTTTTTTCTCAAAAGGTAAGTGTAACTAGTTGCAAATATTCTCTAATCTCTTCAATTTTTTAAATAATTTCTCTCAGAACAGTAGTAAGAAATAAATACGTTAAATACAGTCCTCTTTTTCTTGCACAAAGAAAATCTCAAAGGGAAACGGGGGCAAACCCCCCACCCAAAACCTATTCAGAGTCATTTTTGAAATTCTTCAAGGTTTGTTTTCTGAGGCATTAGTACAGGTGAGAAATATTTTACACCTAGTGTTCAGTAGAGCATAATCCCTTAAAGACTGTGACCTTGCTAAGCTCCTTAGTTAATAGAGGTACAGTTCAGCATGAGCATCACAAACAATAGGAAGAAAGCATAATTGTACACACTTCACCTCTTTCCACAGTCTCTTCCCAAGTGAGGAACATATCCAGGTTAGCAATATTTCCAGAGGAAAAGCTGAACAAAAATGTCATCTGTCAGAATGCAATGTAAATCAGCCTTGTTTCATTATCACTAGTAGTGTAATGAAACATTAGCACTTTTAAATTGCCCTTTCTTTGGGTATTCTGTTTGGAATGGAGGCTGCAGTTGAGGTTCTCTATGTTTGCATGTGTGTATATCCATATCACAGAATCACATCCATAATACGTACATCAACTGTCTTCTGTCTGAATTGTCTTACTATGAATGGAGTTTGACCACAGAACTTCTTTCTCACTTTGCTTGTATCCATTGTTAAGCAATCCTTTCTACAAAGGAATGAATAAGCAGGAAAAAAAAAATAACAATTTTTTTATAAACTATTACATTTTACCAAGTAAACAGGAAGAAATGTATGGAAGGACAGAAATATCTCTTTAATGTAAACAATTCCATTCTGGGAAGGGAGAGGGAGGCACACAGAGCAGAGGGGAGAGAGATTCTGATGAAGACTTGATGCTTAAATAAATATAAAGGGAAAAAAGCCTGAGATGCCAGTTTTTATAATTAAAATTGGCTACAACTTTTATTTCTCTCAGTTAAAACCAATATAAAAGCTGTTAGGCTTCATATTTTGTGGTATATTTGTCTCTTAATCATTTCCCAAAAATGGTTGTTAAAGGAGGTTTATGCATCCACTCTGAGAACCGGTGCTCTTCAGCGTTTATATCTGCACAGTGCGAGACTTTTACAGACTTCCATGAGTTTTGTCAACAGTGAGCCCCAGGGCCTCACCCCACTGCCTGAGCACTACTGGGGCAGGGAGGTGCTTCCACAGGAGCTGAACACATTTCGGGAGGGAGTCAGACTGATGTGTTGCCCCAAAGGCACCGGGAATGAGATTTATTTGGTGTTTTAGCCTTGAGTTGTTTCTCAGTTTGCACATGACTTCAGGAGGACAGTGGCAGAAATGCTGCACGCTTCATCTTGGTAGCCTGTCCATCTCTATGAGCAGGCTCTGCAGCTGAGGTTTCTCTGACAACTCAAATTCTTGAACTAATCACTTGGGAAACCTTCCAAGAAAGCAGCCCTTTATGTAATTCAGTTGCTTGCTTGCATTTCCTTTCACTAATGCTTCAGAAGAAAAATGGTGTTAACGTGTCCTATATGCACGTGTGTGTGTATATGTATTTTAAGAAAAGCCTCAGGAATAAAACCAAGCAAATACATCTCCTAGAATATCACCATTTCTGAACAGCCAAATAATAATTAGTTATTAGAATGCAAACGAAAGAGTCCAGCTCCTAGCTTTTTGGCACAGGCGTAATTCACGGGTGAGTGTATCAAGACTACACAATTAAAAAACATAAATAAAAATATGGAAGGGATTAAAAACTGGACATGTTAGTTACACCTGTCATACACATAGCTGAGCATTTGGCATAAATATTTGATAGAGGCTCATTTGCCAATTTTTTTTTTTTTTTTAGAGTATTAGCACTGCAGCTGTTACCTAAAGAAGTAGTTATCCTTTCTGTGTGCTGCTAATGATCTGACTTCTCTAGGGTGACACTGGTCATTAACCCTGGGTGCTACTCCCACCATCCTCTCAACAGTCTCTGCTACAGTCCAGCTTTCAGGGGAAAAAAAAAAAAAATCTTAACAGCGGTATTTTCTCTCTCCTGACAGATGATTCTCCTCTATTAGATGTAAATTTGTTTTCTGTACTGATTTCATATATTTGTCAGCCTTGCACACATGTTAGTGGTGGGACACTTTCCCACACACAGAGAAGGCTATGAATGGAGCTGGAATATGAACATAGTGTCAGTTGTAATCATAAATTCTTTTTTTTTTTCCCTCCAGTATCAATTTTCTGTACTGTTCTCTGCCTTCAAAAATACATACAAATTGATAAAAAAAAAATTCCTAGTAATTGTCTGTGAGTTTGCAAGTATTTTTGTTGGATGAGTTCATATGCTATAAAGTAGGCTCAACTCTCTAACTAGAAAAATAATAATAATAAAAAAGTTAGCTTGGTTTTGAGGAAGTCAAATGTGTGTTTTAACACGGCCCCTGAGCTCTGCCATGTTACTTTTTAACCAAGGAATGTGAAGGAGCCCTTCTGGAGCAGGAGCAGTCCTCCTCTGCTTCCCGCTCCTCCCTCTTTAGCCTCCAGGACTGTGTGTGCCTGCTGGGCTGCACCTTTCTTGTCCTAGAGCTGATGTGCCTCTTCGTCAGGCACCCAGAAGGCTGCCCGAGGCCTTGCATGGCAAAAAGAAAAGAGCAAGTCTGATTATTTTATGGAGTGTTTTTTTTCTGCTGGCGCTCAAATTTCAGCACATTAGATGAAGAAAGGAAGGACTTGACTGTGACTATAGCTGAGTGAAGGAACAGCTCCTAATAAATAATGCTCTGCACTCCTAGGACTGCTTGCTGCAAGCAGAGAGCGAAATGAGGGAAAACACTCAGATAAGACTGAATTGCTAGTCCTGCTGGGAACAATTAGGACAGTTGGTGGCTTGCTCTGGCTTGCTCAGCTGGCTGTTTTCCCCCAAAAGGCCACGAGGGAGGAAAGGGTAACAAGAATGCCTGGCACTCCAGCTACTTTCCTGACAAGATTTTGACTTTGTGGTAAAGGGAAACCTGAGCAGAGATGGGACCTGCTCTTTACAGCTTGGAGTGCTGCGTGTTATTAAATCGGTGAGGCTGAAGCTGTATGACTTGTGGGGTCACAAAATGAGGTTCTGAGAAGACCGTACCGTTTGTGAGGTTATCTTAGTGGAAAGCTGCATGCTTGGTGGTAAACAGCCTACATGTTGATTAGCGTGCTGGCAGCAGTTGTAATGCTCTAGCAAGTAGATTATAAAGTTCTTGCTTGAATATTTTGTTCTGTTGTGTCTTTTTCCTGCAAAATGTTCCTTCCTTGTAAGCTACTGCGTGCCTCAAACTTCTGTTTTGTTGCTAGTATTACAACAGAGACAACTGCATAACATTATTCATCTATTTTATTTAATTATTGATAATTTTAACTTTACAAGACTTAATTAGAATTTGCTGTATTGAACGAAACAAAAAAAAATTGAATTTGTTGAATTAGAAAAATAACAAAGAATTAGCGGTAGTTTAGTGATTTAATTAACACAGCTTTATCCCAGCACACTAGTTAATGAAAGGCAAGCATTGGGCCATCTGGTACAGTTTCAGGAAATGTGGAAACATAGCTGCCTCACTTTGTACCTTCCTCTCATTTATTATTTGTGTTTTGATGAGTCCACTGGCTCTCTTCTTAAAGGCTGAACAGCACAATAAATATGACCTGTCCAGAAGGCCCGTAGCCATCACTCCCATGCTAATTAATTAAAAATTGCCCATCGTTGCTCAGCATTGGTCAAGCTTAATTGCTCAGTCCAGTTATTGTTGCAGTTCCAAGGGACTAGGAGCTGTGGAATCCTTTTCAGAAACAGTACATTCATCTTGAAAGTAAAGAAATTCCAGGTTCCCAATCAGAAATAATGCAGGACACAGTGTGTTCTCAGTGAACTTGCACCATTCTGCACTCTTCTAGTTAAAAACTTAGTTTAAAAATAATAAATATATATGATGGCTTTTGTGAAATCTTCTTGTTTTGTAGATAGGCTAATTTATTTAAATTTATTTAAAATAACATGGAGTAAATACTTTTGGTGTTAAGATACATAACTAGAGAATGTGGGTTTTTAGATTTGTGGATGCTTCTAGTTTCCACTTAACTTAGAATGTCACAAAAATACACTATGCCAAGAATTAATCAGTGATATTTTGATATTTGAAGGTAACAAAGGGTGGGGGGTCCAAACTTTAGCTGAGTGCTTCTGTTCCTGCATTTGCCTGAAAATATGGAAAGGAAACATTCCCCTAAAGGATTTTCTTTTCCTAGCAAGCATTTCTTGAAAATCCATGACTGTTGTGCTATCTACTTGAGCAACTGACAAGGGTAGTTCTTTATTATCATTTCAACAGTATGAGGATGTGAACAGTACTGAAGTATAATGAAAGAACTGAAAGATATTGATTTCTCTGCGTAATGATTTGTTTTGGCTATCAAAAGCTTCTCATTTGTACTGATATACTACTTGTATCAATATGCTTCCTGTGAATATTCAAATACCCATACGTTTTCTTGAAGACCTGAGCAGAGAAAGACTTAGGATGTACTGAATTAAATGATAACTTCAGTGTTCATGTCAGATCTTACATTTTTAGAAAGAAAGTAGTCAATTATTTCAGTGGCATCACTTTGGCTTGGGAAACTCTATACAACTTACAAATTTTAGTTGATCCTAACTACAAAACTATAATGTTCCAGGAAGGAACTTTTCCTTGAGTTTACTTGGTGACATTGGGACAGAGGAGATGACACCTCTTTTGCCTAACATCAATGCTAATTATGTTTCCGAGATTAAACGTGATTACATGACGACTCTTGTTTCAAAACTGAGGTTTCTGTTTGCTTGTTTTGGCTGAATTTATTCCTGTTACTTCAAATGTGAGAAGTCTAGCAGTGGGAGCAGAAGCTTAACAGTATTTTTTTTCCTGATTTTTTTTTAAAACACACAGATGCCATTGGCATGTTTGGAGGATGGTCTCACATTGACATGTTCTAGCATTCTTTTGGTAGACGTATAGATATCAGGGAGGATCCTGAAGAATAGGACTGGTCACCATGAAAGGACAATTGAAAGTCTCTGAAAGCTTTCTAGATCCAGAGTTAAACTAGAGCTGCTTAAGGTTGAAAAAAAAGATGCCTTTAAAAAAAAAAAAAAAAACTTCTAATCTTTAATTTCATTGGTGTCTTTTTCACTGTAAAATTCATGTTGTGAAGTGAGTTTAATAAAGTTTAAATATAGCTTTAAAGCTATTGCCTACTTGGTGGGATGGAAACAGAAGTTATTTGCCTTTTGAGTCAGTGCTAATTATATTTTCCCATGAAAACCTTTGACACCAACTTGGTTCTGCAATTAAGCAGTGCAGCTGAAAAATGTCGTTTTCTATCCCAAAAATCGTTAACCAAGAAAGTTTAAAAAAAAAAAAAAGCTAATCTTGTTCACATGGTTCTCTACACTCTTTCTTGCATGTTGCATAGCATTGTTTAAAACAATCAGAATACGTATAATCTGCAGAAAGAGCTTTTTATCCGGAAACACTAAGAGTAGCTTGAAGTCTGCTGCAGGTCAGTTTTTATTTATCTTAATTATTTTGTCTTTTTTTATTAACTTAGTGCCATTTAAAGAAAACAGAGCTGGCCTAAGGCAGGCACGTTGGCTGTGAACATATTAACCACCTAGCATGACACAGTTGGAGCAGTAAATCTTTATAGCAAAACAGTTGGTAGTAGGTATCTAACTTCACCGAGTAGGTTTCAGTCATTAGCTGTTACCTGCTCCTTTAGACTAAATGCCTGTTGGAGGTTGGGTCTTATCAGATTGGAGTGAATCTTTAATTAGTTTACCCTGATAGGAACGTGCTTTTCAGGGTATGCTATGTGCCATGGTCCTTTACAGGCTAAGAGGAAGTAAGATTGGAAGATTCATTTCTAATTTGGATTAAATGCAAATGGACTCATGGAGCACATCTCTCTTTGAGCCTATCTTGTGCATCCAACCTCTAATGACCATTCAGGTGGTCAGTTCTATCAAGAATTTTAGGTAAAACCAACCCAAAATGTACTAACGTATGGATGTTGGTACTGAGCCCTGCAGTTTCTCTCTGCAGTTCTGAGGCAGGAAACTGAGGTTTCACTTGTCTCAATATAGCTGATAAGAGTCAATCTATGTAATTTTGCATAATTACATGGCCTGATGCAGGAAAGGTTCAAGCTTTTGTTGTGTTCTGCCTTTGTAGCCTACATATTATATAGCAGGATGTGTAGGTCTCACTGGTATGTTAAGGGCCTTACCTCTTCTCTCACTGAAGACAAAGTAATACTCTATGGAACTATAAAATGTGCAGTCTTTTACCCGTGAATGGTAAATTATTTGGGATCAATGCTTTGAATGCTTCCCAGAAGCCCAATAATTTTCCTTGATAATCACTATTTAACTGCCATGCTTCCCTACTCAAATTTAACTTCATTTTTCCCCCACAGTAGTAGTAATTTTAAATGCATGACTGCAATTAGCTAAAATGCTAACTATGAATTGAGTTTGACACTGTTCATTCAGCACTGTTTTTATGAAAAATTAAATATTTTTCATCCTTTCTGAAGTCTGAATTTAGTGTTTTAGCTAACCGTCAATCAGAAGTTCATGTCTGCTTTCCATTACCTTTCCAGTCATATTCTGTTAGGCTTCTTTTACCACTTCAGCATCCAGGAGCCTGCCAGCTAGGCACTAAGTGATGCAACTCACATCTGTCATGTCTGGCTCATTCCTTCTCCTATCCCCAAGGTGATAATTGTATCATCTTTGTAGCATTTTGTTTTGTTGCCCTTTTTATTATTTTTATGTATATGCTCCTGTTAAAGCAGATGAAAAATGAATCATTGGAAAGACATTTATTTCATAAATACACGTTTTATCCATGCTGTGGCCAAGAACACATGGAGTAGCAGGGAGTCTAAGTTTCCCCAGGTCCTGCATGCCAGTAAAGAGAGGGGGAATCTCAAAGCAATTCAAAGTAGAAATAATTCAGGCTATGCATAAACTGTAGTTTAGCAGTCAGCTTAATATGCAGGGAAAATAAGTGTGCTGGTAGGTTAGGCGTTTTGAATCAGCTTTGGATGTCTCATACTGATATGGTTCTCTGCATTTGCTTAGACAACAGTGTTGGCTGCATAAAGTCAGACAATACGAATACCCACACTTTTCCTGCTGGAAAAAAATATATTTCCATAATTTTGTCTTTTAGTAGGGTGTTTTCGTTTCCTTACTACTTACTGGAAGCTTTCTTTTGTAGTCACAGCATACAGACTTAATCTCCCAGGCAAAATTTCTGAGCCAATCGATTTGTCTTTGATACCTTTCTTTTTCTCCATTATGAGAATTTGTGAATCAGTTTCCAACCACAGAGGAAAAAATGCTCTGCATTTGATAAGAAATATATATATATATCGCAACCTCATAGACCAAAGAGAGCATTGTTTTTCACATCAAAAACTTTAGTAGATGCAATCTTCACTAAATTCATTGCTTCCCAGTGAGGTTATTTGGTTTAGAGTTCTGTTGGATGGAGGAGATATAAGACAAAAGGTTGAACTAAATTCTGGAATTTCAGATTTATTGCATTTTAAAATATGGTGTTATATGTCTTTAACTTGTAGAAATACTGTAAGGAAAACTCAACTGGAGGATTTGTAAGGTCTGATAACAGCATATAGTTTTGATGCAGAGAGAGGTCTTACCACCATAAAATATTTGTAGTATGTAAATAAGAAAAGCCAGGCCAGTGCAATAGAAATAACTTTCTATGCAGATGTGAATCCACTCGGAAAGATCTTTTTTAAAAGACCAATGAGACCTGCAAGGCCTTTTCTGTGTGATAAAGCTGTAGCTACTCTCCAATAATAATGGATTATCCACACAGCTCTGTTTTTTTATTCTTTATTGGTATTAGAAGATTCAAAAAAAAAAAAAAAAAAAAGAAAGATTCAAAAGCTGCAGGAAGGGCATGGAAGGCATTTTTATCTCTTAAGGTAGATCACTTCTTAAAATATTGGATCTCTCTGCTAACCTTGCAAGGGCAGGATATTGTTGTTTCAACACGGTTTTCTGCTGGTGCATGCAGTTTTCTACTGCAGAATACACTGTCAGTTTTTCCTGTCACCATTTAATGCCTACTCTGAGATAATACCCATTTACACTCAGGTAAATTAAAGCAGAAGTGGGAAGGTACATGCTACGTATCTCTGATGATTCCATATTAGAAATGGAATAAAAAATATTTAAGTCCTTAGTAAGACTGATTTATTACTAGAATGGCAGGGAATGGTCTGTTTGCAGGTGTATGAGGTAGAACACCGCAGAACTCATAGCCATGCTGAGGATCCTGAGAGCAATGGTAATTCATATGATGCTTAAAACATCTCCAAGCAAACTGTAGACCATCTTGTTGTAATTAGAAATTATGTAAAATAGCCTTTAGTGGGTGGTATTTTGTTTTGGAGGGCCTGAAGAGGTGGCTGTGTTGTTCTATATCATCATTACTATATGGCGTATTCCAGCTACTGCCTTAAGAATGGGGGTACAGCATGCAGGAACGCTGTTTTCAGCTGGAGAGCTGCATGTGAGCATGCACACATGCATTTATCTATGCTAGATGGCAAGTCCTGTAAAAACAAACAAACAAAAAAACCTGTGGTTAATTTGCAGCATTTTTTTCTTGAAGCTAGCTGAACTGGAGAATCCATTAGACTGTCTTTCTGCAAGGAAATACACCTAAAAGGAAATATACATACATCATGCATGTCACCCAGTCCTCTGCTGTGTTTTTTCCCCTTTATACCATTTTTTTAGTTCCCAAATATAACCACAGGTTAACAGTATTAATTCCTTTTATTTGTAGTACTTTTTTATCTGTATGTTCAGTTAATGGAATTATTTCTTACCAAAAAAATCTTTGGGGTTTTTGTTTGTTTTCCATCCATGCTTATATTGAGCAATGTTTTTATTATTATTATTATTATTTCTAATGAAAACCTGAGTTTATATAGGTGGAATCTCATGGAAGTTGTTCAGAGTCTTAGATTTATGTTCTAAAGGTATAAATTATGCTGCTTAAAAAATTATTTTTAAAGGTAAAATATGGAAAAGTTTTTAAGAAAAAACTTTGTTGTGTTGAGTCTTCAATGCCTTTCCCTTGAATGCTAAGGCTAGATTCCAAGTTGATTTACACACCATTAGGTATAATGGGCACAGATTAGTGCAGTAATTGGCTTTGGCACTTGTCTGAGGCCAATTTTAACCAAAACCTCAAATGCAGCAAACATTCGCTTGTCCTGCAGGAGTTTTGTCCCTGACAATGCTGTCTGTAACTAAGAATTAGCTTAATTCCTTAAGAAGAAACACGTTTATGCATCTCAAAGGGAGAAATCTCTTGTTCAAATACTACTGTAAATTATGGATTTACTCCCATGGCATTGATGCGTTTTTTGATTAGATGTTAGAGATTACATGGAATCAGAGAAAACTCTGAAATGGATAGTCTGGCCTCACCTAAGGGAACACCGTACCCAAGGCCCACCAGTGCCATACAGGTGTTATTTGTACTTGCTGCTAGTAACTGTTTTTCTCTTATTAGTACTATCTGAACTTGTTACCTTCCTTTATTATATTCATTGGAATAAATTATATGCTTAGATTTCATTTTGTCTAAAACCATACCGGTTGTGACACTGGTGGGATCATACCTCCAAAAGCTAGTGTTTTCAGAAAGAGTCTGGCCAGAAAGCTGTGGACTTCTACCACTGCTGCTGTGGGCTGTCAGTTCCAACCAGGCATAGAAGTAGAGAAAAGTCCAAAAATTATTTTTCAGCACTAATCACTTCAGTGGTTTCTCTTAATTGCACTGTTTCCAGCTGTAACTGGCTTCAGATGTCACATTGCCACAGTGGATTCTTAGATGTACACTAAGGAGGAATTTGTATTGTCCAGGCCCCTCTGATGTCCTGGCCAATCTCAAGACTTGTCAGTATTTTTCTGTCAGTAAGAAGTACTTGAGAAATATGTGAGATAATTTGCATTTTTCTCCATCTTCCTTGAATGCACATGATTGCATCTCCCAGCACAGCTTGCTCCAGGGAGTAATTAATTTACTGCATATCTCTTCATGGAGTATCTTGCTCAGACAGTTGCTCTTTCAAGGTGGGCTCTGCAGTGATTCCTTGTTCTCTCCTCCTGTGGGTGGCACTTCAATTTTAGCAGGAAAGAAGGAGGATGATTTTCCATATGTTGCAGAGAAAAGTCTGTGAAATGTTAGCTATACTTAAGAAATATATCAATATTTGGAGATGTTCTTTTTAAACAGTCACTGGGCTAGGGTGTTATTTTCCTATATCATAACTTTGGCATGGATTTACCATGAGTTAGCATTCTGGTTTATTTTGTTGCCCCAACATCTGCTTTCATGATTTGAGCGCAGTTTTATGGTTCTTATTGGGAATGGAAGACCACTGCACTTGTTAACTTAGATCATCCTGCTTATTCCAAACATCAAGCTTTATGATAACTTATTGTGCCACCTCATTGTCAACACCCTCGATCCTGTGAAGAGTCAGAAATGTCTAAAGTTGTCTTTACAAAGTATATAAATAGTTTGCTTTTATACATTGAGACAACAAATCCAGTTGTAAACTCTAGTCCTTGACTTCTTGACTATCTCTGCAAAATGAGCCTTATGCAAATCTATTTATCCAATTTCTCATAGAAACAGAATACTCCGAGTACTGAGTGGAAGATCTCCCCTCTGCCCCACGACCTGTTTTCTGTCTTGCATTTGGAACTGATTGAGTGTATTTCTGCCTTGAAGTAAATTTCAGATTTCCAAGGCAGTTTTCAGCTCCCTAGTGTGTGTTTAAAACAAGAAATCTTTCCTTTAGTTTCTTACTCAGTAATTGTAAATTATCCCTTTTTTAGGCCATTGGTTTTCCTAATTGTTTTTATGCTATAACTCTAAAGGTATTCTGAAAAAAATGTATATATATAAATACTTGAGCAAAACTATTTACTTATGCAGTCTGTGAGATGGTGGTTATTTTTGTTTTTGAAATTAGAAGTGACAGGTAAACAGTAGATTACAAAACTCTATTCTCATTTTATTTGTGGACCACTTGTGAATTCTTCTATTTCTGGAGATACCTTTAGAAACTTGAATTTTCACATTTTAATGCATCTAATTCTTTTGAGTTGAGTCATAAGTTATTTTTAATGTCTGATGGTGTATCCACCCCAACATAGATAGTTGCCTTCTACATATTCAATAATATATTCAAACAGGTTTTTATGTGAAGTACAGGATTGTAACAGATTTGAAATGTTTATCAGAATCCTAGGTGAAAATGGTAATGCTTCAAAATGCCCTTGAGTGATGATTAATAAACCTAAAAGAAATGGATTGTAAACAGTTATATTATTAACTCCTTAATAATGACCAGTAGCATTTCTTCATGTTTGTAGTCCTGCTGTTCAAGTGAGATGGTAGATATAGCTGTGCCTCTTAACACCTGGGAAATTGGGCCATTCATTTGTAACAGAAGCTACCCTTGAAAGGAGTTTCATTCCACCCAGAATATTAACAACAATTTAACACCTACTATCAGCTGCTTATTACTTGGATAGTCACTAATTAAAAAACAAACAGACAAAAAACAAGGTATGTATTTTAATCTTACCCCAACTGGATCAGTCTTCATCTCTTCAGTAATGGGGTACTCCTAAATAAGAAGGAATTAGAAACATATGGAGTAGAACATCACACTGTTTACTACCTCAAGTCTCAGGCTGGCTAAAAAGTCTTCTAAAATTTCTCCAGTTCAAAGTACAGAACGGATCACTAACTAAACAAGATACGAAGCACTTCACTCCTCAGAGTCTGAGTGAATTATCTGACCCTTCTCAAATTCTGTCAACTTTTCTTTTCCCAGTTGGTGTTCACACGACTGGTTTTTAGGGACATGAATGAAAATATTCCCTTGGGGACGGGGAGGAAGGCAGACAGGAGAGCTGACTGGTAGATCTCTTGCATTGTGAACAGCAAAGTTGCCATCTGTGCTTGGTGATGCCTAGTGAGAAGAGGGGTATCTGTATGAGCTTGAAACTCCTGTCAGCTAATCTGAAACAAATACTGGTCTAAACTTTCTCATCGTTGAATGTAACCAATTGCTGTTACTTCTAGAAGTATCCAGTTGAATGGAAACCTGCAAGTCCCAAAACTGTTTTAAATCTTTTTTTTTTGCTAATGAGTGAGAAGTTTCTCAGCCAAAGACAACATCCTCACTCATTTGAACATGGGTCACAGGTTCACATAGCAGCCTTCCACTTTCCTGTGCCACTCAAGAGCACAACATGAGGACTTGTCACTGCTCTGTCAGGTCTTACTGTGCTGCTGGGCAGGTGAAATCCAAGCTGAAAAAATAGGCAAGTTTAAATTAAATCTATTCAGTAGTCAGCACTGTGTTAAAATAGGTGAGGCAAATCAGTTGTAAGTCTGTTAACCTCAGATCTTATAAAAGAAAAGTTAGAGAAAAGAGTTTTAGGGTAATTACTACTCTTATTTTTTTTTAAAGTGATTTACATCACAGGAAATAGAAGGGTAATTTCCTATTAAGTAGTGCTTATAAAGTACTTTATTGGAAGAAGCTATGAAATATGCATATGACTAACTGAAAGTATAAATCTTAAGAAAAAAATCACAATTTTCCTCTAAACATTGTGGAATAGCAAAATAGAAAAATAATACTCTGATTATAAGATTTTTGGTCTTAAAATGAATGCTGTATGGCAGCATATCAGTAAAGGGAAGTATAGATTACTTTTCATTTTTATGGAAATATGTATTTCAGTATTCAAGTATTGTAAATGTTGAAGGCATCTTCATGCACTATGGTTGTTTCTTTGAATTATCTTCAGTGGTTTTTTTTAGTTTACTCTGTTTGCAGTACTGTTTTTCGCAATCTTTTGGTAGAGAGTAATCCATAGGATTTTGAGGAATTCTTTTGAGCCTTATTCACCAAAGATTGAGAGTTTATTTATTTATTTATTTATTTGCCTGTATAAACATCCTAATAAAAGTACAAGTTTTTATTTAGTCATAAAATGTCTTTAGAGAATGGAAACCAAGAGCTGAAATGCTGCATCTTGAAAAGTAGAAATAAACTCATCTATCATCCCAATAAAGTTCATTATTTCCTTCATGATTTTTCTTTAGTGTTACATGCCTCTGCATAGATAAAGAAGAACATTTTCTCCCTCTGCTTGCTGAACTTTGAAGCAAAATGTCCTTCAATATTTTCAATTTCTGACCTTCATTACCTGAGAAGTAATTGAGGCAAACATGTTTTTATTATTTTTCAACTTTTTCCTTATAACTGTGACTGTTCTGGAGGAAGTCTTTCTGCTGCTGCTTAATAACTGCTTTTTTCCTGAAGTCATGCCATTCCAAGAAGATGAATATAATTCCACAGTCTCTTTTCAACCTCTCCTGTTCAGTAGCAAGCACCTGTTTCTCATAAGATATTTTAAAGTTATATGGACACCCCCTAGTGTTAGTCATATCTGTCCCTTGCTATAAGTTCTCTATTTCATGGATACTCCAATGAAAATTCATACTGGTATTCTGAGGGGTATGTGTGTGTGGCTGTTGTTTTGTTTTTGTTGCTTTAATAAAAGGCTTATTTAGAGCTAGGAGTGTACAAGGTTGACTTTCTGCAAACCCAGTGATCTCCTAAAGAGCTGTGTTACTTTGCTCTTCTGCTCAGACAGTAGTTCTGTTGCCAGGTCAGGCCATTTCTTAGCTGCAGGCTGAAACGGTGGTTTATAGCATCTAATACTGCTGGTGAAAAGGGATGTTAAAGCACCTTATTAAGCAGAAAAGAGACTGCACTCTGCTGGAATGGCTATACTCTGTGTTACTGTAGGTACAGATGTATGTATGAAGCAGGTATACATTAATAGTATCATAGAATATCCCGAGTTGGAAGGGACTCATGAGGATTATCAAGTCCAACTCCTGGCACCGCACAGGTCTACCCAAAAGTTTAGACCATGTGACTAAGTGCACAGTCCAATGTCTTAAATTCAGACAGGCTTGGTGCAGTGACTACTTCACTGGGGAGCCAGTTCCAGTACGCAACCACCTTCTCGGTGAAGAACCTCTTCCTGATGTCTAGTCTAAACTTCCCCTGCCTCAGCTTAACACCATTCCCGTGGGTCCTATCACTGGTGATTACGGAGAATAGGTCCCCAAATTGGCTCAAAACACCTTCTAGTCCTACATCCAAATCATTTATAAAAACATTGAAGAGGACTGGCCCTAAAATGGAGCCTTGAGGGACCCCACTAGTGACCAACCACCAGCCGCATGTGTCCCCCTTTACCACAACCCTTTGAGCCCTGCCCATCAGCCAATTGCTCACCCATTGTATGATGTTTTTGGGCACCTTTCCTAGCTTTCCTAGTTGGCTCCCTTAGCACCTGCACCAAGAAGTTATCATCTAGGTGCTTTATGAACCTCCTGGACTTGCTCATGTCAGCCGTGTGGTGATCCCAGTTGACGTCTGGCAGGTTTAAATCCTCCATAAGGACAAGGGGTGTTGATCTCGAGGCATCTCTTAGTTCTGCAAAGAATAATTCATCGGCGTTGTCGTCCTGGCCAGGTGGTCTGTAATAGACTCCCACAATGACATCCCCTTTATTTGTTCATCCCTTAATCCTTACCCAGAGGCTCTCAACTCTGCCATCGCCAACCTGAAGTTCCACACAGCCCAGCCCATGCTTCACATACATCACCACCCCGCCACCTCGCCTACCCTGCCTGTCCCTCCTGAAGAGCCTGTAACCATCTACTGCAGCACACCAGGCACAGGACTCGTCCCACCAGGTTTCGCTTATGCCGATGATGTTGTAGCTGTGGGACTGGGCCAAGACTTCTAGCTCATCCATTTTATTCCTTATTTTGTGTGTGTTTGTGGAGAAGCAATTATCTCTTAGATAATCTATTTGATTATCTTAATGACTTTATAGACATATGGAGTTTTGGGGGAGAGAAGGAGAGAGCTAAACAAAAACAAAACTAGGTCCAGTCATTGGAGGGTGCCTGAGGTTGGCAGGAGATGTGTTGTAACTACTCATGTGATGTAAATATTCATCAAAGAATTAGGGAGGACATGGACCTGGTGAGAGCAGTGGGCACATTCTCTGCTGCAATCAGTATTCAAAAGCAGCTCAGGTTAGCAAAATGAATGTCACACTGCAAGTCAAAACACAAATGTTGTTAATTGTACTGTGCTATGATGAAATCCCAGGCTTTGCAGCTATGTCAGGAGTTTAAGTAAAACTTAAAAATGTAAGTAATACTTGTGTATAGCCTGCTAGAAAACAGACTGTACCTCATTTTACAATGGATGGCAGATATGTATCTACCCCCTCACAAGTTTCAGGATGGCATTTTGATGTCTTTTGAATAGCATTGAGAAATACAGCTTACATGCTAGTGTTTGTTTGTTTGTTTTGTTTTCCCCTCCAGATGTATAAACATTCAAATTTAATATGCAGACTTCTGATTTTGGGGGAGAAGGAGAAAAATCACAAGAAAAACTGCCAGCAGTAAAGTGCTTGTTTAGATAAAGCAGGAGCTGCCATTCCTGCAGCAGTTCCAGCACTAGGGATGTTGTAAAGCCATGCGCGTAATCATGCTGGACTAACAAAGGTTGTGTCGTCCTAACATTGCAGTATGTTTTTGGACTACTTGCATGTTCTGCAATATTTATCATCCAAAATTATTTACTGAATCTATCTGCAATTAAGTCACTATGACTCATGGATGGTTTCTTGCTGATTTTAATAGCAGGAAATCAAAGATGTGGTTTACCTGCTGTTTTCTTCCCCATTGACATGTCTAAATTAACCTAAAGAATCATGTTGCTGCTGGCTATAACCACAACTGTAAATTCAAAGGGCACTTTCAGTAAATATTTTGTAGTATTTGCTTAAAATTCACAGCTTCAGCAAACATTTCTGCTAGCAATTAATTTACTAGAACATGCCAAAAGCAAACACAAAAGGGATGCAAAATTGAAGTCCAAGTAAATGTGTTTTAAAACTGAAATGAATATTCATAGATAGTATTTTGCAGCATTGACTCAATTCTAGTGGCAGTTGTCAAGGGACATGCTATCTTCACCTTCTTGAACTAGTGGAGCTATCACCTGCATTGAGAATAACAAGTGCTGTTCTACCTGTATTCAAGGAGAAGCAGACTTCTGAGTTGGTTTTGACTCAGCCAAAATATTTCCTAGTCTTCAGTCATCTCCTACTGTATTGGAAGAACATAAAAACACATCTCCCGAGAATCACTACAAAAACAGTAAAATAATTTTCTAGTTTAGAATCATTTCTGCCAGCAGAGAGACTTGAACTAGGACAACTTTGATCTTAGAATAAATTAAGTCTTAAATTGCTTAGATCTACTACAGATAGTACAAGAGCGAAGGATATGCACCTTCATCTCTCCTGTCACTATGTTTTTATTTTTGTTTTTTAATTTTGATGGTATATTGAAACTGATTCCTTCCTTCCAAGTTGTTCTGTAGTATGAGGAGCATTTCAGCAAAGGGCTCCTCCATCTGCCACTTAGCCCATACATAATAGTTTGCGACTAATTGATGTATTCTGGAGTTACGTTTCTAGAAATAGTTAAAGTTTAAGATAAGCACTGATTGCATTTCAGAATCCTATAGATATCAGGGTTTCTAATGTAGAGAAAACTGATTAAATACCAATTCAATAAGTAAATTTTTATACGTTAAATGATTGTAGATAGTGAACCTCTGGTAGTTGATTACCAGGAGGAGATTCTGTAGAAATTGTTCTCTGGTTTGCATTCTCTTTTTATTGTCTCGAGCTGAATGATTTGTTTTGATGATTATAGATACTTTGTATTGCTTAGACTACAGATTTATTTTACATGCAAATATTATCCAATTTCATGTCTTCATTAAACTTTAATAAGGCTTTACGAACTTAGTGCATAAAAGACAATATTGAATCAACAAAGCCTGTATAATGATGATTGAAATACAAGATCCAGGAAGAGTGATGGGGGAAGTAGCTCAAGTGGTAGCAACATTGGTAAGCCTGCAGATGCACTAAGCTTATTTTTTAAGCTCTAATAGTTACAAAAATATGAAGAAAGAGTCGGGGGACGGGGGGGGTAGGGGGGAGGGAAGAGAGAAGATGAGTACTGCTGTTGCTGTCAATGGCATACTTGAAAGTAAATGCTAATGATGTTCATTTATATGTAGTGCATGTCATTTCTTTTAGTGTTTTTAAGATGATAAAATAATCATAAAAAGAGATTCAGTTTGTGGGTTATGGCATATGATGAAAAACCTGAGTAGAAAATGCCATGCTATTGCACAAAGGCAAGGATGATGATGAATCACAAGTAAACCCTAAGTAGAAAGTATTGGGTGAAGGAATCAGGTCCTAAAAAACTGCATTAAATACTCAAGCATAAAATCAAACTAAATGCTCTATTCGGTCCTATGCTGATTTTACTGCAGTAGAAGTAAGACATCCCTGCTGCTTTCTCGGCTCTGGCTGGTACCACTCAAGCAAACCCAGGTATGAACACTAACTAGAAATTAGGAGAAACTGGCACGCAGAGAGGAGCACCTAGCTTTTGCTGAGAGAGCCTACAGGGTGTGGTGCGGTTAGTGCTCAGTTTGTTGCCTTCCTAGTCTTTTCAGAATCAAAAATATAAAGACAGTAACAAAGAAAGGCATTCAGTGTACCGGCATATGCAGTATTAAGCAGCAGGGGAAGGGTGGAACCTGTAAGTGCTTCTGTGCCAGTGTTAGAAGCCTAAAAAGTGAGACAGAGAGCAGGAGAGCCAGGCGTCGGATGACAAGCCTGCTATGATACATATCTCAGATGCAGTAGAAGGAGGATGATCAATGGAATAGTGATCAATGGGGTAACAGAGTTGCCAGGCTACCAGCTTTGCAGGAATGAGAGAATAATATGTACAGGCAGGAGAGTGTCACAGCATGAAAAGTGTAACAGCTTAAAAATATTGCAGAAAGGGAAGCACTGAGAAGGCCTTGCACAGGATTTCTACCCACTCTAATAATAGAGATTAACTATTAAAATAAGTAGGAATGTACTGAAAACCCTTGCTCAGGACCACAGCAGTTATTAGGAAATGTGAAGTTAAATCAGAGAAGCTGCAAATTTAGGACCCTGAATAATAACAAGAGATTGTATCTACACACACAGATAGGTCAGCGGTTCGTCAGGATGAGATGGAGAGAGAGAGAATTTTTGGACACAACTGACTGATAATGTTAGGATGTTAGGACTCAAAAAAAAAAAAAAAGAAGAAAAGAAAAAAATGCAATTCTGGATTGTGTTGTGCTACAAAAGTTCCACTTTAAGATGAATTAAAGAAAGACCCCTCCTTAGCAGTGAACACAATATAATAAAGTTCATGTCATAGTGGGAGAGAGAAGGCTGAATAAATTCAGTCTGCAAATACTTCAGTATAGAGGAGGGGAACTATATATATATTAAAAAAAAAAAGAGACAATTATTCAAATAAATATACTAGTAGTCTGAAAAGTAAGATGCCCATAGTGTGTAGTGTTCAATAGTGCTTTATCAAAAGCCCAGGTAAACTATCCCATTTTAAAAACAAGGAAAAACCAAAACAAGAGAAAAAAGGCATCAGTGATCCAGCTCCTGGGAGCTTGACTCTGAGGAGGCTGTCATAGGTAAGACTTAAAAATGCCCTTTTTAAAAAAAAAAAAAAAAAAAATACAAAGCTTGTCCAAATGAGAACTAGAAAACCTATAAATCATGACAGGTCAAATGTAGGCAGGAAATAGAGGAATAAAAATTTGAAAAGCAACTTACAAGGGGTGCTCGAGCTTCTTTTCAAAGGTTCTTAAATCAAAAGAAGGGGTCAGGAAGGGCAAAGGTGGGGCCACTTAATGACCAAACAGTAAGGAAAACTTGGGATTTATAACGCTATAGCAGAGAAGTTGAGTGAGTTCCTTTCATTGCTCCTTGCTGTTGAAGGCATTGGGGAGGTTTCTACAACTGAGCCATTCTTTTGAGTAAATAGGGTAGGGGTCAGATGAAGTAGCTGAGTGTGGGTAAATATACAGGAAATGTTAGACCAAACATGTATTGGATGTCAGTAAGTCCCCAGATCAGATGGCATTCGCCCAGGAGAAACTCAAATATGAAATTGGAGAGGGACTGGCCAGGGTTTCTACCTGACCGTTGCAAATAGCCGGTGTTGGAGGACTGGCGGGTTGCTGGTCTAACTCCCTCCTGCTTCTTCCTCACAAAAGGCACTCTGTGGGGAACTACAGACTGAGTCTTGTTTCCCAGGCCAGTAGAAAGGTGAAATATAAAATAATGACATCTTTGGGAATGTGAATAAACACAGTCTCTTATAAAAGAGGAATAACACTGAAGTGCTATGTGAGGTGAACGACACGGGAATGAAGGGGTTCCCACAAATGTAGCATAGCTGGATTTCCAAAAGGGCTTCAAGGGTGCTATTAAACTAAATTTCCACCAGATTGGAGAAAACATAAATTTTTGGACTGAATGTTGATCAAAGGGTAGAAAGCAAGTACTAATGCTTCATTGTTGCTGTACAGAGTTGACGCAAAGCAGCAGTCCCCCAGATCTCCATCAACATCTCATCAATGACCTGGAAAAGGGAACAGGGAGAGAAAACCAAGTCTCTGGAGTCAGGTGCTGCAGCTCACAAGGAGGATCTCCAGAAAGGCCTCACATAGAGCTTCAGTGGGGATGAACGTGTGCTTGTGCACCCAGGTGCCATAACCTAACACTGGACCTGATGAGGATTTGTCCTCAGCTGAAGGAAAGGATCTGCTGCCTCATGAGGAGGGGCTGAAAGGCTCCTCAGTCTGAGGGGAGAATGCTGAGGGGGAGCTCTTCTAGATTTCTGAACTCGCAAAACAGGCATTGGAGGCAGAACTTTGTTCAGCAGATTCCCACAATACTTAGACTAGAAGACGTATTTAAGAAAATAGGAGACTGGTTAGAGCAAGTAAAGAAGGTCCATGCCTATGCAGCAATAAGTGCTACATTTTTGAAAGTAGCCGCCACAGGAGGTTGTTAAAGTGGCCAGCACTGGTAAGCCCAAGAGTGAATTAGAGAAAGTCCATGAGTGAATATTTGTGGTTTATCTCTGGTAGGCACATCAGCACCACCCAGCCATTTGCTCATTCACCCCCCTCTGGGGAGGAGGAGAGAATTGGAAAGGTGCAAGTGAGAACTCATGGGGTGAGATAAAGGTAGTTTAATAGGTAAAGCAAAAGCTGTGCTCACAAGCAAAGCACAGCATGGGATTCATTCACTGCTTCCCATTGACAGGCAGATGTCCAGCCATTTCCAAGAAAGCAGGGCCCATCATTCGTAACAGTTATTGGGAAGACAAATGCCATCATTTTGAATATCATTCCTCCTCTTTCCACCCAGCTTTTACTGCTGAGTACAAAGTGATATGGTATGGGGTATTCCCACAGTCAGTTTGGGTCAGCTGTGCTTGCTGTGTCCCCTCCCAGCTCCTTGTGCACCCCTAACCTCATCGCTGCTGGCACAGCATGAGAAGTAGGAAAGTAGAAGAGTCCTTGGCTCTGTGCAAGCACTGCTCAGACCCAACCAAAATGTTAGTGTTATCAACACTGTTTTCATCACAAATCCAAATACCATACAAGTCTCTATGAAGAAAACAAACTCTACCCCAGCCAAGACCAGAAAAATACTAAAAAGATGAGGCAGAAACATACCTTCACTGACTGTGATCAATCTTGTCTGCTTGGAGACTGCAATGAGCAGCAGGGAGTGGTGAGGCTTGGCTGTTCTCCCTAGAGAGCATTTCCTACAGAGGCATTCCTCCTTAAAGCAGAGGACAAATGAACCACTGTTCATGTCCAATTCATTTTCAATGTTAAGTGGTTTTCTGCATTCAGAAAGCTGGTCTTTCTGGATAAATAAAGGAAAAATATGGTCAGGAAAATCTGGGAAAAAGCTCTTGCTAGTACTTCTGTGACACCTCATAATTCATAGATTTTAAATGCTGAGATCCTGTCTCTAAGTGGGGACTGCCATACACATCCATCAGTGAGTTTTGCATTCCTTAGAAATGGCTTCTCTTTCTGCACCCAGTTTTTAAAGAAGTTAACTGGAATTTCTCATGTGAACTGTAAGTAAAGATACTAAAAGAAATAATGCCGTACAACATCTCTTATCAAAGTTACCTGACAAGAGGAAAGGGGAAAGTTTGTTTCTGACCAGAATGTGAAGGCCCAAAGGAGCCCAGAGGGAACAACCACATTGGAGACCTCGATAAATGAGAAGCTCTGAGATGCTATATATGTTGTGCCAAAGAACCGTGCAGTGTCCCTGCCACCAACAGTTTTCCTTACGAGGAATAATGGTTTTAGATTTCTGTTCAGTAGTAAGTTATTTTTTATTGAAGGAGGTCAGGTTATGACTTAAGCCAAACCCTTTTATTTAGGAGATTCTTTAATCTCCTAAACCTGTGAAGGGGCAAGGCCATCCAGTGGGCATCTCTTCTTTGTAGGATTTTGTGTCAACTGTGCATAGAGTAGAGCAAGTGTTATTCTGGGGACACGCAAGCCCCCCTTTTGGAGAGCAAATCTTAGGAGCTAGTGCATATGCACAGAGGTATCAAAATAGTGGCCCAAACTGTGTCTCATTCTGAGCAGAATGGTTGCTTCTTTAAAGCTGTTGTACTCTGCTACGCCATCAAAGTCATGCCTGGTCCGTATGTGGTGTAACACCATCAGTACTGCTTACAAATCTGCTCTGTTCTGGCAGGGGTTTAGGAGGTAACAGTAGGTCTCCCGTCTACTACAGCCTGGTGTTTGTTTGCTTTGTACATCCATATAGCAAGGCAAGAACTACAATGCTCTGAGAGAAATTGAGTGAAATTGAGGTTCTGCAGGTGATTTGTACTTGCTTGGCTTAATGTCATACAGTATCAGTCAGGAGGTAATGATTGGTAGCAAGACGCAAGGCTCAGTCCAGAGGCAATATGACTGAATTGACTGGAGCGGCTGGAGAGGTTTGTAGTGAAACCCAAGCCCTGCTACAAGTCATCCTGCATCTTCGTAATTTTGCATGTGTTTTATTGTTGTGTTAGTTTTTAGGAAGGAGGTGGGGGAAGACATGGACAGTAAAGAAGAAGAAAAAAATTAAACATTACTGTGTGAACACAGTTTATTTCCTAAGTAGATATCAAAGTTATTTGTGAAATGCTATAGTAGTAAAATTTCTTTCTGATGGACCGAACATTAAATTCCTGCTTACATCTACTGGAAGCACTGCCAAGAAAATTGCTTCAGGGCTGGTTCACTGCTGAACTTTCCCACTGCCCAAACAATTCCAGGCAATTGGATTTGTTATGAGAATTGACCGACTACCAGTGCGTTTGTACAATACAACCCCCATAAAGGAGGCAGATCAGGACAGAAGTCAAAGCATGAATGGTTTGAAGTTAAAACCAGTGAGGAGAGAAGAAATTACTCAAGCTGTGCTCTAGAATTATCTTCCTTCAAATATCTTCTCTGCTCACTAGAAATATGAATAGCTGGTATGCTGCATTGGAGTCAGTTGCTTATTTTGTTTGTTGGAATTACATTCAGCCCACAATGGTGCTTAAAACCTTCTGTTCTTGTGGCGTGTCCAAGATCAGAACTTGGTGCATGGGATAGCTCTGTTACTGAGGACTTTGCAATTCTACAAAACAGCATAAATATAAGTAATTTATTTTTGCTTTGTTTGCTGAATGTAAGCACACATAGGTACATCACCTGCACCCAAAGGTAAATACATACATGGTTCAAAAATATACTCCACTATTATCTAACTTCAATAGTTTAAAACCCCTTTTAACTTCTCTGAAATGAAATCACTTCTCTGACCTTAAGCAAATAAGGCTCTTTTCCTCTGTACTATAACCCATCACTTTCACATGATATCGCTTCCTTTCTTAGTTCTTCCATTAGTGCTTCCTCCTTGCTGGGACACAGGTGGCGTCCTTTTTCCTCCTGTCTCAAACTACAAATGTATACTCTCTAAAAACCTCTGGCTTATTTGCACTGTAAGTTGTTTTCATCAACATCTTTTATGGTAACGGGGAGTATTTTTGTACTTAACACTGAAGGGCTTTTTCAGGCTTACAAACAGTATTGGCACCATGTTGTTCATAAATATAATCTTGAAGATGTCACTTCCCAAGAGACATCAAAATTACCATCTGCCATAGGTAGCAATGGCGTGTATCACAGCTTAGTTTTGCATGATGTAATGGGATCTGCAGAGTAAACAGGACATCTATTACAGTGGTTGTAATCGCTTTCTCTTTTATGACTTCACATTTTTATTATGTCTTCATTACACAGCAAGATATATTTCAACTTTGACCTTCATCTGCAGAGTGAATAAGAAATAGGGTTTTAATAGATGAAAGCAATTTTTCACTTGTAAAAGCTGCCTTTTGGTGATAATAGCTAAAAGGCTTCAGATGAAAATGTTTGTCCACTGCATAGCAGACAAACACATTGACCACCCTTTTCTCTGAACAAAAAATACTCTTCTGGAATTCTGCTGCATTCTGTATGCGTCTGGTTTGCATCTTCCATGCTGAAATCTACCTTCTCTTAGCAGAGAAACAACCTGTTCATACACGTGTGATTAATTAAAAAAAAATAGTGAGAATATATGTATTTCAAATATAATTTGACTGCAGTACAAATCATTTTCAGAAGCTTGTAATGTTATCAGTTCCATTGCACTAGGTGTGTAAAAATGACAAAAAAGTAAATAAAAATGAAATAAGAAAAAACAGAAAATATTCAACAATTTGGTTTCACAGCTTCATTTGCATAAATAATACATCATTAATAGCTCTGGAAGATTATTACTTGAGCTGTTCATTGGCTAGGATTTTGCTTATTTTATGCATTCCTAGTAACTTAATTTTTTTAATGACTTAACCTTTTTCCATCTTAGCTACATCCTTGTTTAAGTGTTACATATTGCAGAGATGTATCTTGTGAACTGTCTCCAACCTCTCATATTTAGAAGTTTGATTTATCAGGAAAGCTGACAGCATCTTCAGAACTGGTCTCAAAAGTGTTTGTACGGGGAATTCTTGGCTTAAAAATTTACGGTGTATCCTGGGAGTTTTCTTAACTATCAAAATCTTAGAATGAATGAAATGTAAAATCAGATGGTTGAGAAGAGACTGATAAAATATTCACACGGATTTTAAGACATACCTGACAATTTTCAATACTGATGTCATTACAAATGAAAATAAGTTGGGGGGAAATTAAGGGAAATCTAAAATAAGATGGTGAAAACCACTTAAGTCCAAGCTGCTGGATTCAGTGCTTATTCTTGGAAGCAGAAGGGATGTGCTGGGGACAGGACAAAGACAAAAACAAGAAGCACGTGTAACGAAAGTGAGAGAAAATCTGGCAATACAAAATATGATAAAGAAGGTTAGAATAAATGTAGGAGACTATACATTAACAATGACTATTTGTGATCAGATTTTTGTCCTAACACAACTGCATTCATTGCTACAATTCTGAGTGTTTTTATCATACCAATCTTTGCAAAAATTAAGTTCCTCAAGGCAGAAACCCTCTGTCCTCTTTTACCCTTGATATTTCTCTTCAATATATGCTTTAGGTTATAAAGGAAACCCCTACTTTTGTTTTATTTATTTATTTTCCTGGGGAGAAAAAACTGAGCATGTTCTTTCTTGGGGGAGATCTGAATGAAAGCTTCATGATTGCTGACCTGGAAAATACTTTTAAATTATCACCCTGCAAGGGACATATCACCCCTACAGAGGGAGGAGAAAAAAAAAAAAAAAAAAAAAAAAGGAAAAAGAATTATACCTTCTTTGTTATTTCTGTGTGTGAGTTTTTTCAAATTGTGATTTCTTCAGTCTTACAGATTCAGAAAGGAATTCATGATTTCATTCATCTGATTTCATCCAGTATGCAATAAGTTGTGTTTAAGTACAGCAAATTCAATCAGTTGTCGTCTTGGATGCTTCTATTAATACAAGATTCTATTGAAAGCATCCTGAAGACTCCTGAAAGTTTTATAAACTGGAGTTAATCTTTATCATTAACATTATATATTTGAGACATACATATTTCTTTCTCTACATATACCCCCACTTATTTGTATACTTATTTAATGCCTTCATAAACCCCTTTGAGATGTTTAGGCTAAGAGTGTAATATCGTGATTTCTGATCATTAAAAGGCAAGAATTCCGAACATAAACAGCTACTGTTGTCATAAGAACCTGTTTTCTCAAAGCATAAATTGTAGCCTTGCACAACTGAGGAGAGTATGAACTTGTTTGGGCCACTATGGAATACTCTGGGCTACTTGTAAAATAGGAGACTGTTGGTGGACTAGGTTTGTATCAGAGCTGGAAGTGTAACCGTGTGGTCAAATCTCCCCTTAAGTGTCAAACTGTGCCATTTTTCTTGTAGCTTATCCCCCATTTTCATTATATCTGAGAGCCCTTCTGCACTGATTCTGTCCCCGTGACTTGCTGGGTTGATGGGCCATCTCACTCGCTCTGGGTTGAGAAAAAGGATGGAATTTTAGGTAATGGCAAAAATGCGTCTGCCTTAAAAAACAAAACACAACACATTGCTCAGAGTGGGGAATGCCTCCGAGAGATGGTGTCTCACATCAGACTTAGCTAAACTGAGAAGCGATCATGCTCAGAGGTTGTTCTTACCTGCAACCTTAGCAACAACCCCCTAGCATGCTTTATACAGCTGTGTACTAATGATACCGTGTTGGAAGGTGTTAACCACGCTGCTCAGACCGTCTGCTGGTTGGATACATGCAGAGCAGGCTGGTGTCCTTCCCGGTGTCCTGGCAGGCAGCTGAGGTTTTCGGTTCACAAATGCTGTTCCGTTGAAATGATGGTAGGAAAGACGTACAGCGGTAATACCTTGGATCTAGTTTTACCTTTGTGAAAAATATCTGAACTTATCTTTGTGTGAAATACATTGGTACAATGGCTTGCAAATGTTCTGGTTCTAATGACTTGTGGAATCCCTCAGAAGGCAGAACAATTTCAGAGGGGACATCTGTTGAGAGTTTTCTTACAATATCGGCTCTCTGTACATGGAAGAGAAAATTAACAGTCAGGACTGCTGTAAGATTGTTCTGGTGAGTGAGGAGATGGAAATTATTTAGGGGAAAGGATGACTTGCCCATTGTCTTTCAGATAAGCTGGAAAAAGAAAAATCCTCAAGGAATATTTAAAAATTAAAGTTATTAATATTTTGCGGATTTTTAATTCTTCAGAAGGTATTTTTAATTATTTTGGAAATGTCAGGGTTATCGGTATATCTATTCAAGACTTTTTTTTTTTTAAACTAAGAGTAGGTTACAAGGACAAAAAAAAAAAAAAAGGTTTGGAATGATCAGCACAATCCAGTGCATATTATTTTAATTAGTGCTGTTTGTAAAATATCCATCCACAGTGGTACAGCAACCAAAATGCAACTTTGGCAGTTGCATGTGACCTGAAGTGATCACCAAATCCTGCTTCATGTTCATCTGGTTTTTAGATCCAGTCCTCCCTGAGGTGCAGGCAGTCTGTGTTAAGAGTTGTGAACACAAGCAGCACTGGCGTATATATGCAAGTCACTGTCCATGGAGATGCTGTAAAGCAAATTTCAAACTCCCTAAGGTGACCTTAACCACTAAAAATACCCTGCTTGCTGCCAGATCAAAGTGTAAATATATCCTGGAAGAGAATACTTTAATTTGATTGCTTATTGAAGTGAATTCTATCTAATCCTGTACCTAAACATTTGATTTAGCCATTGCACGGGGTTTTAGAAAGAAAAAATATCAGAACCAAAGCACAAAGTCCTTATTCGTTCAAGACCAAAGCTTGAACAGATGTGTCCGTGTATTGAGACAACATTTGAAAAAGGCCATGGAAGAAATGTTGTAAAATTCTGTCTGGTTTCCCACCAAAGGCAGGGTTGCCGTTGGCTGCAGTCTTAAGCTTGACTCTGAATGCAGTAACCTGATTCAATAAGGCGTTTAAACACCCATAATCATAGAAAAAGTGATCTGATGAATCATGGCCCTAACCAAGAAAATTTGTCTAATGAAATAGTGTGAAATTAACTTTATTCACAAAACACACCTGTTCTGCTGGGAAGATGGCTATAAATATCTTTATGCCACCTGCCCCAGCTGTGAGAGCTCCTATAAATCATGTAATTCCCTCTGACAACTGATACTGCCTTGAGGGCACCCTTTTCTTTCTTTGTGCTTTTTCTGAAAATGTGTATTTGCATAAATACAAATTTGTATGCCAATAAATTTTCCACTAGATTTCCTTTTCCTCTCATAAACTTGAATAATGTTCAGTTTATTCATAATTTAGCCTTCCCTCTTCACTGTTACAGTTTCACGTGCAGCCATGTTATGAAGTAGGGTGTTATCACTTGGGAATGCTGCCCATCCGAAGACACTATCATTTGTTAAGACAGTGCCTTAAAGGAATTGTTTTGCTTTGGCTGTGTTGAATCCAGATGGAAAGAAATTAACTATCTGGAAAACCAAGAGTATCAGGGCTCTGCTTGTTTATCAGTCAGATTTCCCCGGTTCTCTTCTTTGTCTGTGAGAAATTGATGCTCTCTTCTGAGGTTGAATTTAAACTCTAAGAAAAACTTGCCGTAAGTCTAGAGCACGCAGTCTCCTGCTTATACCCATGCTTTTATCCGCTGTGAGATTTAGCCAGGTAAGCCAGAACCCCAAGGTGCATGAAGGGGAAGAACTGCAATTCCTGCTCTCCAGGCAGAACGTGAGTCCACACTGCCATGTCGCTGAGAGAAAGCTACGTAAATACCTTATTAGGCCGTATAAACAGAGCATAGACTGCAAAAATGCAGGAAGTGATCCTGTGTAAAAATACAATGATTTTCCTTCAAGAAGGATATGGATTTATTGGTGGGAGTCCAGAAAAGAGCAATCCACAGCTGAGATTGACAGAATGGCAATGCTATAACCTTTAGAAGAGAAAATCACGGGGAGACGTTATAACAGTTTTCAAGTACGTGCAAGGCTATTGCAAAGAGGAGAAAAAAAATTGCTTCTGTGACTCACAAGACAAGCAGTAAGGGATTTAAACTGTAAACAGAAAAATTTGGACTTGCTCCTGGGGGGGGTGGGACAACAAAAACCCCAACCTTCTGCAATATCCAGAGTGTAGCACTGCAAGATGTGGCCTTAGGGGGATTGTTGAGATTTTTCAGAATAAGCTGGATAAATATCAGCTGAGAATGACAAAGGAGTAGTAGCCTGCTCCCCTCACTTTTGATATGAATGTCAAGAGCACTTTTAGAATAATTATAATTAGTCCTTTATATGCATAGTCTATGTAAACAGTATTTTGATAGATCTATAAAATTTGAGCTACATACAATTGTATTTTGATGCACATGTGAAAAATAGATGAGTAATGCTAACTTTTTTATTGCAATACATCTACTACTTCATTTTACTAATAATAATTGATCGTGTTATTGAGTTATAATATGCTTAATCTTTATTCTTCCTGTGATTAAAATACAACTTTCTACCAGCACTTAAAAACAAAGGGAACATAGTTTTAAAACGTGACTTTACCTGCAGTTAGCATGGAAATACCTCTATTTACATCATATTTCAGTCTAGAGAAATGGGAAATGTTTTTATTTTTATTTTTTTAATTGATTATGATGTGGTTTTCTTATATGTATTTTACTGATACATTGACTGTATTGACAGAGATCGGTTTTGTGAAATGGATGCTCAGAGGACAGTGTACAGTAACAGTTTATCTCTGTGTGAAAGGAGAATGCCTGACACCTTTAGTGAAGTCATTAATTAGGGATGGTTTTATTTTAACAGCTCTTTTTTTTTTTTTTTTTTTTAATGAGGTAGGAGATTATGTGCTGTCTCATAGATAGTGTGCCCATTCATTTTCAGAATGATGCTCTATGTAGGAAAATTGTATAGGCTTAACCGGCACAGACAGGTCACACCAATTTGCTCATCCAGGTTGACCTGTGCTGTGTGCTGAGTAGGGAGCTAGGTCCGGAGGACACTTGCTTTCCTTGGGTGCGTGGGATTAACCACAGACAGCTGCATGCCTCTGGTATCACCAGATGTGACTTTTCATTCTGAGGAAAAAGAGGTCAGAATGCTATGAGGAAAGGACTAAAAGTCAAGTGCATGCTGATTAGAAGATGCAATTCAATGTTGGGAAAGGAAATGCTACCTTCCCCCCTCCCCCCCATGTCTAGGACAGGTATTGGTAAGGAAGCACTACAAAGCCCATTGTTAATACCTGTTCCATTATCAACAAAGCTCAGGCATGAGTGCTTTTTAGGAGCTCCAATATTTTGCTTGAAAAATCCACTGTATAGTGGTAGTGTCTGAGTCTCAAATATTTTTCTTGCAGTGACCCTTCCAAACTCATACCTTGACTTATAGGTTGTCACTTTTTTTTTTGTTTGTTTTCTGGAGCTAAACCGGCTCATGTTTACAACGTGCTTAACTGAACTTGGAACCTGTGCTCTCCCTTGGTTACACATCAAAGAGAATCTTCTTGGAAGGTTTTGTCTGGTACACTGGCACGAAGGCAGTACTGCTGCAATGTCGGCCCCAGAGGAGCACTCGCATGAAGTATGAGCAAGCCTAGCAGAGCTGACAACTCATCCTGTTTGACCACAGTGTCTGGGGATAGTGCTAAGAATTCTAAACTTGCCCAGGTGTTGCTGTTGCATCTTCTACAGTTTAAAAATTTGGTCAGCAGAAATCCCAGGAGTGAATATAAAATATAGAAAAGTGCTGAAATTATGAATAGAAATGGAAGAGGATCTCAGAAGGAGCAGAGTGACAGTGTATCTTTTGCACTTGTTTGTTTTTGTTGTTGTTGTTGTTTTTTGTTTTGTTTGTTTGTTTGTTTTCATTTCCAAAAAATAAAAGGCACAGGAATGGCTCAGATCCATTAGTCTACCTGCTTTATATCATAGCAACCACAAAATGGTCCTCAGAAGTTATGGAGGTGATATATGTGCTAAGGAGAAGTCTTCTATGACCACATGCGTTGCATTCATGCTTACCATCTTCATTGGAGCTGGGATGGGAATTTGTCCCTGTGCTCCAGCAGTTAGTTAATGCAGCAGACACAAAATTGGAGTGGCAGATGGGTTCTTCAGTTTTCAGTTCTGAGCTGGGTTTGAAGATCTAGCCCTGTATATCCATATGACATTACAGTATTTGGGTAACTGAGTATTGTGGCTGGAAAATGGAAATGGATGTTAAAAGCTCTTCTAGATTCCAGTGAGGTTAAATGCTTGACAATTAATTGTCATCCCTCTGCTAGACACGTTAGCCTGTAGAAACTTCAAATTACGACGTAGATCAGCAGAACCCTCCTGAAATGCCAGGCATCTTCCACCTCAGCTTGAATGAAACTGCTGTATAGAGTTTGCAGTAGAAATAATCTCTTCTCCCCATCCTGTTTTACCCCAGAAGTATGAAACTTTCTCCTTCTTGCTGCTGGACTGCTCAAGAAAAATACCATGGCAAGATGGCTCTTCAAGCTGCATGTGATGCTTTGAGTGAGCAAGTGAGAGGCGCTTGCAGCCCTGAGACCTGCATCTCACCATGAGGGCTTTGAGCCATGAAGCCACAGAATGGACAGTGTTTTCAAACTGCTTCCTTTTCCTTTGTTTTCCCTATGTTGCCTTAGTTCACATCACTATAGATCTCAATTTGTGCTTTCCTATGAACTACCAGATTATTTTGCTTATTCAGACCTCATTCCCACCATTATTGTCATGGATGCAAGTTGTCAATTGTCACTGCTCTCTCCCTCTGTGTGGCTGTGCAGGGCACTCTGGTTGCAAATGCTGGCTGTTCCCAGTTACCCCAGCGACCTGGGAACTGGGGAGAGGGAAGGCAGAAGGAGGTCATCCCCTACGCCCTGCCTCTGAGGGTGGCTGACACTTGCTGCAGTGGTTTCATAGAATCATAGAATATCCCGAGTTGGAAGGGACCCGTAAGGATCATCAAGTCCAACTCGTGGCACTGCACAGGTCTACCCAAAAGTTTAGATGATGTGACTAAGTGCACAGTCCAATCTCTTCTTAAATTCAGACAGGTTTGGTGCAGTGACTGCTTCCCTGGGGAGCCTGTTCCAGTGTGCAACCACATTCTCGGTGAAGTTTTACATCCTTTTTGTGCTGTGGTGCCCAGAACTGCACACAGTGCTCCAGGTGAGGCCACACCAGTGCAGAGCAGAGCAGGACAATCCCTTCCCTCGATCAACTAGCAATGCCATGCTTAATGCACCCCAGGGTACGGTTGGCCCTCCTGGCTGCCAGGGCACGCTGCTGGCTCATGTTCAGCTTGCTGTCAACCACAGCCCCCAGATCCCTCTCTGCGGGGCTGCTCTCCAGCGTCTCGTTGCCCAGTCTGTACGTGCAGCCAGGGTTGCCCTGTCCCAGGTGCAGGACCCGGCACTTGCTCTTGTTAAACTTCATGCGGTTGGTGATCGCCCAGCTCTCCAACCTGTCCAGATCTCTCTGCAAGGCCTTTCCACCCTCAGCAGAGTCCACAACTCCTCCAAGTTTGGTGTCATCAGCAAATTGGCTCAAAACACCTTCTAGTTCTACATCCAAATCACTTATAAAAACATCGAAGAGGACTGGCCCTAAAATGGAGCCTTGAGGGACCCCACTAGTGACCATCCACCAGCCTGATGTGGCCCCATGTACCACAACCCTTTGAGCCCTGCCCATCAGCCAGTTGCTCACCCATTGTATGATGTTTTTGTTTAGCTGTATGCTGGACATTTTGTCCAGTAGGATCCTATGGGAAACCGTGTCAAAAGCCTTGCTGCAGTCCAAAAAGATCACATCAGCTGGTTTGCCTTGGTTGACTAGACGGGTGATCTTATCATGAAAGGAAATCAAGTCTGTTAGGCAGGAACAATGATTTAATGGCAGGAACAATTGGTTTAATGGAATAAAAGACACTTCCTTGAATGTGTCAGTCATGTGGCAATCTCACTTCAAAGTAGCTGTGGGAAACTGCTGGATTTCCCTTCATTAGAATATCTTATGTTCTGTTAATGTGATTGATTTGTGTATTTTTAAAGATTATTTATTTATTTATTTATTTATTCCTTAATCTCCTCTCCAGTTTGGTCTTTCTGTTTGATTTTCTTCAGCTCATGCCAGACCAGATAGTAAATGGTCATGGTAATGGTAATGTTTAGACATCTGGTGTTGGCCTCAGAGTGCACAAATTCTGACATTGCAACTTTCTTAACTGACCCTTTCTTGCTTAAATCCCTCTGTCAGGTTATACAAAAGGTTATGAGGAGGGCTTACAGTAACATGGAAACTGTTGGAGAAATGAGCACATATCTCTGTATTGTCTTTTAAGTCTTCTAACTGCCTCAGTAGAATCTGGATTCAAACCCTACCGAAGCTGATGAAAAGCTTTGTTTTGATTTTAGTGGATTTGGTGTTGGTGTATGTCACTGTAAGAACCTTCTTCTGAATCACAGAATCACAGAATTTCTAGGTTGGAAGAGACCTCAAGATCATTGAGTCCAACCTCTGACCTAACACTAACAGTCCCCACTAAACCACATCCCTAAGCTCTACATCTAGACGTCTTTTAAAGACCTCCAGGGATGGTGACTCAACCACTTCCCTGGGCAGCCCGTTCCAATGTCTAACAACCCTTTTGGTAAAGAAGTTCTTCCTAAGATCCAACCTAAAACTGCCCTGGCGCAACTTAAGCCCATTCCCCCTCATCCTGTCACCAGGCACGTGGGAGAACAGACCAACCCCCACCTCGCTGCAGCCTCCTTTGAGGTACCTGTAGAGAGCGATAAGGTCGCCCCTGAGCCTCCTTTTCTCCAGGCTGAACAATCCCAGCTCCCTCAGCCGCTCCTCGTAAGACTTGTTCTCCAGGCCCCTCACCAGCTTCGTCGCCCTTCTCTGGACTCGCTCGAGCACCTCCATGTCCTTCTTGTAGCGAGGGGCCCAAAACTGAACACAGTACTCAAGGTGCGGCCTCACCAGAGCCGAGTACAGGGGGACGATCACCTCCCTAGCCCTGCTGGTCACACTGTTTCTTATACAGGCCAGGATGCTGTTGGCCTTCTTGGCCACCTGAGCACACTGCTGGCTCATATTCAGCCGACTATCAACCATCTGCCTGCCACCAAACACTCTAATAGTTTTTATTTTTTAGTTAAACAAAATGGCTATTGTGTTTGCAGAAGAAACCTTGAACATTTGCAATATTTAGGCTACTAATTTTAGATCTCATGATATTTCATGCTCTTCATGAAGTTTCATGTCCTGGAGGGAGGTCATAATGTAAGAACTTCAGCTGTCATTAAAAAAATATATCATTTGGTCTTAAGATTACACAAAGGAGCTAGCAAATATGGACAGTAAAAGATAAGAGAAAAAAAATATTAAGTCAAGTGAAATAATGATCCTTAAGTCAATCTCATATCCTTTGGAGGAGCTGACTCAGGGTGGTGAATGTATATAATTCATTCAGGTGAAAAAGAAATTGTCTGACTATGCATACATTTCTGTGCATCTTTTCTTTGCTGCTAGTATTCATGACAGTGTTACAGCCATTCTTTCACAGCTGGAACCATTCCTCTGCAATGATAAATAGATTTGTGTGAAGCACTTTAGTCTTGGTGAAGACACCTCTTCACTTGGTGCTAAAATTGGGATAACATGTCCAAAAACTTTGGAAAGAGGAAAAATGAAATTGCAGTAAATATTAAATTCAAACGCTAGGTGTCACAACCTTTGGATATGTCTCATTTATTTTGTCATCTGTGTCTTTGCCACAGATTTTGCGTTTCTCTTGACAAAATTGGGATTTTATACTGATCAAAATAAGAATACTGTTTTCAGAGTATTTTCCCAACTCCTGCAACTAACACCTTCTCAGCATCAACAAAATGTTTGTAGATCTTTATAAGTTTCTGCAAGTCATCAGTTTGTAAGTGCAGATCAACTTTAAGCAAAGGTGATATTCACGTACCTCAGAGACTTGATTTGAATTTCACACAAAGGCATGTTACTTAATTGTATTTATTTGTTTAGATAATAATTAATTAAGGCTGCCTGTCCCAGTCTCCTGGTGGCCCAATACATCAATAACTATCTATGACTGCTTTCCGAGCAGTGGGGAATTAATTATTTTAACAGGAACTCAGCCAATCAACATCCAATGGAGATTCTTCAATTCAGTCTTTACTGTGAAGAAACACATCCATACTTTTCTCTGGAAATCTTATCAAACTGTACCTTCCGTGTCCTGCTTCTCCTTTTCTCTTTCTCTGTTTGTTCTGAAATTGGGAAGACATATGCTTCAGCCCCTATTTGCTGTTTTGCTTTGCTTTAAGCTGGACAAGACTTTGGGAATCATTTTCGCAGAAAACTGCTAGTTCTCTGAAACCACACCTAATTAAAGATCAATTTCGATGTTTTCCTGAGTTTACAAATTCCTTTGCAATTCACATTGCATTTGATGCTTTTGTGTGAAAATTACTTTTCCTAATGTTCACAATTTTATATGTGTGTGTGTATATATTTACTCATACATATGTATATAAATCTCATATTGGAATGCAAGCCAATCAGGAAAAAAATAAACTAAATGAAATGTTTAAATTATTAGATGACAGTGATTTGATAGTCTGTCTTGAAAAACACTTCTGAGATTTTTTTGATTTTTTTTTGATTTTTAACTACAAATCAGGACAAAGCAGTGGAAAACAAATTTGTCTTTTATTTTGATACCCTGCTGTTTCTTTCATTAGAAGCAAATTTTCAGGAACATTATCAGAGAGTCCTAAATAGACATGTTAATATAATTATTATGATGTATATTTGTATATCAGAAAAGTTACATATATGTGTATAAAAAAAAAGGTGGGGTGAGTGTGGGGTTGCTTTTTTGTTTGCTTGATTTTTGGTATTTTAAGACATTTCTATTCTGCATTTCAGTTCCTCCACCTGTGAACATTAGCTCACATTCACCATTAAAACCTTTTGAAGTCTTTTGTCAGGTACTGTAATGTGCCTCTCTGTAAGAGCTGATAATCGCCCAATGTGATTGATGCATTAGATTTTCTAAGAAGTTGATGCCATTTTTTAAACTATATTTTTCAATGACCCCCTTCTAGGGTCAAACCAGAGAAGTAATAATATGACAACTAGGTGTCTGGATTATTCTCTTGGCTGTTCTGTGGCAGTGCTCATAGGTACAGCTACTAGATGAGAGCACTGCTGGATTACCTCTTCTCATTTTTTGCAATAGACTGGTCCCTGAATCCCTTTCTAAAATATATCTTGTGTACCATCATTTCTGCTCAACCACATAACAGAGCTTTGTGGGCTATAAATATCTGCCTTCTTTTAGTCAAAGTCAGGAAAAGCTGGTGTTCTGTACTGACAAGCAGATACATCAAACTCAGTTTTGTTTCTCTCCATTCTGTTTAAGCATAACAATATTATTTCTCTCAGGAGCTAGCTGACACTTAAACATCTCACAAAGGTATTTTACATAGTGTAAAATACAATTCACTTACACCTTTTAATATAAGCCTTTTTGAAAACATATTTAATTCTCATACTTTATTTTTAATTTCCTTCTTTAGGCTAAATTTTAATGCATGTATACCCAACAGAGTAATGTACCTGAAGACTTTTTTTATTCATATGCATTCACAAATCAAAGTGATAGCACACATTCCCAAAAAATATTAATCTTGTTCCTCCCCTTCTTTTTTTTCTGTCTTTTTTTTTTTGTTGTTGTAACATCCAAGCAATATTTCTTTAGCAAAGAGCTAAATAAAAAGTAGAATACTAAATGCACCAAGATTAAATACTAAGAATTCAATAATTGTAATCATATAATAAATGGTATCCTCATAATATCTGCTGTTGGTTTTGAACATAATGAATGATACAGCAATCATGCAGTTGAAGAGCACATAATTCTTATGGAAGCCTTTCATTGTGGCTGTGCTTTTTGTACTTCAAACTGAACTGTTCTGTGGCTGTAGGGGGAAAAATAAGGCTAAAGTTTTATGAATCTAAAAGTTCAGGATGAGAATAAAAATTAGTATGGTGTTTTAAATTGAGACTGAGAACTTCATATTACTCTCTCTTATAGGGCTACTAAAAACAACCCCCACCAAAGTGCACTAAGAATTTCTGAGACTTTGACAGTTGTAGGCTCTATATAATCATTAATGCCATATGAATAAATAAAGCCTACTTAATTCAACACTAATGAGATAAAGTAGGTTCAGACAATTTTCATCACTGACGACCATATTCACTCGTAGCTCTGCTAGAGTAATTGTTCATTGTTGTCATGTTATGCAAATTATTTTCAACCTTGCAGAGCTCTATAGACAGTATAGAGTAGCAAGATGGGGAGAAATTGTTAAATAAACTTGATTTTTTTTTTTTTTTTGCTGGCAGTTACCGTTTTGGCATATTTAAATATAATTTTAATGGCAATTAGGAACAGAATTTGCAAGTGTATTTGATACGTTTGGAATTAGCCAAAATAACAGGATAGCAAAGGGATTATGAAGATCTCTTTTAGAATGAAAAGCACATTTATATGGAAGGGAGACTAAATTGGGCCATGCTCATTTCCAGGAAGATGTTTAATAATCCTGAAAGTCTTAAAACACTTCAAAGCATTTTATCTTTTATTAAGTTCTTTTTCAAGAACCTTCTGATTTTGCCTTGGCGTCCTATTCACTGCTACCCATAATGCACACAGTGTATCAATTTCTCTGTCCAGTTCTTGCACATTTTACCATATTCTCTGCTCATTTCTGCCATTTTTATAGAAGAAGATGGAGATTATATTATAAACTTAATGGAGAGGATCTGCTCTAAATCAAAACTGAAAGTTCAAGAGACAAAACTTAGGAGAAATGTTAAAGGGAAGTTTTGTATATGTGCGAGTTTGCAGGCATTTGTTCTAGCATGTATGGCAAGGGCAAATGTGGAAAATGTATCAATTGGTCCCACTATGTTAAAATGCATCGGTTTTGTCTTAATAGGGTTTGAAAGCAGAGTCAAGACGTTGGTGCTACATTCAGAGCAAAACTCTCTCAGCCAAGGTCTCTTCTCATGTTCTAACCGGGGATGATTCAGCCTGTTGGGTGCAGGTATTGCCATGAGCAGGCCACTGCCTCCAAAGTCTTCTGGAGAAGGGTCCCGCGTCTGGAACACCTGTGCTAGGAATCTGACTGAACTGAAAGAAAAGTAGATGTTTTGCATTTTCACTTATTTTACCTTGCTAGGCTGCAATTGTGGCAGATGAAGATACAGTCTAAAGTTTTTGAGCATTTTCAGGTGCATTTAAATGAGCCGTAACTAGATTAATTGGAAGTGTCTACTTCTATGTGTACATTTTATGCTTTTGAACTATTAGAGATACTGTGAAAACACTGCACTCCTAATAATTTTCTACAATCTATGCATATGACAGTGACAGAATTCATGTTCTCAGTCACTACTCTAAACCACTGGTTAGTCCTCCCTGTTTTAATATCAGCAGTTATATTTATGCAAAATAGCAGGTTGTAAAAATTGCTTGTCATCCATAGTTCAAGACCAAATTTTCTGAGTACTTGTGAATTAATCACCCTTCTTAAAAAAAAAAAAAAAAAAAAAGGAAAAGCAGGAGGAAAAGCAGTTAAACCGAGACTAAAACTACTTATAATAAAGTATGAAATAAAATTTATTGGTACAGTTAAATACAGGTATGTTCTTCAGATAAATTAATAAAATGTCTGTGAAAACTACACTGAATTGTGAGAAGGTATGAGAGAAAAAAATAAAGTCCAAAAGTTCATTTCAAAGGAGACATTAATAAAAACCGGATGACATGCAGCAAAGAAAATTAGCTCCTAGTGTGTATGGATGTGGATAATGCTGGATGAAGTATCATATAACTTAATCAGGCTGTAACAGGAAGATGCAGCTGTGGTTTCCTTAATGACCAATGGGTGATGTAATCAAATGCTAAATGCACATTGTCAGCTTCTGACAAGTTTCTATCGCAGCGAAGATGGAGTATCACTTAACCGGGAGTTGAGGCTGATAACACATCCTCTCCTGAGTGGAAGGAGGGAGGAGCAGACAGGTTTCTATAGTGCTGTTGTGCCCTGAAGTAATCTTCCTTAGGCACTCTCTAACGTAAATATCGCCTTTCCTCAGGGTATATGCCTGCTGGCCTTGGCAGAGTATGAAGTTATTAATGATGCTGGCTCGGGCATGAAGTGCTGCTGAGGCTACTGCAGCGCGGGTCCAGCAGGGCTGTGGGAGCTTTCAGGAGGCTCTGGCTTCTTCTGTGGTTCCCCGGTGCAGGTCCATGGATTACCTGAGGTCAAGGTGGTGGGGGAGTGACTGAAAGTGCACTCCCCACTCAGAGTGAAGAAGCACTCCCCTTCAGGAAAGTAGGTGAAGTGTTTCTGAGGTTAGGTTTGTAGGACTTCAAACCTTCCATTTCTCTCTTGTAAGTTGCCAGTGTTTTCATTGAAACATCCCCGAATTTCAAGTCTAACAGAGCACTGACCTTTGTAGCAGCAGGTTCAGAGCCCTCTTGAGCAACTTCTTGGGGGACACCAGGGCTGGGTGTGCCTGCTCCAGGATGACTCTGGAGGCAGGACTGAATGCTCTGTACGTGAGAGGGAGGACTTGGTCCTTGCTGGCTTCCTTGCACAGCATAGGCATGAGCCAAATCAGAAGGATCTAGCAGCAGTTTCATCGCATGGTGCTGCAGTGAATATAAGAGCCAAAACTAAGACTGAGCTCATTGATAATCCTGGGCTTTGCATTTTAATGCATACTACTAGTTGAGTGCTAGATTGTGCTCTTATGACAGAGCTGATTCGGAAACCATTTGCATGTGAATCTCTCTAAATCAGTGCAGTTTCCTTGGTAACAAATGGGGAACCAAGCTCCAAAATCTGCTAGTTGCCATTAAAATGTGTGTGTATATGGGGAGTGAGTGTTCTTTTTACAAGTTTTTATTAAAGAAAAGAAAGATTGCAAAACTTAGCAAGATGCCTGATTTACATAAAATGAGGGGTTGAGAGAATGAAATTGGTTCTTCGCTCACTAGCACTTAACTTACACAAAAGTCTCATTCCTAGTCAAACAAAACCAAGATATTTTGCAATCAGAGTTTTGCTTTTTGGCTATGGAAAATGAAATTTTCTATTGCTTATTATTTTTAGGGAGGCTGCCAAGAAGTGGCATTTCCATCAGTAGCTGCTTTCCAAGCTTCCTAAGAAGCCAGCTGGGAAGGCTTGGGGTATAATTTTGTTGGGGACCTGCAGGGGCTTCCCAGCTCCCATCTGTGGCTCTGCAGGTCGGATTCTCACCCTGTCTCGGTGTAGCCCTTATAGGGAGGTTCTTGTAGGTTCTCCATTAGTCCACTGGCTCGGGCCTGGAGCAGTTTGAGATTAGAGCATCCCTGATTGTTTTTGGAATGCCTGGTATCTGCTGTTTTCCTTCAGTGAATTTATGAAACTTAACGCGTAGCCTAAGTGTTGTTTGTGTTCGCTTTTTCAGGGACTTCTCAGTAAAAGAACTAATAATAAATCTGCCTTGTTAAAAATTAATTCCAGAAATGTAACTGAAAACATGCAAGCAAGTAGGTGAAAAAAGCCTTTTTCTTAGTCTTCACTTGTTTCATATGCTGGTTCTCTGTTTTATAATTTCCAGTTTGCAGGTTATCCTAATTAGGCATAAGTTTTGAACATGAAGCAAACTGAAACTTCAGTTGCCCTAAAATCGCTGCAATGTATGTATGAGGGGAAATTTCAAAATAAAAAGAGATTTCCTCACAGTAGGAGAGCATCTCTCTTGTTCAGAGGTGTAATTTTTGAAAACATATTAAAATCGTAAAATAGGTTTTGTAATAAATAAAAGTAATTACTGTTCAGCTCTCACTTAGGAGCAAGCTAAGCTACTTCTGCTGCTGAACACAGCCTTACTTCATTTTATCAGACTAAAGTGATTTTTCATGTCATGCTGGTTTTGTTTCTGTTAATGAGCCATACAATAATCAGGAATAAAAAGGAGAAAATTGTATCTGAATACAGAAGACCTGAGATACTGAAAGTTCGTATCATCAGCGTGACCGAGCTTTATCTTTTTTTATGCATCATTGAAAGTGGTACAATTAAAAAGAGTCTCGTGAGTGATCGAGTTGTGTGAGGGAATTCAAGTACCACAAAACGTAGGTTGTGGACTCATAAATGTTACTCCAAGTTCTCTGCTTATCTTTGTGGTTGTATTTCAGCTTCTTTAGAAGAAAACTTAAACCTCCCAACTTATTTCTTTCATGGAGCTGTGTACATAAGAGCAACATTAACATTACTGTGATTTCTTCTATTAGGTATTAATCTTTCAGTTGTTTGCAAATGCCATCAGATCCATAGGACTAATAACTGAGGCTGGTAGCATTGCTTTTACATTCTTACATTTTCCTGATACTTTAACCAGTGATTTGAGTACACCTTTACTCAAAATTTATTTTCCCCTTTTTATCTTACATTTCACAAGCTTGTGGATTTACTAGACAACTAACATGAAAACATGTAAGAATGGTGATTCTGCATCTTTATTTGTAGAAGGGACATCATACAAATGATGGTAGTTTTCTTCATTTTGAAGGACACACTGAAATTTTCTTTTCCTAGATTGTAATTACATTTGCAGTTCCCTGCCAGCATATGCTGATTGCCTTTTGCAACTTCCTTAGGGCCTTGTCAATCCATTGATTAAAAAACACTCTTTAAGTGGATTTGTACTACATTTGAATAACTGATACCATTTGATTAGGGTTGAATGCCGATGTGACCCACAGTAAATAGCTGTTTCTGAATCTTGTAATTCTTTGTGATGAGTCTTGTGACATTAACTGCTTCTCAAGTTCTGGACTTTCTCCTGATCACCCAATAAGGGTCATTTGATGCTTGTAAATTAAATCTTCTGATTAGTTGGGTTTCAGGGAAAAAACAAAAAACAATGTGCAGTCACGTTCAGAAGTGATAAGATCATGAATAGTTCTTCACAAGAACATTCAAATAACAAGTTTCTTGCTAGTTGTTACTGCATCTTGCTCTATCTAGTTCAACTGAGTTTTTGTGCTCTTTGTTATTTTTGACAACATGAGCAGTCCAACAGCTTACTTCATTTTTGCTGGTATGTGAGAAACAGTTCCTCCAGGATTACCCCATCAGTCGTTCTGAAAGGCAGAACCAGATTTACTCACTGGGGTCCAGTAAGTTGTCGGCCCCCCGCCAAGGGCAGCAGAATAATGCATGTGCTTGAGAGGTTTGGCTGAATTGTCACCAAAGTTCTTGTGGTCAAAGTCATGCAGAGAAATATTAAATGGAAATCTTGTTTATAAGCACTAAGTAATATGTCCTCCTGAGAGTGACCTTTGATAACTTCAACTGCTTTTCATTCGAATTGCTGTGTGACTGCTGCATACAGAGTTTTCAATGGGCAAAATGCAGAATCAGAGGCGGGACAGGACAATAAATTCTTGATGCATTACATATGTAATGTAGTCTCTTATATCCCTGGATGGGGAGGTAGGAGTAATGTTTGTTAAATTAATGGAATTTCAAGGCTGTTTTCTCTTTGCTTCGAAAAGGATATATGCATGTTCTGAAAAAAAAGCACCATTAATAAAAAACCACTCTGATCTTTTAAGGATACAATGAAAATATGTCTTCATTTCTCAGTACGTAATTTCAATGAATAATTATTGTTTAATTATTATAATTTATTACTGTTAGGGCAAATATTCATTTGGTAACTATTCTAATTTGTGTATAATTAGAATAGACTATGAAATTAATGATCTTCAAAATCTGCTTAAAACTTCTCCCGAATTTCATAAATATATACTTTTCATTTTTTTTTTTTCCCCAGTAACTCAATATTTTGATTGAAAAATCTCTGCAGGTGGTGGAGAAGAAAGATTTTTAGATTAAAGGAAATATTGTGAACATGTGGACTTATATAGGCTAAAGGTGCAATTTTCCTCTGTGGCATATGCTACACCTTGAGAACATTTTTTTTTGTAAGAACAGGGTTCCATAAACAAGTGTGTATTCTCACTTGAATAAAACGTGTTAGTGACAGGTGTACTACATAAATGTAAGATTATTCAGATTCATTCCTACCCGTAGCCCAAACAGTTTTATTCATTGGACTTACAACCTGAACCACAGCTGCTGTACACTGTTTTTTTGAACATTACTGGGCATGTAACAAAAATTCCTCAAATAGCGTGCTATACCCTTCTGAATTAGTCCTGTCTTTGTATGACTTACTGATATTTTGAAAGAAGATTTATGAAGGTACAACAAAGCGGAGAAAACTTTTAAATGTATCCCAAGTTCTGAGACAACGTGGACAAGCTGTAAGGAATATTTACTTAAAGTGATTTGAATTTGTAAGACTGAAATATATTTGAAGTTGAACATTTCCCAAGGAGATAACAGCTAAATATCACAATAATACAATGCCTTTAAAACGGAATGAACCATTTTTATGAAAAAAAAAAACATTTTTATAAAAAAAAATATTATATGTATATAATATTATATGTATATATAGTATTCTAATATTTGAAAGCCTGTCCTTTAACATAACCAGAAAAATACCACAAACCAAAAAGTTCCAGAAGGGAACTGCTGCCTAAATCCAGACCTGTTTGTCACAGACCTGCATTTGTTCTTGAACATTTGTGGTTGGCTCTGCCTTGTAACTGCTCTATGGTTATACCAAATGTTATGTTCACAAACTCGTTTGCAATTCTTTGCAACTGCTGCTTGACAGTCTGAGTGCTAGGAGACTAAAGTAGAGGAGGATATATGGGATGGCCACAGGCAGCCTATTCCAGTGCTTACTGGAATAGCCATTAGTATGCATTTTCTAATGACTAATGTGAATCTTTCATGCTGAAATTGAAACTCATGACTTGCTTCCTACCTACTACATTAAAGGAAAAAATTTTCTTCCTCTCTATAGATGCCTTTATTCATGCTTAAAAACTGTTAGCATTCCTATTTTTTTTTTCCTTGAGCTGACCACTCTGTTTTTTTTTTTATATGTATTTATTTATTTATTTTAAGCACCAAAGAAGATGCATTCTAGATCTCTGGCTTTTCTGCCTTTTTTTCTTTCTTTCCTCTGCACCCTGTGTTTTATTCACATCTTTCTTGAACTGCAGTGCCTGTACAAAGTATTTCAGCTGAGGCAATAGAAATGTTCAATAAGACAGAGGTGTTGCATGTGAGATTTAAATACATTAATTTATTCTAGGAATTGCTCCAGATATGTATGCAAAATGGTCTTTTACAGCAACCCATAATTTCACATGATTTCTGTATACAGAAGCTTAGATCACTAGCTATAAATTTCAGAAAAAAAAATTAATGAACATTTAAATGATTAGTCTATATCAGAGATAGGGAAATGTTTAGTACAAAGCCATTTTGTATTTTAGAAGATTTTTTTCTAATAAATCTGGAATGTCACAGCTAACATCTGGCTTCACTTATCATTTGATTAGAAATTCAGATCTTGCTCTTAAAAACAGCATAAAATTTCAAGTGAAAAAATATACTTGGAAAAAAGTTTCTTCCCTTCCTAGATCATATGCATTTAGTAGTTAAAGTACTACCATTACTGAGGTAAAAACGCCCTCTTCATTTACAGCAACTCCTTGGTGCACAGCAGACTTGTGTACAAATGAAATATGGAAAATGAGTGAGCAGCATCAGCTAGTTAATGTCATACACGAATGGCAAACCTTTAATTGCAAATGTGGTTTTTGTGTAGCTGCTACTGGAAGAAATCACTTTGATCACGTCTGTTGGTTCCAAAATCCGTCTATAATCATCCTGCATTTAATACACAGATAACCCCAGATGTTATGTCTATGGTAATCTTTCTACTGGAATCAAAGGGAGAGTGGAGACTGGAGGCATGCTCAGTGAGGTGGGCAGAAGACTGCCTGGACTAGCAAGGCTCAGGGTTGTAATCAGTGGCACCAAGTCCTACAGGAGGCCAGTCCGTGGTGGAGTGCCCCAGGGGTAGCGACCGGGGCCAATACTGTTCGACACCTTCATTGATGACCTGGACAATGCAACAGAGTGTGTGCTCAGCAAGTTTGCAAATGCAAAGCTGGAAGGAGTGGGTGATGCACAGGATCGTTTTGCTGTCCTTCTGGAGCACTCCAACTTTGATGAGAAATGGGCAAGCAGGAATGTCATCAAGTTCAATTGCAAATGCCAAGTCCTATCCCATGGCATTTCAAAAGCTAAAATAACACACCCTTCCTGAAATTTTTGGAGTCCCAGTTGACAATCAGTCAAGGTCCACTTGAATAAAATTCTTGAACAGATTATTAATTGGTAAAATTTCCTGAAGCAGATATAGAAAATGTGTAGGTAGAAAACCTGCCCTGGAAGCTGTAAAGAAAATATGCCATCTCCTTTATTTACCCTGTATTTGTGAAGGATGCTATTCAGGCAAGGGTTTCTGATACAGGCCTTGTTTTCAGTGTCTGTGCTCTCAACAACCCATCCGTTGTGCTTGCTGACTGTGTTTTTTTTTTTTTTTTTGGTTTTTTTTTTTTTTTTGCATATTTATTTTGATAACGAAGCTACAAGAAATGTGAAATCTTTAAACCTCTAGTAATTTTTGGAAACATTTTGTTTGGGGATTCTGCTTTAATACCTGATAAGTGATATCTATCGTTACAAAATAAGTTGTTGTAATCAAATAAGTGAGGGCTTGAATATCCATCCTTGAGTTCATTGCATATGCTAATTCAGTGATTCAACATGGGCCTGGGGAGCGTGGATAACAAAATAATGGTGGGGAACTGGGGAGGTGCCTGTGCTGCGTTCACATAACTAAAGAAAGGAGTTCCATTCCTTTGGCTGTCAATTCTACATCTGAGAATGAAATTATTTTATGGAAATAAAATGTTTAATTTATTACATCTAACATAACATAGGAATCATATAAATATGCAACATTTACACTTTTACATGTAAATATCTGAAACACTTTATTTTTTTGGCTAATAGTACTGCTGTCAGTGATAGAACACCAAGTGGTAGTAATTCAAGATGAAAATACTTTGTGTTTGTCAGTGTCTCTTTTAATAGAAAAGGTCAATAGAAATCATTTTAATCCTTTCTTTTTTCCTTCTTAAAAGAAGACATATTTTGAGTGTTAACAAAATGGGTTGTTTGTTCTGTTTCTGGTGATGCAAACTTAATTGAATTCTTTTTTTTTTTTTTTTTCCACTACTAAAAATAAGTCATTGAAATCCAATATTTTGAGATGTGTCCTCAAGTATAGGGTAAATTCAGTTGAACAAAAGCAAGTGGTATGCTTGTGAATAACGCTAGTCTGAAAAGTCACCAGTTCTACGTTGCATAAAACTTATGTTTATGGGAGATTGCTCATTCTGTATTTGGATTGGGCTTATATTTATAATTGGTAAGTCTGCAGACAAAGACATATCCAGTTGCTCTTTGAGATAAGTTGGTGCAGAATCAGGTTGACCAGTGTTTTTTCCTTTGTTGTCTTTGCTCCATTTAGTTGTAGATCTCTCGCATGCTGCTTATTGTCATTCTGCCATTGCTATGTTTAGCACATTAGATATCTTATATAGTTCTACAATTATCATTAATATTTTATTTTTATATACCGATTATATATTCAGTAATGTGTATATTTTGAGATACATATACCGGTCATTAAACGTTTTCTCGCATGATATGAAGTTGCTACAGTTTTAAGAAAATTAGCTGGAGATTGGTGGTATATTAATGAAATTACATCCAACACAGAGGACACCCTTGAAAAGGTGACAATATTAGGCAACCAGTTAGCGTACCTGCACTAAATTATACTGAATAGGTTGTCTGAAATGCACTTTGAAATTAAAATTATTGAAATGGCCCCACATGTTGCTCTTCATGGATGTAACAGTGTTAATTATCATGTGACCAGAGCAGGGAAAAAGTATGGGTTGCTCAGATGAGTGAAACATGGTCATTCCTCCTCTGCCAGAAATCCCTTGGATCCTTTTTGCATTTCTTTGCCCTCCGTGCTGGGGCTGTGATGCTAATGATGAGTGGCTAAACTGAAAGGTAAATCCATTTGTGTTTTCCTCCAGTTATAAAAGGCTTCATTGCCCAAGTGGCATGAAGCTGTCCCTCCTGCCTTTTAGAGTACACGGACAGCATAGAGGAGCACGAGGCAGTAGACATTGTGCTGCCTTACCTGGTTGTCACCAGGGTGCTATGACAAAGGGACATTCTGGTCCTGTGCTGGATCTGTTTGCTCTGCATCCAGTGCAGAAAGGGCTGTGAATCCCCCAGACATGCAGTACTTCTCTCCCACACGATGCTGTGCCCTTCTTAAAATGTTTATTGCCAGCGAGAGAGTGAAGAAACAGTATTTTTCCCAAATAGCTGAAAACTCTTTACATCAGAAACTGGTTTGCACCCAGGATTTGCCTATTCTCATGCCTCTGGCCAAAACCCCATACCTGATTTTTCAAATGCTTTTTTGGTGGATTTTTTCCTTAAGCAGGTTTTGAGGGAGCAGTTTAAATGCAGAAAAGGGATATCAGCTTGCATCAGAATTTTCTGGACAAATTCCTTAGTTCCTGAAGAAAGATGAGACTTTCTTCAAATTGTCTTGAGGGGACAAAAACATTCAACTCAAGAGGAAAAATAGTATTTTTTTTGTTTGTTTGAATTGTGATTAATGTGTTCACTTTGAGGGAACCCATGAATCGTACAAATTCAATAAGTGATGTAGTTATCCTCCAAGATTTGTGGTACGGATGCAGCTTATCCTGTCAAAAAAAAAGAAAAAAAAAATTAAAGAAAAAAAAAAAAAAAGGAAAGAAAGAAAAAAGCCCTTTTCTCAGAAGTACTGTGTTATCCCTCCAAACAACACGGCACACAAGCAAAGAGCTCTTCCAGGAGTAGGTGTTAAGTTTATAAACAGAATAGTACCAGAGGATTTTGCTGAGGAAGGACTGGGTTAATACGAGCTGTTAAAATATCAGTACTGATAATTACCCATGCTGTTAATTAAAAACAACAACAAAATGCAAACTGTCCTTCCACACTAATAGGAGATTTTGTGTGTGTAATCACTCGTGTCATGCCTCACAAGCAGATGCCTGACTGACGTAGGTTGTTTTTGCTTGTTTAAATCATCCTGCAGTACCAGCATGCATTCGGGAGTGACTATCATTGTCCTTCCTTTGACTAAATTGAAATAATGAGCTTTCAGAGAGCATAGATCTAAGAATGAGTGCATGTTGACATGAACAGTTTGACCAAGATTTTGAACAATTTGAAGATGCGGAGGAAGACAGAATAACACTTCTTTTGGAATGTTCTTGGCCCGCTGTCTCCTGAACATCCCTGAACATCCCCAGCATGGTCCACAGCAGCTGGGTAGCTTGACATAACACATCTCTGGCCCTTCTGATGTTTTTATCTGGTGATGAGGATGGTGCTCAGTAGCTCGGATGAAGTGGCTATGGAAAGTGAGTCTCTTGATTCAATTTTTCATGCTTTGTGCTCAGCTGAACCAGTTGGATAGCAGCCCACAAATCTGATCAGCTCATGGAAAGCATCACGAATTCATACATTTGAGGACAGTCCATCTGCAGTTCTTTGAGCTATGTTTCACATCACTGTGAAGCTTAGACCATGAAATGCAGTATATACAATGATGATGGGGCACTCTTTGGCACAGATTTAGGCTCTAATCTACCATGTGTTTGCAGACATAGATTTTCAGTTGTAGATTTTAGTACATGCATAAACACTTTTTAGGAGAGCAGCTTATTCAGAGCAGTCACAGGAATGTTTGGGGGGAAGTTTGGGGCAGTAAGCTGTGGGAAGGGTGCTTTAACAGAACATCCATTGATGGATGCACACGGGCAAATAATCTATGTATGTGAAGTAAGTGTTTATCAGTGAAAATGACTGGGAATTAACTTGTCACTGTGTTTCGGTTATTTAATTTTGGATCATGGAACTTGCTTACTTTGGTTTTACTACCAGCTGATACCAAATTCACTTTCAGCACTTAATCAGTCCTGGCACAGGAATGTATTAGAGAAATTCCGATCATTCTTCTCTGCTTCACCATCAGCTGTGGTGGTAGATGCTCTGCTTTTTCTAAAAGCAACAAGAGGCCTTGTTCTCCCACTTGATGAATAGCCTGATCTCGTTATCTTGAGTGTATGATACCTTGCTTTGTTGTCTGGTTGCTTTTTGACTCAAGTTGATTTTCCAAATGCTGCTTGATACAGGCTCCGTTCAAAATCTGTGCTAGATTCAGTGATTTTCTTGACTGGCAGAGGGTTTGACTACAACTTGCACGACTGCGTATGGCTGTCCTGCGCTACGTTTCCTTGATCCCTGGGCATGAAGAGTACACAACATTTGCACCTGCTTGAGCTCTGAGTGAGCACACTGCCATTGTCCTGGAAACAAAAAACTGCAAGCACGCTTTGGGGAAATGACAAAATTTGGTATAGTTTGTATATTCTCTGGAACAGGTAGCTTCTTGTCACTATTTATCACTGTTGTTTATTTAGTGTCAGATATAATTCAGGTGATTGAAAGCATGGCAAAAGATATTAACTGACTGCTTCATTTGTAAATATTTTGGGAACTGCCACCTCCATACGTGAGATCACAAAAGTCTTTTTGTCCCGTGTTTCAGAATGGAACAATTTGACATGTTTAAATTACGGGTCAAAAACTGAATAAATGAAGAAGCTGTCTCGTCAGTCTTTCTTCCTAATGAGCATTCTCTACCACAGTAGCAGAACTGCCAATTACTGGCCACTTGTTCTGGCTACTCATTAAGTATGTTTCAGCATGAACCTCTTATGATTTGGCACATAGCCAGATCAAATTCAGATTTTCCCCATGTCCAGAATAATGCTGTCACTATTTTGATAGGCAAATAAGCTGTAAGTTTCCTACATCCAAAGTAAACACTAATATGTGCATGACAAAAGGGCATCTACTCTTCTTACTGCCAAGAAAATCATTGCAGGAGTGACTGAATTTGACAGTAGTAGGTGAATTTCACTTTATTTAGTTTGAATTATGACAGTGAATAAGATATTTACCAGATATCCAACATCATTCTACCCCTCAGAACAGCTTTGGAGAAGTAATGTGCAGTAGTATTGCCTATCTAATTTGCTTTCAAGAGTTTGCTGCAGTTTGCAAAAACTGCCTCTTTAAGTATTTCAGAAAGGCAGAGGAGAACAGATTGTTCCGTATGTATGTCCATTAGGATTGTGATTTTTTTTAAATTATTTTTTTATATTTTTTTTTTACTTTTCAATATGATCTTTAGGTTGCTGTACTCAGGCTGTTTCATGGTACAGAAAGGTCAAACTAATTTTAGAGTTATTGCATTTGAGAAAAGTACTGAAGTTGTTTAACATTTGTCATAGCCTTCATCTGAAGCACATTGTTCATTAGAAGATTAACTCTTGCAAATTCACTCTAGTATGCAAATGTCATCTGAGAATCCAAAATATCTTTTCTGAATTATTTTTTCACTTCCAGAGTAATTATTTTTGGAAAAAAAAAAAAAAAATGCTCTTGAAATTAGGCAAATAAGTCAGGCTTTAAGAAATCCTACATAGGCAAAATAAACATTGGCTTTTCTTTATTGGAACTAATATTTATCCAAGATCGATATGTGCCAACTAATGACAAGTTTCACTTTGTTGGAGTTGTCTTACTCTATATTAGCAATGTTATATATTTTGAGGATAAATGCAATGTTTTTAGTTCATGGACTGTGTTTTAGATTCATTGTGATATAGGGAACTATATAAACTTCACTTGGTGAACTGGATTCATACTCATTTTGGTTTATGGAAGCCAACAGAGAGAGATTATAGTCTCTGTTGTATTGCTAGTAGTTCCATGCAGAATGCTGAAGTTGTATGTTCACTAAAATAACTGGATCAAGAAGTCACCTCTTGTTGGAGATGCTGTATCTAACTCTTTATGTAAATGTTGTCTTCATATGAAATGCTTACGTAGGCAATCATGCCCATCACTTTACAGACTACATCAGTCTTGCTATCTCTTTAATGGAATGAGACCTCTTTATTTCTAAAAGTCTTATGTAGCATTAAGATAAAGATTTGTTGATCAGCTATTTGTATTTATGTGTTTAAAACTATATCTGCCAGAGCAATCTTTTGGTAGATGTGAGAAGTACTTCGGAGAAACCTTTTGAGGAGGTCTTTAATATGTTTAATGACATGGGCCAGATTCCTGTATATGGCCAATCTATTGGAAGCCCAGAGGTTGAGAGAGCACTGGGGAAATATATATGTATGTATATTTTTTAGATCAGATCTGATAACTTTCATTCTATTTGACAGAAGCTTGTGGTATAAAATTGGCAGTATTTCCAAAACTGAAGAGATTCTATATAATACAAGAAACTATGCTGTCATTTGTTGTGTGCTGCATCCTCCCTATTCCTCACTTCTGTCACATGTGAGTACTTCTGCAGTTATGCTAAGCCAGTATTCTTCCAGCTACCATTTTGACATACCTAAAATAAGGCAAGACATTTGTGCAAGGAATAAAAAGATCATGAGGCATTCTGTCAGTTTTATTGGTTTCTCCCATGAGTTTCACTGCTCTCCAGACCTCAGAAGCCCTTATTTATCCCAGAAACCTTGGAATTTACAGACTGACTTTGCTAAAGCACTGCTGAACTTTAGAATCCTCATAAGAATGCTGGAAATCTTCAGAAAAGCCTTCTATGATATCAGCAAATATCTCCCATGGGAAAGCTACCCTCATACTGGAAAATGTTCAGTGGTGATAAAAGTGTGTGCAATTCTCATTTAGAATTCTTGCTTGGAAAACGTGAAGTCTCTGAAACTTTTTTTATTCATCCTAGTGCAACATATATTGTTACATTTTCAGATCCAGACAACCAGAATGTGTTGGTTTTGAAGGTTATTTTAGATATTTTGATGATGAATTCACCCATCTCTGAGACAGTGTTGTTTATTGAAGTAAATCCTTTTTCTCTGAACAAAGGAGAAGAAACTGAAGTAACATTCTTCCTTCCTATGGAAGTTTACAGCAACACACAGCCCCAAAAAGTCTGTTTAAGGCTTTTTCCTTAGAATAGTCTTCCCAGCCACATTTAGTTACTACTCTGGATTTTATGCGCTGTTTCTCCTGGGTTTTCTCAGTGCTTTCTGTTCTCACACACCCTTTCATTGCTGCCTTGAGTTTAGGAGTTCATAAGTCTGCTGGGCTTCCTGGCTTACTAATTTTGTTTTAGTGGTGCTGTTGTGCAGGACCAAGAAAGATTAGATGACAAATAAGGCGACTGATACACCAGCCTCGAGAAGTATTACTGGATATGATGGAGGCAAAGAAGACAGGCTGATTTTAAGAGACTTCAGTATTGCCTCCAGTTATAAATCAAGTTGAGAAAGGCGGGCGTATGTACAAAGCCAGAGTGAGCAGTGCAAAAGATTTTATACTTAATTAAGCTTATAATCAATTATTATTTCTGTCTGTATGAATGACAGTACAGTTGGCAACAACTTTATATATAAGTGGCATTGAAATTTGCATTTCATTTATCCCATTAATTTTTCATAAGACTATAGCCTTCTGTTTGGAAAATAGCTTATTGAAATCATAAATATTTTTAAGTGCAATAGAAAATATTTAATCTATTCCCTTTTACCATGCATTTCTCACATTTTTGATCCATAACCTTCCATAACCATTTTCATTCTAAAATATCTCCATTTCATATGTTACTCCCTCTCTTTCTACACAGTGACTCACGTATTTTATATATATATATATATATATATATATTCTCCCATTTGCCCTCAAATGAGGCCTAAGCAGCTTCTGGCTCACTTGAAGAAAACTGAAGAGAGAAGAAATGGAATGAATATTGGAGTATGAGGAGAACTGATGGGAAATGAACTGAGCCTGAGAAATGCTCCAAACTAGGAAGTAGCAAGAGAAGCATCAGGGACCATAGCAGAGCATAGTTCAACTGGAAACTTTCAGAGTTTTAAGAGAAAATGATCATTCTGAACATCCTAGGTAGGAAGTGTATAAAGCTAGGGTACTTTCCAAGTCATCACTCTTAAATAAAATAAGATAGAAATCATATTTGGCTGAGTGCAATAAGAAGAAGGTGGCGATTAATAGAATACAGCAGAAAACAAAACATCATTTGAAGAAGGAAACAATGTAAACCAACCATCTAAGTAAAATAAAAAAATAAAAATCCCACTATACTGAACAAAAGAGTTAACAAAGGCTTCTACCTAAGTTGAGGTAACACTGCAGGGAGAATGGGTTTGCCTCATGATTTTGTTTTGGTCCACCTAATGTTATTTTCCCTAAGTGAATGGATTGAACAAGGAGGTAAATGGAGACAAGGGACTTGTAGGTGAGGAGCCCTTAATTTCTGAAATTTGCTTCTATTGGAGGAAAACAAAGGCTTCAAAATCAGGTTGCTCGGCTGATGAATTTCTTTATTTTATCAGATCAAAAAATGTGTTTTCTGCACATTATAAAGCAAAAATGATAGTGTATTTCTTTGTGAAATAGGAATGTTCAGCAGATGTATTCTCCATGCTTGTAAAGAAAACATCTCAAAACCTTTTAGGTTTTTCTTTAATTCAAATGCTACACTTCTAATTCAAATGCTACACTTAATACCACTTCAGCTTTGTAGAATGCATTTCTCTTGATCTTATTTATTTTCTCCCTTCTCAGTAGCACAGTTCCAAAGGACATCATCACTTAAATAATAAAAATAAGATAAAACAAATGCATTTTTTAAACCATTATTAGTTACATTTATTGCCGAAGTGAATAATGACTAAAGCTATTTTAGGACGCTACATGATGACAACTTCAGAAAGAGGTGAGGGAATGTTCTTCATGCCACAACGATATATAAAGCCAATCTTAATATTAGAAATTAACTGGACAGGTTAAGACTCTTCCTTCCAGCTCCAACTCTTGCCACTGCAGATTTGGTTTGTAAAACCCGTAGTTTTTTTCCAAATCCAAAGTTGACAGAATTTCCTCTTTATTTTTGTGAAACTCATTCCACAGTTTATTATGTGCTGTGAGGTACTCAGAGCCCTGAATAGCTATGGTACCATTTTACATACATTTCCTTTTTTTTTTGGTTTAAACTTTCTATTGAATGTAATTATGCTTCTCTAAGTTTCACCTACCTGGAAGACCTTCTACATTAAAAATAGAAGGGAAAAATAAAAAACACACTTTATCTTTAGATCTCTTCCGTAAAACATAATTCCAGATAGAGTTTCTATTCCCTGAAATTCCTCTTTTCTTCTCTGATATTATCTTGATGATGTAGGAGAGCAAAGCCAAGGAGACTGTTTTTAGTGTGGAATTCTTTCTTTCTTTCTTTCTTTCTTTTTTAAAATAATTTTTAAAAATAAAAAAAAAAAAGAAAAAGTAAGGAATTTGTCACATCACAGCTTGAAGTCTTGACCTGCCTGCAGTTCTCTGTGATAGCAGAGAATGTGACCAGCTGTTTTCACAAATATCTGCACAATCAAAGCAGGGTTATGTTCTGCTCTATTTAGCTCCCAGACACTGTCTTTGAGGTAGTAACCTGAGAAAGTAGCATGCTGCTGTTACTCCGTAGCCAGAAACTATGGGAACAACATTAAATCACTTTGAACCTCTGCAGAGAGGCCTCTCTGCATGTCATGAGTTTCTTTCTGTGTTATGCAACATTCAGAAATAATCCTGATATTATTGAACTGTTTCTTCTGGTATTTCTACTAGAAAGCGTTCAATTAATTTTGTTTCCTAATTAAATTTATTTCTGCGCAATTATGAGTAATAATTTCATCATCTATTTGTCAACTGCATATACTATTACTAATGTTCATGAAAACTTTAAGCTTAAATGATATAACCAAGAGGAGGGATTTGCCAGCAGAGGCTAAACACCTGCGTCGCAATCCATCACTCACACTGTTGGCAAAGGCAGAATTTACATTAGAGGATGAGCAGCATCAGTACGCTCAAAGTGTGTCTGCTTGCCAGTGCAGCAATTTAATAGGAAGGGTGAGTTGGTTCTGCGATAGTTCAGATTTGTTCCACCACTCCCCCATATAAAAACACAGAATTGGAGAGCAATAAAATGAAAAATAGCCATATTTTCTGCAATGTAGTTCCATAGCACAATGGTGCAGTTTATGGAAAATTCAGGTCCCTTTCTAATCACTTCACAGTCTTCTGTCAGACCAGTAAGAAAAAGAAGTGTTTGCCAGTAGCTGAAACTTTCTCATAACCACCATTTGAGTGCCTCTGACATAAACAATTTCCTGCAAAGCTACTGAGAGTTGAAACAAGTGCTTTAATAGTTATAAGAAAATCAGACACTTCTGTTTACTAGGCAGGGATGCAGTATGTTGTACATATATGTATATATATATATATTTGTCTTTTCAAATGTTGAGAGTTGGTGTCATTTTTTTTTTGGTGGTGATTTTGTGAGTTTTTGTTTCTTTGTTTTGGTTTGGTTTTAACTAAACAAGAATTTCAAAAAGACTGGTTCAATTTACAGTGATATAAAATGGAAGGATGAACAACAACTGCTTGAAAGGACAATTAATCATGGCTTCCTACACAGCAAAAGCATGCTGTCAGGGAACTTTGGGGGAAGAGTTTGAGATCCTGATGACTTTTCAGGTTGCTGACCATGTAGGTAAATGCATATTCTTACACAAAAAACAGAATAACCTAGATAAAACAAAAACTTGATAGATAACACCATAAAGGGAAAACAGTGAACAGATGGAGAGGGAGAGTTATATTATTTAATGTGGAATGAGGAAATCCCAAGGCTATTGCTGACCTAGCCTGGAAAGATTGTGGTGCAGCTGCACTCAAATGCAGCTTTGTTGTCTCTGGTCCCAAGGAAATTTGCAAAGAATAAGCAACGGTTGCTCCCTGGGAGATACATGGAGGAGTCTCAATGAGCTAATGGAGAGTGAGGCTGGGTTGTTTGCAAACCCATTACTCCATTCATTGCTAACTGAGATTAGGATGCAGCTTGCTATATTAACACACTCCTATACTCCTCAAGAGGTACAGTTTGAAATGCAAATAATTTCTAAGAGATCTCCTACTTTCTCCTAAACCCTTTTTCATATACCCTGTAAGCTCTCTAAAAGAATCAGATTTGAGCTAAAAAGATTTCTTCTTGGTCACTGACTGTTGTGTGCTTTTACAGTGAGAAAATTTCTTCTGTTCTTTTCAGTAGAGGATCCCGTTACCTGTATTTTTTTTGTAAAGTAAATAAGTAGCGACTGAAATTGAAACTTTATGATAGAATACTGAAAAAAAAATGAATAAATAAATAAAAAAGTGTTTCTATGCTTGCCTGAGCGTTATGTTTGCCAATGAAGTATATAAAGCATTAATTTTCTGTGCGGATGCCGAGTATTGTGAGGGTTGGGCATGGGAATAGGGATGTATCACTGGATATCATAGCAGGTTTTGAGACTGTTTATAATAGCTCAGCTTGTTACATCTAGAGGAAAATATGGCAACTGCTGAGTGTTTAAAGTTACAAGAAAAAGGTTTCATGTTACTACAGATATAAATCTCAGAACTAATATTACAGAAAGAACAGTATCAAAGGAGACTGCTATTCTCAGTATGAGTCACTCTGCAAGATGAACGCTTTGGAAATCAGAGCTGATTTTTAATACAGGGAACTTTTTTCCATCTCATGTATTACATAATTACTGATGATGTTCACATTTCTTTCATTTCGTTGCAAAGCAGGAATTGAGGATGTGTCTGCCTTTAGATTTGACAAAGGAAATAGAGCTTATTAGTTAATATTAGTAACTAGTTAACAGCTGTATTGCTCATCTGTGTTATTTTATGTATGAAGTCATAAATATTTTTAAAGGACTTGATGAGTAGCATATTTTACCAGGAGTTATTAGTTACCAAGTAAGAGCAATGAATTTTAAGGAGAAAACTCCAAAATTCTTAAATAAGACATTTATTGCACATGGTTTTAGGCTCAGAGGAGGACATGACTTAGACATCTCTCCCAACAGCAATTTAATTGTTGTTGTTGTTGTTGTTTTTTTATGTGTGTGTGTGTGTTTGTTTTTTGTTGTTGTTGTTGTTTTTAGAAGTTCAGATTCACTTTTACATATACTTTTCTTGACTATGTGTACACTTCTACACTTCTGGTGAGCCTGAGCCAAGCCAGTTTTCCAGTTTTCCCAGATTGTTGCTAAAGCAGATTTAAAACCTGGAGAACCTGGAGTGGTTTTTTTTTTTTTTTTTTTTTTTTTTTTTTTTTTTTAATTTATTTCCTGGAATTAGCTGTCTGTGTTTAAAAGAACATAGGCTCTTTTGTACACTTCCACTATGAAAGAGTTACCTCATGTATTAACAAAAACACTATTAACCATAATTAGATATATTTAAATGAAGAAACACCTTAGGAAACCCCTAAAACAAGTCATCAGTTTTAGGATACTGAATTGTAGAAACTCACTTTTAAAACTAAGATTATAATATGTAGGTATCACATACAATCTCAGTAATTCGTAATTTCTCTAACATGTTAAAACTTATGTAATTTTCTGCTGATTGTCTTCTGAGTGTTCTAAATATTTATATTTTCTATTTTATCACAAAATGAATACATTTTAAAAGAAGACTAAAGTAATTAGAGGTACATCTGGGTCTTTACTTGATCACATGCAACACTATTATTTTAGAGTCCTGAATACACTAAGGATTCTCCCAGCAGCCTCATAATAGATTAATATGCATCAACTTTTTCTAATGTAAACATAGCAAGAAATTCCAAAGAAAGTCAATATGCAAGGTTTCTTGCTCAGGTCAATCTCCATAAATGCCTAAACATTGCTTTTGAAATCAGTGTATGAATCTCTCAGCCTGTAATTGTAAACACTGGGCTAATACCTTTTTCAACTTTTTAAAAATAAAATAAATTTATCTTTCTTTGATTCCCCTTCCCATATCTGAAGTAAAAACATGCCTTAGGCAAATTTGTGGTCAGAAGCTGGAAGGTGAGAAAGAGGTGGCTGCAGTAGCTGCATAGGTATGGTCCTGCTGGTAAGTTCAATTTTGTCAGTCAAGCTTCAAGAGCCCTGCTTCTTCCATGTTCTCTGTACAAAAGTGATTTATTTTGTGAATTGAGACTTGTAAGTTTCAGCAGCCTTAAAATAGTTTTCACCCTATAGATCAGTGCTTTTCAGTAGTATCTGGGAAAACAAAACAAAACAACAAAAAAATGGTATCTCTCACTTTAAAAAATTGTAAGAATATGGAAAAAATGATCTCTGTAAAGACTTATGATATTCTTAGAGAGCTCTGGAAATTTGAAATGCTTATTTTAGATGTCAGCCTGATTTGAATTGGATTTCACCCTTGATTCAACCCCCAAATTTAATAATATTTTATGGCTTAGTAGATGTAATTTAAAATTAACGTTTGTTTATTTTTATACTTGTGCAACATGATTCCAGTTATTAAAATGATCTAAACACCTTTCCACAGTCAATGCTTCTTAAACGAGTTCTCTGCAGCAGTTGAGTCTGGGGCAAGAGTTTTCTGATGGGCTGTCCTGGAATACCATAGGATTTTCCTATCACTGTCACAGCCACCTTTGCATTTTCACATTTTAAACCATCTAGTTTTTGATTCTTTCCTATCATTTAATAGATTTCCTACAACACTACAATGGCTTTTGTGGCTAACTAAATAATAAATTATGATGACCAAGGAAATCACATCTATGTCTCATGCTTACGAAGCTTCACTAATACACATAGCTCCCATAGAATACCAGCTCTACCCATTGAAATTGAATTAGAAGCTTACCTCCGGAGAGGTATTGATATTCTTGGAAAATAAAGTGAATATTCCTCTTAGTTGAGATAGGACAGGAGCTGAGTATGTCAGGAAGTGATTGGTAATCTTCATTTTTGGAGAAAAATAGTATCACTTCCTGTGTTCAGGTACTGCAAATACTTTAGTTCCACTTTATGAAAGGATCTGTAGAGAAGATATAAGGGCACCTGTGGTTTGGAGAGAGAGCAGCACTCTCTTTTATTGCAGTTTAACAATATCCTGAGGTGGAGTCTGCCTTTCTGACTTACAGCCTGCATATACTGGATCATGTCACTTGATAGATTTATTCTTTTTGCAGCATCATCAAACGGATCGTTTTCCAAACAAAAGAACAAACCAAACTCGCATGCACACACATAAAGATATATGTATTGGACCTCTTTAAAAGCATCAAATTTGACATATTTCAGCTCTGACATTCAAAAATTGAATACCTGTTAAACTCAGTAACTGATTTTTTGGTATAAAAAATATAATCCACAACCTCTGACTATGAAATTAAGCTATTAAAAATAATGCAAGCAACACACATACCTTAGGAACCAACAAAAATGTACCACGATAGCCTTTGGTATGAATTATTCTCTGCACATTTTCCAAAGAAGATGTCAAAATAGAATAAATATATGTAAATTGTTAAGCATAAATTGCATTTACATTTTTTGCTTTATCTAGTTGTGCTAAGAATGTCGGAGAATTTAAAATTTTCTAAGCTTCAATGTCATTCCACAAAATGCAGCAAGCTGATAACTAATGTGTTTTATTGTTCATTCTGGGTTAATCAAAAATGTAATTATGACTTTTAATTAGAGTAGAAAAAGTGTCTGCTACCAGCTCATAAAAATTGCTTTTTTCTGCCTTGTCACCACAGGTTATGAAAGACAGAGAAAGCTTTCAAAGTAATAACAAGGAGACAATCTAGTCTCAAATTACTCATAATTGAACTTAATATTTGAAACTACATCTAAATATATTGGAAGCTGAAAGACAAATTTGTAATCTAATTTAATTTTAAAGCATAAAATTCGTCATAACTAGAAAAACACAATTTTTCCCATCACCTCTTCAAATTGTTTCATAGTTCTGGTTCTAATTTCCATGCTACTTTTAAAAATGTTTAAAAACAAGTCAATAAAGCTTATGCTTTGGAAAATACATTTCACATTTGTCACCCCTATAAACTAAAGAAAGTTTCAGAAATTTATATAAAATCCAGACAATACCAGGGTTTGCATCAATATAACAAATAAATACGTAAAAGAATGGGAAATGTGAGAGAAAGCACTAATAATACTAAGAAACAAAATTCCTATTTTAATTTATTTACATTTATTCTAAAATAGCACATAAAGTAAAAAGAGGGAATGTGAATCAGAAGTTGGTGATTACAATAAATTGACAGGGGAAACCAAATGGTACAGGAAGAAATCTGTGGCTGTCAAAGTTAGTGTAATAGGAATTTGAGATTTATTTTTGAACAGAATTCTGACAGTGTATTTTATCCATTATAAGAATAACAATTCCCATTTCTCTATAATTATTTCTTTTCTTTATTTTGGAAGTACTTCTACAAATACAATGAACTTTCATTCCATTAGCATTTCAAGAAGATGCTAAACAAACTAAAATTAGGAGTGTGTTAAGAGCAGTGATTTTGACTGAGATATGTTGAAGAGTTTCTAAAGAACTGAATTACCATTTCTTCAGACCACTAGTGATTATTTTTAGTAAATCTGGAGACATTAGCAATCATAATTCTCTGGTGGCACATATGTAAACAGAATGACCCAGGTACCTTTCAGGTGATGAGCCTTATTGTTCATTTGGGAAAGAATCGAAATGTAGATACAGAACTAGAAACATAGAACTAAATGCTTTATTTGCCTGGAAGTTCAAACAAGGAAAATAACTTCTCATCCTTTCCTTGCAAGAATATACTGTGAGTTAAATTAATATTTAAACAGTACATTGAGCTGAACTGGTTTATTTGTAAAAGACCACTTAGCTTTGATTTGAGTATTGTTAAACTTGAAAAAGTCAGAACATGCAAAATGACAGCTCAGTCACTAAAAGATATAAAAGCTGATTAATTCATTAATGTTCATGAGCTGAGAGATGATGTTTTCAGTTAGGTTCCTAAAACATTTATTCTTGAAACGATAGTTTGTGGTTGATTTTTTTTATTTTTTTTTCAGTTACCTGGAAATACCAAAGTTTTTTTGCTGTCATTTAGTAGGTGCCTTGAATAAGGGGAGTAAAAAGTAAACATAACAAATAACAAAGGAAACAGGTTTGATCTAGAGCTTTTGATCATCCGGGCATAAGCAACCAATATGAAGTTCAGCGTGACATGAAGGTACCGAGGTTTCAGGCCACAGCACAAAGTGGTGGGAGAGGAATACCAGCAGGAGGTGACCCCCAAGTTGTTGAACTAAAAAATGCTGTCACTCTGAAAATCCTCTCATGAAACTTATATTCCCCTTAATTTCAAATACTAAGGCTTTTAATTTTCAAGGTGATGTGTTTCCATAATTTGGAAAGCACTGTCCAGAAGCACTTTACATCTGATGTCTTTCTGCTATTGTTTATGATTGCATTGCAGTCTTTTGCTTTTGATATATCAGAGTACTGTAAGCTTCTATAGACAGGTTCTTCCAGACCTTCCTTAAATACAGTATCTTATGTACTCAAAATGTGCCACTACAGCATTACTTAAAAACTAAAGAGTAGCTGCCCTGCTTTCACAGATAACTCAAAAATGTGTTTTTTTTGGTTTGTTTTTGTTTTGTTTAAAAAATAATAATAAAAAAAAAGTCAAGCCATTGATTACAGTCATTCTGCAGACTTGTCAAACAAGGATCCAATTGCAATTGGTGTTGTGTGAGGTAACTAAAGAAAAATGTTGATTCAGATTTTATCCTAAATGTGTATGTCACATCCACACTTGCCCTATCTTGATATCTGGTTCAATTATTTTTAAAATGTTTAAAAAATCCATTATAACAGTAATTAGCACTTTTGTCCTTAATTAGCCTTTAGATAGTCTAATATTTGTCTGTCTCAATAACATGTAGAGTTTCCACAAGGGGCTAGCCAAATTTATGAGCAGACTTCTGTCCTGCCCTCTGAGGAGGGGTGTCGTATAACTCTCTCAGATTTGGGGGGTGTTGAGATGATGTCCAGGCATAGCATGACTTCTTAGGACATATTATCCCCTATCTGTAGGAAAGGAAAAAGTTGTTTTTAAGGCCTTTGAAACATAGAAGCCACTGTTATTTTAGTGCTCAAATATAGAGCAAGTTTCTAAACCTGAAAGGCTGGCCTATGGGAAGTGCCTAGCATTTTTTTGTTGTATATACTAGATTTGGTTACAATTAAAATTACTGTCTAGAGGCATTTTTTTGTCTTCTTTCAGAAGATGCTTTTTGTGGACACTGGTGGTGGTTGAAGGAGAGGTGTGCCCAGTAAATCGGTGATGTAGCTGTGATTGTTACCTAGAATATCAGTGACTTTAAGGATACGGGTGGTGGTGGTGGTTGGTGTTTATCATGGGTCCACTATGCTAAAAGTCACGTATCCCAAAAAGGCTGGCAGAAGCTGTGCTCAGCTACCAGAAGGGTACCTTCAGCATGCCCCATGAAGGATGGGCAAGTTCTCCTGCAGTGAGCTGCAAGCTGGATGACTTTGTATGAAGAAGGTATAATAATTCATAACAACAAACTGGGTGGAACTGTAAATATTTTAGTTGCTTTTTGCATCAGTCCCACCGGGAGGGACCTTTTAAAAGTTCCCAGATTAAAAAATGGGTGCCCCTCTTCTTTAAAACCTTAAACACTGGCAATGAAAAAGATTAGTCTCCAGTTTCATTCACACGTGGTCTCCAAGGAAATGCTTACAGCTAGGTGAAACAAATTTGCCTGGAGTATTTAGTGTCAAGTTTCCCAGATGAAGAGGAGATCAAAGCTGAGAGATTAGGACATGCTGGTTAGAGGGGAAAATTGCAGTTTAGCTGTGCTGCTATTTTTAAAACTTGTCATATTCCCCTTCTGTCAGGTGAGCTGCACTGATTTGTTGTGAAACATAGATGCTTTAGACCTCTGTGCATGGATCACGCACCATAATGCAACAAATGGAAGCTGCAAAGGTTGTCTCAGAAATGCATAAACCTCATTTCCTACTGGGTCATGATTAAAACAAGAAATCAAAGATAACTGCAAATGTGTCTTTGATACATTTCATGGGAGAAATGCCACTCAGGGAATGTGTTTTTCTCTTTCTGTTTCTTTAAAATAATAATAGTTCTTTCAACTGCACACATTAGCAGTTTTATCACAAACACTACCAAGGTCATTTTGGTCTTCCAGAAACACCCTTACATGCAATAATTCTTTCTTCCTTGTATCTTCTTTCTTCCTCAAGTTTCCATTCTGTGCCTGCCTTCACCACCTGGTTCTTCAAGCAGTGCACCTGCCCTGTTGCATCCTTAACCCTGGATTTTACCCCTGCACCTTCTTTCCTTTCTTTACAAAAACACTTTCAAAATTTGTCTTCAAACCTTCATCTCATCACTGTAAAAGATGGCCTTTGTTTGCCTTTTTTTTTTTTTAATCCTATTAGAAAGCTGCTTTTCTAAATAAATAAAAATTGTCCACATGTACTGTCAACATTTTAGAAATTTAAGTGTTGATTGATCTATTTAATGCTGGTATTTGTTTTGTATACTCAGTATTTAAGGTTTTGTTGTTGGTCTGTGATTAGAAATTGGTCTGTTGATAGGAAAAACACCTAAAGGTGTCTCACTAGTCAGGATCCCATTCCACAAGTTCTCAAAACAAAGGCAGCCCACATCCTGAACCATTTACAAAATCAAGACAGGTTTATATACAGGATCTGATTGTATTTGTAAATGTTCTATGGTTGAATTTCAAGACTGTTTCTTCATGTCTGACTGGAATATTAATTTTCCACAATATATTTGTATTCACACTCTCCAAACATGTCTTTAAATATGCAAAAAAAAATAGAAAAAAAAATCATGCATTAAATTTTAGTAAGTGACCAATCATGTATGTATCTGTCATTCCTTAGCTCTTATTTCTAAATGTCTGCACATGTGGTTTTATTTATTTAAATAAATAACTTGGGGAAAGAAAAAAAAAAAGTTGCATGTCTCAAATTTAGAATAAGCTTTCTTCTCATTATGTTTGATTTCATTAGAGTTGAATCTGACATAAGCTTTGAGGTTGATGAGAATCAACCTGCCTTAAATCAGAACGTAACAAATAAGTGCAGGCATATTATGTATACTGTAAACCCAGATCCATGTCTTTTTTATTTCCTTTCCACATTTTTATCTACCTGTAAGAAACTCAATGTTCACAAAAAGTTCTCATTATCAAAGCCAGAAGTGTTGCTGCTTAGAAAACTAGCATATATTTCACTAAAATAAAATATGAGCATCATTAAATACCACCCTGTGCATCCGAAATTACTGGCAGAAAACTATATTTGGCATTGGAGAATTATTCTTACTCATTCCCAAATAACAAAAATGACCTATGGAAAAGGGAACTCTGGAGATATTATTTCATTCTGTAAATTAGTTTAAATTAGCACGGTTCTGATTATAGGCAGGGGTTATTACAGCAGAAACTTCTAACATTAAAGGATCAGAGAATATATCTTGCAATACAACCAATAAGCTCTTGTTTTTCGAGTTCAAGTATCTGAAAGCTTAGGTTCAAAACAGAAAAACAATGGAAGTTATTTATATATACTCCTGAGGTCTAATTAGGCTTAGTATTTCACATGCACATGTATATTATCAAGCGAGATATTGTCATGTATATGGAAATTGACACTTAACTTTGAATTGCTTCTATTTGCATATGCAGATTAGCAAAGCAATTCAGTGATAAGGGATTTTAAAGACTTGCAGCAATTGCCTATGGAAAAATGCAAGTAAGGCTGGAAAAAAACTGAGAATTGATGACTTTGGCTGAGAACTTGTTGAGCATTCATCACCTGGAAGTTTTCAGGTTACCTCCACGTGGCAGCTGTAAATGCAGGCCAAGACAGTAATTTATTCACATCCTGTGAAGTGCTTTATGGACACCAGCAACCTGTCAATCGAGCCAGTCGCTAGTGGCCACATTTGCAGAGGCACAACACAGAGCAGTAAGACATTGAATGGTTTTAGTCTCCTCGTACAGAACTGAAAATAAGTGGGTTTGTTTACTTTTACGTACGATTGTTTACTTTTGTGCAAGCCATCCCACATCCCAGTTTGTCATGAACTAGGATAGTGCAGCATAAATCAGTGTTTGACAGAGCTGTTGTGGATACTGTTCATTCTCTGTTCTCTTTGTTAGGGAAGTTAATGAGAATAAGCTGTTCTAATTTGTGTCAGTATATTCCACGGTTATTGTTCTCTTCATAACAAAAGAAGAACAAAAGGCACAGAAGAGTCAGGAATGATGAAGCACATAAATAGGAGGGATGCTACAAAGAGATCATTCCGTAACAGAGCCATCAAAATTTTCTAATTGAGATTGCTATAATTATATCAAGATCAGATGCTGAAGACAAAATAGTGCATATTTTCCTGTCAGTATCTCAGGTATGTGCAAAACATACGGTGCCAGGAGGAATAGCCCATAATAAATGTGCAGATATAATAAATCTGCACACTTTCGGCTATCTTCAGACATGCTAGAATGGATTCTGGAATCTGCTTTGGGGAGGCAGGGCTCTCCGTGCACTGAGAAACCTGGATTTCACCTGTTTCTACACACAAAGCCCCGCATTTGTATGTCACAGTCCCGTTTTTCTTTCCTACAAGAATGTTGTGTCAGTATTTGGCTAGTTAACAGTTAGTGGGACAGCTTTCAAGGTTACAAGGTGTGGGACCCACAAAGGCTTGTTATTCTTAGGCATTGTAGGCAATATGGTGCATGCCTCTTAGCACTTGATGCTTTTTTTAGGACACAGAACTGTGGTGCAAGCCTTTTTGCAGCCTGTGGAAAAGCAAGAGGGGAAAAATGGGAATTTACACCCCATTTTTCATATGTCTGGCACATCCACGTGAGGGTCAGAAAGCATTTGGCACTTCATATCTGAAACAAATGACTTGTGATATTTTTTTTTTCAAGTTTCACTTTCTCATGGTACAAGGTCAACTGTACTAACACTTTCTTCAGCCAACGGTATTTACAGTGCAAAATAGGGCAGTGCCACCTGGAAAAACAAAGCCTAACACTAATAGCCAGAAATGCTCCTTCATTGAATAGCCTTGCTTTTTGAACTCTGAAAACCATACGTTTACATTCTTTATGCTGGGAATTGCAGAGAATTTGGTAAAAAGACAGAAGATGCATGATTAGCATTTCCTGCTTGGGATTCAGGCTAGTTTTATGGTGTGTGAGGCAAGTTTTATTTGTAATGTGGACTGCTTAACTTAAATGGAACACTGAGCAACTGTATTGTCTGAATTAATCTAAATCAGATTCCCAAGAGCTTGGTATACCTTCATCATTAATTCTGTTATCCCATGCTCTGGAATACTTAGAGGTGTACTACTCTGCGTTGGTGCGGCCTCACCTCGAGCACTGTGTGCAGTTCTGGGCACCACAGCACAAAAAGGATGTAAAACTGTTGGAGAGTGTCCAGAGGAAGGCAACGAAGATGGTGAAGGGCCTGGAGGGGAAGACATATGAGGAGCGGCTGAGGTCACTGGGGCTGTTCAGCCTGGAGGAGAGGAGGCTGAGGGGAGACCTCATTGCAGTCTACAACTTCCTCGCGAGGGGAACTGGAGGGGCAGGTGACCTGTTCTCCTTAATCACCAGTGATAGGACCCGCAGGAACGGGGTTAAGCTGAGGCAGGGGAAGTTTAGACCGGACGTCAGGAGGAGGTTCTTCACCGAGAGGGTGGTCACACACTGGAACAGGTTCCCCAGGGGAGCAGTCACTGCACCAAGCCTGTCTGAATTTCAGAAGAGATTGGACTGTGCACTTAGTCACATCATCTGAATTTTAGGGTAGACCTGTGCGGTGCCAGGAGTTGGACTCGATGATCCTTACGGGTCCCTTCCAACTTGGGATATTCTATGATTCTATGTGTTTTATTTCATTTTAAATGAATTTGGCTTTTGCTATTTTGCGTTTCTTACCAGCCTAGATATGTATTCAAATGAGTAAAGGTGCCAGACTGCAGAACAGTAGGTATGTACACAGGTACACACATCCATATATACTTCTATTTGTGTAGCAACACTTGAGTACATGAATATTTGTGATAAAGTGTATTAACATCCAGACAAACATTCCAGTTTTAGACCAGCTGTCTGTCTGTTAGTGGACAGCTGGGAGAGAAAGCACTTACCTCAGTATAACATCAATGATTAGTTATAAGGCCCCTCTCCTGCCTAAGTGTTTGGCAAAAATAAAAAATGCATTGAATATATCTGTATTTATGAAAACATGCAGGGTGGTTTTGGGAAAAGGCTACTGATTAGAGATTAGAGTACATCGTTGATGGTAGAGCAGTTATCTGATTAGGAGAGACAAGTGACTCCACAACTGCTAGCGAGCTTGGTCTGCAAACAAGATTAGCAGCGTATCCAATACTTTAGGACCTTATCTCTGAATGAGCAAGTAATGATAGTACTGACAGTAAGGAAAATTAACAACTTCATTTTTTGTGTCAAAAATAATTCAGCCTTATTTATGGAGACTTATTCTTTTGCACAAAATGCGTTATGAAGCTGCCCAGACCTCTGAAATGTCTGTGGGGAGGCAGGATGTTCAATCCTCTCAGCTAAATCTTCTTTGAGATCTTATATCCACTAAAGCAGAATGTAGCCTTTCCCCATCAAATTTGGTGGCAAGTGTTTTATTGCCATGGCAGTTTCTAGATTACATTTGCACAATATTTTTTCCTAACATCAGTTTTGTCCAGAGAAACTTGGACGAAATGTCAGATGTACCACACTTACTGGAGATAACTGCTCCAAAAAGAAAGAATAGGGATCCTTCCTGTTTTCTCCTTACAACCTGAGAATTGCCATGAGTTCATTTTGAGACCTGCCTGTTTCCCTGCCCTGGCTCCTTCCCTGTAGACACCTGGAGCACGACGGGGATATTTCTAGAACTCCATGAGCTTTCTTTCAGCCCACTCTCCTGCCTCTGCATCTGCTAAATGGGTTGGGGTTTGCTGTGAAATGTGAGATACCTAAAACTGAACGTTCTGCTGTGCATGACGCTCCTTATTTCAGGACTTCATGTTGCTGATTAGGGATCACAAGTGTAACTCTCTTACTTGTTTGCTCTTGATATTAGTCCCATGAGTCAACTTGCCACGTCTAGGCTAGGACCTTCTTGCAGCATATAGGTGAAGATACAATTTATCCTGTGGAAAGTAGATGCAAGGTTAAATTCATTCAGCTGAACACAGTGTGGAAGACACATGTCTGGGGCTTTAAGGTGTGAATTTGAGTTGGCAACTTCTTCATGCCTCCAGATGCTCTCTCCCTTCTCCAAGAGGTGCTGCGTTATTTGAAACAGTACTTCTGCCTTAAAGGCAGAACAGAATGAAGTGGGGAAAAAGTAGTGCTATGTAGTAGGAGGGGCAATCTAGTAGTTCTTTCATTTTGATTTTTTTCTTCCCTGAATAAAGAATATTGAAGAAAGGAATGCTTCCTGTTATGTTGATCTGCATGAAAAGAAATGTAAATGGGATCCAGATGTGTTTTCTCCTCTAATAGTTTCATTCACTATGCTTTAGATATGAGAAAATGAAATGTATTCTGTAATAGACTGGAGGAGAATAGACCAAAATGATAATTTTATAATATTCCCTAGGAATTCATAGAGGCCTAGCGAATTAACTGGGAAACTCTAATGCCTAATGAACTCTGCATGGGGAAATATTTAATTTTGTTCTGACTGCCATAAGGCAACTGCATGGTGGGTTATTTAATCATCAGCTGAAGAAATAAAACAGCAGTAGAAAATGGACCTATCCCCAGCATTGTAGAGAAAGGTTGCATAACTTTAACTGAGCTCCCCCTTCAGCATGTATCAGAGATGTTCTAAGGTCGTCTTCTGGACTGGCACAAAAGTGTTGGCAAACACCTATCTGGACACCAGCTTTCTTTTTGTGTGACACAGGAAAAGAGAAATTAGAGGTGAAGCATCTAAAGATGCAGCCTTGTCATCTTTTGAAGTAATTCAAGTTCAACTATTGCTCTCAGGTTACTTTTGCATATTATAGTGGTGCAACTAATTACATTAAAAGGACACTGTGAAATTGTTTTTTTGTTGCTGTTCTTTCTTTTGTTTTATATACTTGTAAATTTACTTTGCAGTCTATATAACCAAGGTTATGGCCTGTCTTGCAGCTGTAGTGAAATACTTAAATATGTTGTTCACTTTGTTTTTCACATGCAAATTGTTAAACCTTATTTCTATTCAGGATGGGCCTCTAACTCTCCTCAGCTTGCTGTTAGTCCTTTGTACCGTTCCTCAGATGGTTTGTACTGTTCAGGAGAGTGAACTAAGTAAACCTGCCCTGACCTAGTGTTGTGGTTTAACCTGGCCGGTAGCTAAACACCAAACAGCCGTTCGCTCACCCTCCCCCCTCCCTCTCTGGGATGGGGGAGAGAAACGAGAAAAACTGAAGCCTGTGGGTTGAGATAGAGACAGTTTATTAGGGACAGAAAAATAAAATAATAATAATAGTATGTACAAAACAAGTGATGCACAATGCAATTGCTCACCACCCGCTGACCGATGCCCAGCCCAACCCCGAGCAGCCGGCCCCCCACCCCGGCTAGCCACCCCTATATATTGTTGAGCATGACGTCAGATGGTATGGAATAGCCCTTTGGCCAGTTGGGGTCAGCTGTCCTGGGTCTGTCCCCTCCCAGCTCCTGCTGCACCCCCAGCCTGCCCGCTGGCAGGACAGAGCGAGAAGCTGAAAAGTCCTTGGCTTGGTGTAAGCACTGCTCTGCAGCAATTAAAACATCAGCATGTTATCAGCACTCTTCTCATCCTAATCCAAAACATAGCACCCTACCAGCTACTGGGAGGAAAATTAACTCTATCCTAACTGAAACCAGGACACCTAGTGACCTTAACGTTGTGGAGACTTGCTGTATTGGTCTTTGGCGTCAACCTTCCTCTCATTAAGACCATATTTATGCTTTCAGTGTGTGCATTCCTGAATGGTGTTCCCTGATAGTAGAACATTTTCTATCCCTCTTTAAAGCAAATTTTTGTTAGTGGATGAGATAGATGGCCAAAAGTTGTGGATCAGAAAGCAAAAACCAAGTGATAATATAGTGCTTACGCACAAGGGCTCGGAGAAATGCAGAATTTCATTGTGGCAATTGTTTAAGCAAATGGCTTAATACACCATAATGCCTCTTTTATTTATAGCAATTTTCTCATAACTGTCAACCCACTTCAGAGCACGGTGACAGATCTCCCATCCTGCTCAGCCAGTCCCCTCCTCTGGAAAGGCTGGAGCAGCTAGTCTGCTCTTCCTGGCTAAAATTTACCCTTTCAAACACAGGAATATCTTCTGGGCTCCGTACAGTAGAGCAGGATATCTAAATTTAACCTGTGATCTCTATTTCTTCTCCCAGGCTTCGCCAGCCAAAATGCTGTTTTTCAACGTCTGTTATTTCTCTTCACCCCAGTAGTATTTTTATCTATTCAGTTGGTTTGTACTAAGCAACTTTTGTTTCATTAATGTGAAATAGGAAACTATACTAGAAACCCTACCTTTATGCTCCATCTTTTATTAGAACTAGACTGTCTGTACAAATGAAAGATTTTAATTTTATTTTACTCTTCTTCCCAAAGCTTCATCTTCCCTGGAATGAGTACAAGGAAAAGAAAAAAAAATAAAAAAAAAAATAATTGCAGAATAAAAAGAAAAAAAAATTGAAATGCTAATATGTTTTGAAAAATAAGATTTTTATTTTTCAGGTGATGTGCCCATTAACATATGTCTAGTAGCAAATGCTGTACAACATCAAGTCATACTCTCATTTGAAGCACTCTTCCGGTACTTTGAATTTTTGGTAATGTGTTTATTCACTCTATCCTCATTACGGAAATAATCTACAAAGTAGATCTGTGCTCTTTCAAATCCCTGCAGAAGTCAGTCATCTCTCCAAACATATGGTCTGTTTCCCCTCCCAAAAGCTAAATGTCTTCATAATAGCAAAGACCCCTCTCTGTTCCTGTGCAACAGACCTGGAAATTCATTGAGTTTTTGTTGTGTGTTTTGATCCCCAACTGGTATTTGAGAGCAGAAGGCCAGAGCACTAACCAGGATACATTAGGCTGTCGAGCCACCATGCTACAGTGGTTCTGACATTATTTTTTAATGAGAGAAAAAATAGCTGACCTTGTTGGGACTTGCACCCAGAAACCTCTGGCTACTGTCCAGCCAGAAGAACACTTTAGGAGCAACTGTGCCATGCTCAGGACTGGTCAACATGACAGAGTTTTCTTCACCACTGTTACACAGTCATCAGTAACCACTTTTTCCACTAGAGATCTCTGTTTTCGCTGTGTACAGTTTTGTCCTTGGCTGAACCATTCAGCATCTATGGTAGGAGAATTGATGCTGAAATACTTTAAAGCAATCCCTCTTCTCCCCAAAAAACTTGTTCTATAAATGTTATTTATCAAAGAATTGTGTGTTGCTGTCAGCATGTGTTGGCGTTGCAGATGCAGCACTAACAATCTTGCCCGACATGAAAGAAGAGGGTAGTATGTCATAACTTTGCTGAGCAAATCTCCCCTTGTCATTAGAACTATAATAATAAGGGGAGTGAGACTACATCTGTAAGAGGTACTGGGGAGGTTATAATAGAGGAAAAGGCCTTTAGATTGTGCCCAAAAATCTCTCCTCTGACACACACCATTACTTAAAAATCTTTAAGAACATATGCTTCTCAATACAAATGGATCACTGTAATATTATCAGAGCTCTGGTAAAATCATGTTTTATGTTCATGATAATTAAAATGATATTCTTTCTTTCCTTCCTCTAATTACATGCCTTACTGCCACAACTGCAGAAAAGCTCTGTTTGATGTGGCAGCTTCTTTCTTTCCACGAGGAGTAAGGCAGTGGTCTTAGCAGATCCATGCTGCATGGGGTTAGCTAGAAGGTGGCATTCATCGCTGAACACAGCTATTTAGTTTTTGTTTAGCAAGTTCTTTCAATCTAAATAATGTGGGTTGCAAGCAAAATGGCACATGTTCCTGGTGCCGAAATAATCAAGCACGTAGAGATTCTGACACTGGAAAGTCACAAAATAAGGTTGTTAGGCTTCCATATTTTGTGTATGGCAATGACAAATGAAAGCATTGAGCAGCACGGTTATTTGAAAATATGTTCAGTTCTTATTAAAATTTTGGGGAGTTTATGAAGTTATTGTGTTACTAGCCTTTCAATACAGATTGATTTTCTAAAAATACACTTCTTTTCTGCTTGTAGGTCTCTTTTTCTTTCTTTGGTTAAATTAACCTCAAAATGTAATTCAGCTCCTAATAAACTTCTTAAAAGCATAATTTCTCCCAGTTTTTGTATAGCTTTTCCGTAACACTACCAAAAAGAAGTAACATTGACAAGTTTTTTTTTTTTTTTTTTTTTTTTTTAATTTTTGCATCCTCCACACTCGTATACCCCCATGAAACTCTGCCCACGGTACTGACAATCAACCTGACAACATAATCAGTCACGTTTTACCCAGTGACTGTTTCTTAGGTAACTAAAACACAGTCGCAGAAATGAATGGCACAATACAGAAATAAAGCCTAAGTTGACATGTGGCACTTCCATTATATTTCAGTAAAGTCTGAAAATTTCATAAAGGCATGGTGCAAAGGTGAAGCACGTCTGATGCGCAGACTGTGAGCGTATTGCTTCTGGTGGGAGTGAAATTCAACCTTGTACCAACAGAAGGTCTGATGCGAGTCCCTAAAATAGGACTCTGTCGTTTGAGATGTAGGGGATGTGTGAGCCATGGGTTGAAGCTTTGTGGTAGAACTGATTTCACTGTAGAGGAGGAAAGGCCAGAAGGAGCACGTCCCTTCTAAAGCTTTGGTTTTTCTTGTTGGTTTTATTACTCCTTCCTACAGAACTTCTAAACATTTTCCTAAATAATAAGTCTGTCTGAAGTAAATTTTGAAGTGGGGAGGAAAAATAAGGGAGGTGTTGCTTAACACAGTGAATAGAGAAACAGAGAAACTTCTAGACCAAGTACCATCTTCAGTTTCTCTCTCTTTCTTTTTTTCTTTGGGAAGGAGTTGTTGCTGATGTAACAAATTCTCCTCAGAAGATCTTTGTCTGATAGTTTCTATGTGCTCATGGTCACCACTGAAACCGGGGTGGAAAATAAAGTGTTACCTTGAGGATAAAGTCAGCTTTCCAGCGCAAGTGAGAATATTGCAGTGTCATATTTTATTGCTGTAGTTAGTTAAAAATGAATGTGATTTTTTTTGTAGTGCTCTTAATAGAGTATGTGACATCTCTTGTAATTTGAGGTTTTAACTTGGTATTGCTTCAGGTTTAATATACTGCCTAAAAACAAAGTACAGATTGTGTTTGTCAAGGTACTGTTCCTTGGGTCAACCAAAATAAACTACCATTTGCTGCTGGCCACAAAGAGCTTTTTTGCCAAATTACAGGTGAGCAGATAAGTAAGTGTTTTATTTTATTTTTTTATTTTTATTTTTTTGGCCTGAGGGAATATGCAAATCAACGTCTGGTGTCTCACAATAGTAATTCTTCTAGTGGATAGGAGCGTTTTTGGCAGCGGAGACTTTCAGGACTGGGTGGCCACTTATAGAGCCACTTATAGAGATTCAGTACAATTGACTGGATGGAGCTGCAGAAGTGTGAGAAGGTGTTTAGAGAGCAGGGGGTAAAATGCACAGCATCCGAGAGTGGCTGTGACAGAACAGGGTCTCCGTGATGTTAACGAGTGCCTGTGGGTGTTGCAGAACATAGGAGGTGGGGAGCGGGCTGTGAGGGCAGGGCAGGTGACTGGGTTGGAGACTGGGATGTGGCAGCTGGGCTTAGCCTCCTTTTCCTGCCTGGCTCCGTGCGCATGCTCCTGTTGTGGCACTGCAGAAGAAAGGTGACTTGGAGGAGGTGTGACACACTTATTTTCTCCTTACCAAACCAGGAAAGTATGGCAGCCTCCTTCAGAAAGTTTGGCTAATGCTGTGTTGCTATATGGAGGGGAGGAAAAAAGCGAGTAGGTGTATGCAGACACCTGCACGTGAGAAATCGTTCTGAAAAGAGAGCGTTAGCAACTGTAGTGAACTATCCAGCTATTGCTGAGACTTTATTGCCTTGTTTCCTTCTCTTTATTTTCATAGCATGAGAGACACTCACTTTTCTTTCTCTCATTTCGGCTCAATATGCATAGCTGACCACAAGGAGTTCTGATTGCTTCTTTTTATTCAGTCAAAGCTGATTTTTTTATTTTTGGGGTGTTATTTTTCCCCAGCTGGCCGTCCTCATCTATCTATTGATCTCCATTTTGAGTGCTATATTTGTATGTAAGTTCAGCATGTCCTGAACTTTGCTGTGAGCATTCAGCCTCACTGATTTCCAAACTGGAGCACTTACAGCAAAAATTTTAAGGTGCTATAAACATTTTAAATTGCTTTTGACTATGAAAAGTATTTGGAAATTATTCAGCTGCCTCAGACTTTTATGAGTACTTTATTCTGAACCTTCTTAGGGAGGGTATTGGACTGTACATAGATTTCTGTAAGGCTTCTGTGACACTCTAAACTCTAGGTAGTTTTAGTTTCCAAATAGGAATGAAAATGATATACAAATCTAATATATAATAAATAGCTCAAAGATTTTCAGATCAAGGAAAAAGTATAGCTTTTGTTACATTATCAATGTAATATCCTGAAAGGAGATCAACATATTGATCCAGCAGCACTGCAAAATCATTCCCTGAAAGAAATCCAGTAATATTTGGGAAAGAACACACCCTTTTGTTCCTGAACTCCAGACTTAGCCCTGATGCTTACCCTTTTTTTGAAAACAGTATTTTTTTGTGTGTGTATTAGTAGAATGTCAGAATTTATGTGAAGGCACAAAGAACTTTGTTGTTGGTTTGACTTTGATAGTTATAATTCAGGCATAAATCCTTAAAATATCCTTGTTTACAACTTTCTGGGGTTTTTGTCATTGCTCTGTTGCTTGAAAAAGCTCTAGTGGACAAGGTGGCCAGAAAAAGTCTAACCATGAAGCATAAAGATAATTTTAGGACAATCAGTGGATCCAGAAGCTGTAATAAGGAGTTAAGAACAGATAGGAGAACAAAGAAACGTGTGCATGTAATTCTCCATCACAGACAATTTTCAATAAATCTCCAGCTTATTGCTGCTTCTGCTGTAAATAAGATTGACAGCAGAAGAGCTCTGTGCAAGTGCGAGAGTCATCTCACATGTGTGCAAGGGAGAGGCAAATCTGCATCTAAACTGAAACACGTTTGGGACATTTTTTGTCAGATGATTTACTTGTCTAACTGGCAAGGAAATAAGCAGAATAAATACCATGTAGAAGCCTAATTAAGCTGTGTTCTCCCTGGGAAAACAGTTTCATACCATGTACCAGGTGGTTAGGACAGTTATAAACTTGAGAGATCAAGAGAGCAAAATATAGTGTTAGGAAGAAAGGAGATTGGAAAATATGTTGCATGTTAAGACAGTAAATCCAGGGATGTGTACAAAAATGTGCTGTGCCATCTTAGAACAATTTGATTCTTGTTTGTTTTGCTGCTCTGGTATACCTTGGCTGCTAGCTTAGCTTAAATAGACTCTCTGCCACTTTCTCATGGAAAGAACGTTTGATCCTCATTCAGGACCTTACTTCCAATTTTAGTTTTTCCCCTCTATTTTCTGATTGCTAAGGTAGAGGCAAGAGGTAGGAAAGAGAAAAAAAAAATGTTGGGAGGACTGGAAAAAAAAATCCCTTGTTGCAGTGCAAGGAGCAGAAAGCTGCCACAAGTACATGGCTACAACAAAAACTTACGGTATGTTAAAGTGTCAGACTTGCTATGTATTTTAGATATGAACAAGCTTTGCCAGTGCCCCAAGAAATACTGAATTTTAGGAGTCCATCCCCAATAAATCCAGGAGAGAGGTCCGAGTTTATTTGTAACTAGTCCAGGAGAATTATAAAGAAAAATTCCTTTTCCTGACAAAGAGTTGGCAAAAATTTATGATAGGAAAACATATGTATATGTGTAAAATAATAAGTTTTTCTATAACTTAAAAGTAAAAATATATCCCAGCAAATCACAATTCCATCTCAGAAATACATGAAGCAACCCCTGAGTGAAAATGCAGAGTGCTTTGGTGTCAGGTTCGCCTTTAAAATGGGCTGAACAAAAGAGTGCAAATAACACCTCGACCTGCTTAGTGAGTGAATATATTTACAATTCAAAACAGAGTTGGTTGTGGATTTGGAGACTTTTTGCTATTTCTGCTATTATAAAGCAAGGTTCTTCTCACTGCCAGTACACAAGCAAATAGCACTTCCCATAAAAACAGATGGTTGTCTCCAAGTTAGAAACCAAGATTTCCCTTTCTTTGGTACTTTATAAAATCTAATAGGATAATTAGTGGTTTAGCTCATAAAAATCCTGGATCCAAATTTATTTGAATTGCAGTTGGAACAAACCTACCACATTTTGGTTATGATATTATGGTGCAGGGTGTATAGGTTAAAATGCTGTCTTTGCTTAAAAAATCTGTGCTATCCTAGCTCAAGTTTCCAAGTAAATCAGAGGAGATTTCCCATGGCTCCCATTTCAAACAAAAATAAAATATGTTGTGCAATTCATAAAAATCAAACATAACACTTTGGAAAAAATATAAGTCAAAATGAAGCAGTTAATTTGGGCAGAAACGGCTCTTCAAAATATATCATTCCTTTTTGTTGTCCTAATTGGATGGTTTTTAATGACAGATTAAAACCGTCGTGAAAGTAAGACACAAATGATGTTTTATAACCTGCTTAATATTTCAGCAAAAGATTTTCTCTCTGCCAGCCAAAGACTTGCATAGACTGCTGCACATAGCAGTGACTTTTTTTTTTTTTTTTTTTGAAGATGCGTTGACATTCTTGTTATTACTTTTGAATTAATATGGGGGTGCTGGAAGCCATTTCATGTGTTACTGAACATTACTACCAAGGCTAATTGCTTATGTTCTCTTTATGAATTGAACAACAGGTTGTAAGAAAGAAGTGCTGTAAGAAATTAATGGTGAATGAATGTACAGTGCATCACGGCATTTGCAGAAAAGCAGGCTGTAATACTTAGAGATAAATAGAAAAAGTCTGTAACTTACATTGATGTCTAAACCCTTAAAAAAAATACTTAAGACGAACATTGGCCTGGTCTAGAATGAAATACTTTTTGTTCAGACCTTCTTTTTATTTGATGTATATAAATGTAGTCTCAAAACACTGTTTCAAAACAAGAAAAAAAGAAATTCTCCATTGAAAAAGAAAAAGTTAAATATTTTGAGTACTATTATCCTCCTCTTTCTTTTTCCCCAGTAAAAATTCTGGCAAATTTAAACTGCTTTCACAAAGAGAGCTAGACATCCTTTATTTTTTGCAGCAAATAAATTATTCATTTTAAAGATTTTCATCCAGTTAATAATACAAATTACCAGAACAGACTATTTGCATTACACTGTCTAACTGCAGGAGTTACGTTTCTGTCTATGCTTCTAACTATAGAGTAAGGAGCTTCAGACCTACCTGCACCTGTCTCGTCCCTTGAATTCAGAGGAAAGATAAATTAATTCTTTTCACAACAGATTAGATGGATTCCACACAAAATTTCTGTTTTAGTTCCAGACTTTTCCAAAGCTTACTAGAATTCAGACTATAGTGGGTTACTCTGAGGTGTCACACATGCAATTCTCTCTCAAAACCACATAATTCTCTCTCTATCTCTACTTCTCTCTGTATTAGGAGATTTATATCCCTGATTCCCAGAAGAATAGCATCTACCCAGCCTCCAGGGTGTGAGTATGTTGGTAGATCCCAAGCTCTGCTCCTTGTCTGCCACGCAGCTGTCTTGGGAAGAGCTGGAGGTGATCAACTGGCAGGATCCAGCTGATGACCTTGGCCTTGCTCCATTTCTCTCAGGCCATGGAGTTGTGGACAAATTTTAGTGTCCAATGCTATATCATTGCAATGCAAAATAGCACGCTCTTGTCCTGTTAGCAAGTGGAAGCCTGAGGGTTGCTTTGCGCTGTCTTTGCTACCAAATGGCTGCTCTGAAGCTAAGGATGGGACAGGCAAACATCGCTTAAACCTGTATCTTCATCCAATATTTCTTTCAGTTGTTTTAGAGCTTGTGTTCTAGTCATACAAGAGAGAATTCCTGTGTTGATCCTGGCAGGCATCACCAGTTTCAAGCCTGCTTTCCACCAGTCTAGCATGAGAAAGTGGCTGGAAGACATCCAAAAATCTGAACATTTGTTTCCATGGTAGGCGTGTAATATCCAGCTGCTTTTGACTCTGAATTTAATGGCATATTTGTATTTGAAAATAAAAAAAAAATCAATAAGGCTTATGAGCAGAAAAGAGATCCACTGTAACCAGTTCTGTCACTTTTAAGGACACCTTACGCAATTCTTTGTGACACAGAAATCAGGCTAGAGAAACCATCCTACGCATTCCTGCAGAACAAGATTTAGGTTGTAAACCTCGCTGGAGCAGCTCAAGGAGAGGTACAATGATAGAGAACAAAGGAGAGCAGTGAGAAACAGCCCACCACTAATCAGCCTAGAAGGCCAATAAGATCTGATAGGTTTCTGCAATAAAACTACCCTAAACCTCCCAGTGGATTTTCATACAATAGAAATCAAAAGGGCACATTAGTCATACGGCAAGAGAGACACCAAGGGAAAACTTCCTGCTCTCATACTTTAAACAGCTCTCTTGTTCAGATAAAATAGCCATCATGCAAGGTTCATAAAGAATAAAACTTTTCACTCTTTGTTGAGGGCCAGTCCAAGGTCTATGCAGCATTTAAGTCATAGTATTACGAGGCCATAAATGGGGCACGAGTTGTAAATTATTTCTTATTGCTATTATTACCTTTGAGACACCATAATACATAATGATCTATCATCAACGTTTATAAAATGCTTCTACTGGAATGGGCAGACCTTAGTTCCTTTTCGGAATAGTCCTGCTGACTTCAATCACGTCTACCGTTATATCAGAGATCCAATTTGCTTTTCACTCCACATTTCTGCACTTTGTTAGATTACCTGGAACCTCTGGTCGTAGAGGGGAAAAGATACTCTGGCAAATGGATTGAGTCCTTCCCTTTCTCCTCATGGCTGTTTGTGCTGCATTGTAAAAACGTGCGGTGGTTAAGGTAGTGTCACTAACAGAGTCCTCCCAACGTAGTGCTGTTACGCTGAAGCATGTAGTCACTTGAGGACATTCATTAGAAATTTTAATGGTGCTCAAGCTGTGCAGACACTAGTGCCCAGTATGAAATTCCAAAAAGCAAAGCCAGGAACTCCTCTTAACGTTGGCATCCCCACTGCATGCATCTGTAAAGGTTGTTCTCCCAGGTGGCTACCGACCTGTCCATGCTCTTCCCATCCTGCATGCTGGGTGGTGGCACGGTGGGGTTCTGCGGAGCTGTGCCCTTTTAGTGCTTTGGCCTGACACTGTGATTGCTTTTCCTTTGAACTTTTGTTAGGGGGATGCAGAATGTTAGTTATTCCTCAAAGAAACAGTTTCATATTGTGTTAATCATTCTCATGTTTATTTGTATTCACATTTTGGTTTGATCTGAAGTTCAAAATTTCACAAATATCTGAGGGGATTAACACAAAAATGCACAAAATCCTTTCTTTCTTTTCATATGATAAGCATTGAAACTTATGTGAAAATTGGTCTTCTGTTGAGCTAAATTAACATTTTGTAGAACTAACTACACTGTCACATATTTCAGATTTTAACTACTGTCTTCAAAACTTCCAAAAGAGAGCAGTCTATTTTTACATTTAGTTCCATTTAAAAAAAAAAAAAAAAAAAAAAAGTTTAATCTTTACACAGCTGAAATTTCTTTTTCTTTTTCTTTTTTTTTTCACTGCCTTTTATAACAATAAAATGTATATATTATTGGTTTTGTTTAGACTGTAATAAATTGGCACTAAATCTCCAAAAGAACATCTTGTTATGTCCATTAATGGTAAATTATAATTAATGTTTTTTCATTGGATGTGGGACTGTAAGTACTAAAGATGGTGCTGGATCATTGTACTTACTTAGAAATGTTACCTTTTTTCATAAATTCAAGCAATTAAAGTCTTGGTCTCCACTAAGCAACCTTCACTTCCAAGACAATGTAGGCATACTCTCAGTATATGTTTAATTGCATATTCTATTTATATATTCTGTTTAAGGGGCCAACTTCCCAACAACATTTCCACCTGCAACATTACCAAATCTATTCCCTGCAACAACAATTTCTTAGGTGAGCAGTGAAGAGTGGACAGCAAAAGAATCTCCAGATCCTTTACTGCTGTTTTTTTTTTCTCTGCTGGAGTCTGGGATGCCTGGAAAAAAGTTGATGAGCTTTCAAGGTGCACCAGACTTGTCTGAAACAGAAGCAGCAAACTTAGAAGCTAAACAGAAGTTGTGAAGAAATTGTTCTGCTTCTAAACTGGGTGTGTTAGTCAGTCAGTCTATTCTGGGGGGGAGGGAGAGGGGAAGGGGACGGTGTTGCTAACAGCATATTAAGTGAAGGGAAGGAGAGCAAGGTTGGGAGGAAAGCCATTATTTGTAGGAGACAGAAACAGGTAAATTATCTCCTACGGAACACTGAAGGAATCGTGGGGAAGATTATAAATTCCTTTAAGAACGTTATCTCTCCCAAGTCCACGATTTTTAGTAGCCAAAAGAAGAATTCTTGTGTATCTGACAGCTTGTCTGTTCCTCGGTTGCATTAGCTCATCTAAGTAAAGATATTGCTTTCCCCTGCAAACTTGGTCTCAGTCGTGTCCTGAGGCTGCAGGAGCGTTATCAAGAAGAGCAGACATATTGTTCTGCCCAGCTGGAAAGTCACCGCGCTCTTCTCATGCATCTCCTGAGACATTGATGGCACTGCACAGGCTTGCACGGAGTAAGGCTTGTTGCTATACATTTTGCCACTGGAGCTAGCTAGACTGATGAGCGGTCCTGGGGAGGACAGATGTGCCCCACCATATGAGGTATCCATTTCCATTGTAACGCCAATGGTGTGCGTGTTCCCCAAGTCTGGGCAAAGACAGACCTGCATAGACCCTTCTGCAGGCCTTTTTACATGCTATTTGTCATCAAAAGGCAAAAAAGAAACACATTGACTTCAATGCATATTTTCCTCCCAGGGAAGAGCTTAGACTGTTTTATAACAGCCATTCCATAGTATTCTATATTGCATATAAAATCTGAAACATATATTTTTCAATCAGTCCTTCACCACATGTCATTAATTGTTTGAAGTAAAATAGCATTTTGTTTTGTGGAGTGAAGGAGGCAAATGTCACTTAGCCACAGGACGCTAGAGCTAAGTGCAAGATGTAGAGTAAAAATGTGATCTCAGCTGCCAGGAGCTCAGGGTGAAGTGTTATATTTTCAAAAATTGTGTCTTTCTGGTATAGACGTTGTGTGAATATCATTGCATATGTGTGAGATGGGATAGAATAAGAGATAAGGCTGTCTTAGCTTTACCCATGCCTTACTTTAAAAATAAAATTATTGTATTGATCTGCTCCCAAAAGAAAAACGTACATCATTTCTGAAGTATTCCTAGTGAATTCTCCGTAAATCTTGTTCTTTTGTTCTTTCTGTCTGCCCTTAGGCAGACACAGAAATCAATGGTTTTCATCATTCCGATGTTGTATAATTTCATAATTTCATAATTCATGATGTATGATTTATTCAAATACACCTGTAAGTTTTGTTTATGAACTTGAATGCAAACAAAACTAATCACTTTTGTCACTTTTATCTTCATTGTAAATTGTTTGAGCCATACACAGAAGGCCATTTAGAAATACCACAGGTGTTCTTATTCTGTGCTAGCTATACCAAGTTATAAATCAACTCTTTTGTGGCATACAGGCCTCTTGGAAATCTCTGTTGACCAAAATTCCCAGTGCATACTGAGTGTTCACTTCAGCTCACTGAAGAGTTTTGCCTAAGCAAAGGGAGCACATGCTTCTTGTCGCAAAGCCTTTTATTAGTCTATGGCAACGTGCTAAATAGTTTTGCATTTCAATGCTATTTTCTGCTCTGCAGCATGCCACATGATTTATAACTAATATTTTTAATGCAATTAATCTTACCTAATACTTATTTGCATGTTCCAACCAATTTCCAGCTAGCATGCAATTAATTCTCAGTGTGCCACTAATTCTCACAGCCTCCATAAGAACTAATTTAGGGAAACTGAGGTAGAAACTTAGGGAGACCCATGGGAAAAGGTGTCACCGAAAGAATCTCAGTATTCAGTGGCTGGATGTCCGGGATGTTGGTGTGCATAAGCTTCACAGGGAGTTAGGGCAGCAAAAAGGAAGGAAGGCTTTCTTTTGTTACTATTTTTAACATAAAATGACAGTCTCTCAGGGTAAAAACAGCAAATTTGGGAGAGCTTTATTCTATGAATGGTGTCCATCTGTCACAAAAGAACTTTTCTGCAGAAGTATGCCGCAACTAAGAACAGACTCAGTGTGAGTAGATACAGCATTGTAGCCATGAGTTTGGGTGTGGAGGGATGTACAGCCTGCCTCTGAAATGTGAAAGGCTCTACTGCCTAGCAAGCTTTAATTCTGGGCTGTTATTTTATCCACCTGTTATTTAGCTGGAATATTGAAAGGCCTCAAAAAGCAGAAACAAAAAGTGAAACAAAAGCAGATTTTGATACCTACTCTCCACACTCACATAATATCCATTGTTTTCTGTCTAGCATTAGCGATATCTTATTATACATCATGTACACTTGCTTCAGTCTTCTGTGAATATAATTGTCAAAGTAATTTTTACCTAATAATTAGAATAACCATCACTGGTTTACTGTGGTATATTTCTTATATACCTTTTGTGGACAGAGATAAACAGCTTTGAACAATAACATGATCAGAGTTCTTAAAAATTTTGTACAAAACATTTGACTTAGTCTGTTAATTGCCACTAGTTCCTGTCCAATTTTTAGTTTTGTTTGTATCCAAAGCTATATTAGATAAGTGTCATTATAGCATTAACAGAAAGGGCTTAGATGACTATTTAACACTGCCAGAAGTGAGGCAACTTATATTCCTCAAAAAACAAGATTTATGCTACTCACTTATATGTAAAATTATTAATGAGAAAAAAAAAATCATACATGGAGAAGAAACCGGAATTTCTTTATCTGTCAGCCCACCTGACTGCCAGCTTCCTGATTGGCTTTGCCCATCAGAGCACATTTGCAGTTCTCCCGGATGCTTCAGTTCGTGTTGCAGCATCAGTTGTCTGAAATGAGATGGAGTTTCAGGTCACTGAATGAAGTGCAACAAAAACTGCTGTCATGTATAATAGTTTTTGACTGGCAAAGGTTTCCTACAGGCTTAAAATTTGACTAAGCACTTGGTAAAATTAAATCCATTTTTGAGAAAAAAAAATAGTTTTAAATCTAGTGCAAATATTAGACTAATTTTTCTACAAACAGAAATATTTTAATGTGACTAGAGAAAGTATGAAATCTTTGGCAAAATGGAAACAATCATAGAAGATAAAACTAGGAGTGAACTGATGCTTCATTCTCCTCTTAATCACCTTACAATCAATTATGTGGTATCTCTCGGTGTGTAACAGTCACTGTTGCTATTGAAATGCATGTGGATTGCCTTTCTGTCTGTTGCGCCAGGGTTGTGACAAGAACAGACAGAGCCTGATTTTGTGACTTGCCTGAAACATCCAAATGGTAATACTCTGACCTTCTGTATGTAATAATAGTTTTAAAGACATTTCATATTAGGGGCAAGATATGGAGTCAGTGGAATGCCATCAATTAATTTTACAGGTCTTATTGCTGAGCTTGGCTATACAGCTTTGTGCACATGCAGCAGTGGAATAGTCGAAACACTAATAAGTGTTATCTTGCTTCTTTTGGTCATTGCATCCTTTTTATTTATTTATTTATTTTATGTCTACTTTCATACTTAGCTGTTGCATGGAGTTATGCAGGACTTCCTTGTACATCCAGCCGAATGTCAAGTAATGAAACACGCTCATTGCACATAGAATCATTTAGGTTGGAAAAGATCTTCAAGATCACCGAGTCCAGCCATGTGGTAGTTTCACTCTTGGACTGACAGCACACTTGCTCTGTAGTGCAGAGCCATTCATTTTCTAAAGCTCTGGAGACAACTTCACCTTGAACCAGGCTCAAAGTTTTGGTAAACTACAGTTAACTACCTGATTCCTGTAATACAACACTGAAGTTTAAACAGAGACTTCTTGTTTTCATAGTCTCAATTTAATATCCATCCTTTTTTTTTTTTTTGAATTCTGCATCTTTCTAGTTATCAACATTAAAATGTGAGTACTTTTATAATCATAAATTTTATTTTAAAATTTCAGCATTTACAGTTTCAGGATACATAAAGATATATTCAGAAACATTTAATGCCCTTGAATAGACAGAAAGAATTTTTGAGTATATTATTTGAAAATGTAGTAGGCTAAAATTAATATGTTCTGTGTATGTGGTTTGTGTATGTATGTTTATATAAATGTGGATATACCATGTAGCAGATGTAGAGAGATTCAAAAAGCTATTCAAAAGGAACAGAATCATATCCTTGATGTATTACTGGAGAGGGTAGAGGTGGATTTAGTGGACTGTCATTTGACAGAAAGTTAAGAAAGAGAGAGTAACCTAATAATTTGGTATTGTGGTAGTAAGGTTGTTGTATAGATGGCTTAAGAGAGGGGTAGTGAATTGAGTGGTGGGCAACACAGCTATGTTGGAGTGATGAGAGCTTTCTCTTCCAAGTTGGGGTGGCTTTTAGCCTCTCTGTTGGTACAGCCCTGAGCACGTCCTTGCACCCAGGCCCTGGAGCACCCCCTCATGTCCTTGCTCCATCCAGCACAACTTGTGACATGCCCCACTCTGCTCCCTCAGGGGAATGGGAGAAACTTGTCCATTTCTGTGTACTGCCCTGACCCTATACTGCTTAAGTAGTCTGAATTTTGTTATTCAGTTAAGTGGAAGAAGGATCATGACTGTTCAGAAGATGGGTTAATGCACAGGAACTGAAACCAGAGCTCTTGAATTACTGCAAGATGCAAGTCTGGGCTTCAGAAGATTTGGTTTCAGCACATGTATCTCCACGTGTTGCCTTAGGCAGCTTATTTTAGTGCTCAGCATCCTGTCTCCCACTTTCATCAAATGGAAATAACACATCTTTTCATGTTTGTGTCTCATCCTTTGCTTTGTCATAATAGCTTGATAGGTCTTGGGGACTTCCTCATCCTATGTTAAAAAATAACTTCTACAACATAATAGGTTTGTGATTTGTTTGTTCAGATAGTGACAATAGTTGTGACACTTTGGTACTAATTTCTGACTGCAGTTTTGGTCTTTGTGTATGACCCGTATCATTTAACCTTCCTTATAAAACTTAGTAAATAAATTTTATAACAGGATTAACTCTGAAAGGCAAATGTGTAGCAGATTTTAGGAAGTCTAAACAAATCAAATATTGTGACTTTCTAAATTGTAACAGAAGAAAGTTTTTTATTTGTCTATATTATTTTATTTTTCTTCTGTTGACTATTTCAGTGGACATTTGTTCTTCAGAAGTATTTTCTAAAGTTAAAGCATAATGATTTCTAATGAAACATTAACTTTTTGTAATGTCACATATAATTCCCCTTAGATAATAGCTCAATTGTCATTTTGCTTTCTAGTTTTCTTGGGGGTATGTAGCAACTGTCTTTTATTCACTTGCTGCTTTTATGAAATCCATAAAACAAGCTCTACACTCTGTATTTTTTAAAAGAGAGTCATACCAGGACTTTAGTATGAATACCATAAATATAAAATAGTACATTATAAATATAAATATAGTAAATTTATAAAATAAATGTAAATTCATTGCATTGTTTTATCCCAATGGGAAATGATTCCCATCAGGAGTGCTGGGTCCCATTTTGGGCTGATCAGTACGTGTATAGTCAGGGTGGTTGTTGGTCAAGGAGAACATGAGGGAACTGGATTTGTTCAGCCTTAAGAACATAAGTTAAGTGAGGATTTGCTGTTGTCTTCAACTACATAACAGGGCAGCATAGAGAACTATATTCTCTATGCTGCCCTGTTATGTAGTTGAACATAAGAGTGTCATACTCTTCCCAGAAATGTTCAATGTCAGGGGAAAAGGCAACGGAGGTGGAAAATTCAGGTTAAATTTAAGATAAAATATTTACACCGCAAGGGTGACCATGTATTGGAAGACATTTCCCAGAGAGGCTGTGGTATTTCATTCCTTCACGGGTTTCAACTGGACACATCCTTGAGCAACCAGACCTGAGTAGCCTTGCTTTGAGCATGAGGTTGGAGTAGATGGCCTTTGAAGGCCCTTCCAAACTATGTAACTCTATGAAATATATGTATATAATATAATATAAATATATAAAATATATAAACATGTATAAATAAGCGAATATAAAATGAAATTATCTGATTTCAGTGATGTGATGAAGGAAGGAATAAAAGGAACGAAAATCCCTCCAACAGGGGAGATTGTATGCATTGTTTCAAGTAGGCCACCGAATTAGGGCCTACTTAAAACTATAAATAGTTTAACTATAAATAAAACTAAACTTAAAAATAAAATTAATTATAAATAAAAGGAGATCTAATCCATGGATACCAACATTTTCTGACAAGGGTAGTACAAACATCTGGAATTCTCCCTGGGAGATTCATCATGTGCAGAATGACATGTTAATAAAGAAAGATGTGTATCTTGGCACTTAAACCTGTATATAAGCTAACAGTTTTGAAAAACTTGATATTGAACTCTTGTAGGCAGCTAAGAGCTGATAGAAGAGGTGCTGGGCTCAAATCCCAGATGAACTACCACAAGTGTTAAGGAATTATTTGAGGTTCCATCTTGGTGAAGCTGCCTCTGCTGATGGGAAGTAGTGAATGAATTCCTTATTTAGCTTTGCCCGTGTGTGCAGCTGTTGCTTTCCTTATCAAACTATCTGTATTTTTCTCACACAAATTTTCCATTTTTTTTTTTTTTTTTCACTTTTACCTTTCTGATTCTCTCCCCCACCTCACTGGAGGAAAGTTAGACTACTTGCTGGCAGGGCAGCATGAGAAGCAGAAATATCCTTGACTCTGAAAGCACTAATCAGCAGCAGCTAAAACATCAGTGTGTTATCAACACTGCTGTTATCGCAGATCCGAAATGTAGCACCATAACAGCTATGGTTGCAAATGGTATTGCTTCTTGTTGCAATACTGAAATTAACCCTGTCCCAGCTAAAACCAGTGCACGTGGTCATAGATTGCTGTTTATTTTTCAGATGATTTTCCTGGCAATCTCACCTTTCTTCAGAAGGCTGTTTCTTGAATGTAAAATGTTGTCATTGATACAATATGATGGTGCAGGACTGTCAACTGAAAAAATATAAGAGCTTTTTATACATTCTTCAGAATTTGATAGCCATTCTACATTCAAAATATCAGCTGCCAATGTAACAGTATGTTATTTGTACAGAGATAGATGCATATGCAAATCTGTAGTGATAGCATCCTTGTGAAATTTTGTGAAAAGTATTTGTAGAATGCTCAACACAGAAATAACATTATTTTAAAAAAAAATAAATGTACAAGAGTAGTGATCTTTGATGTGAATAAAGCTGCATCCTAAATGTGCCTTACAATAACCCAATTTTAACTATTTTAATATTGTTGCATTAAAAAAAAAATAAAAAATCTGGAAACTGAACAGATTTTATAGTCCAGTTCCATTATTTAAATCACTTTGGGCTCTGACATTGAAAGCTACAATTCTCTCTGGAGTCAAATTGTAAGGATGAGTTATAATTCCCTAATGGAAACACTGACTAATCTTGGAGTATATAGATGCTAATGGTGCCATGTAATGCATTAGAGAACATGTTACTGATAAATAGGAATGAAATATTATTGGGTAGTCTCAAAGATCAGCTCAGAAAATATCTCAATTATATGGTATCACAGAAGGAGCTAATTAGGTTTTTCTACTGCAAAATGCTCAACTGTGTGCAAGCCTGTTGTACCAGGAAAGAAGGAAAGGATTTTGAGTGTCTGACTTTTGAAGAAACAGCCAAACAGGTCACTGCTTGAAAGTTCAGAAATCAGTACAAAGCCAATGGCATAGGAGGAATCTTCAGCCTCTGTTGTTTCCAGTGTTTTGTTGGCTGAAGGCATCGTTTATCTGAAACCTCTGAACCTTAGCCACTCAGCAGCAAGGATGAGACAGGCTCGCTGGCCTCCCTGCAGACTACGACAGGCTAAAACGTGTTTCAGGCTGCATCTGCAGGATCTTGGCATTCTGCAGGGATGTTCATAGCAGACAGATCTGTCCTCAGCCCTGCTCCCACCACCACGGAGAATTGGACTGTCCCTCTGTGTACCTTCTAAAACAGGCTTCCCTAGCTGTATAATCCTGCAAGCAAAAATGCAAATATCGTTGTGCCACTCTCTGAAAAACGCAATTATAATGACAACTCTCATACCACCTACACGTACAAATGGCATAAACATAGCTGCTGATGCACAACAAACAGATGACAGAGCTGAAAAAAAGGGCTTCCTCCCGTAACATGTTCTCTTCACAGGACATGTAATGTTATGGGCAAAGCATAGTGACTTACCATTGATTTAGACTGATTATTTTTAACATTCCGTTTACAGTACACCTTTTAATTTTGTTTGTCTTAAGAATGCAAAATATGGACACTATTTATACTAACACTAGGGGCTTTTGGGAAATAACCTCCTTAGAAGTGCAAAGTCACTACAATAAAAATTGTATGACCATATATCAGGTTTTTATTCAATATTTATTGCAGTCTAGACAGAACTGTGACTGGAAAGAAATCTAAGCTATATCTACTTAAAAATATAAAATAAAAATAAAATTAAACATTTCTATGCATTTTACCCTTTGTCTTCAACTAATTCCTCAAACTTTGTATTTTAAACTTGTGGTTGAGGGAGATTTCTGCAAGTAAGTGCATAAATGTATACACTGGGAGCTGTTGTAGGTTGTCTTCAAAATCGTTCTGCAGCAGAACTGACCCAGAAGTGACTCGGTGAAGTTCGTGTCAGGCCAGTTCACTGTCCCTCTTACAATTATGTACGTTACATTGATGCTGGCATTTACCAGAAGTTGTCACATCTTTCTGCGTACAAGCCAGTTCCAGATCTAGCAAAAGAATTACGTTTTTTTCTTGAAGATAAAATATTTAGCCTGAAAATTTTGCTGTAGAAGGTAACTTACTGGGGGAGGTCAAGGACTGGTATTTGATGAATCCTGTAAAGAGTTCCTTTGAGCATTCAAATTTGCAATTGCTCTTCCATCTTGGACCTGGAGAGTGAGTATAAACAGGAAAGAAGGAGAATTGTAGGATCCTTTCTATTTTTACTTTTTTTTTTAATTTATTTTTTTTTAAATATTTGTGTAAGACCATTGTGTAACTGCTTCCCTGAGAGCTTGACTGTTGGCTGCCTACCACCAAATATATAATTAATATACACCTGTGTCAGATATAAATAGTGACAAATATCCTCACGTAGCACTGATCTGCATGTTGCTACCACCCACATGACAGTTGCTTTACTTCCAGCTGGTTGGAATGGACGTCTATTAACAGAAATCAACTCTGCAGCTGTATCTTTCCATATAAAAATAATCTGCCCCGTCTGATCGCAGAAATGTAATATTTCTAGCATTGAGTCTGTCTGTGTCCTAGTCTTTAAAGCTTGATGCAGTAAAATGGAAGAATGGAAGCAGTAGGTTGGGAGAAGCTGCCCCCAGAACCCAACAATAGGTAACTCCATGAGGGCATGTTGTAACCTTGAGAAAAACCTGGAAGACTGACAGTGAGGTGGGAGGATTTCTCCACCTCAAAGCTGCCCTTAATCTTGGTGCAGCCTACAATTTGGCTTGCATTTCTCTCTCTCTCCTTGCTTACCATCCTTTTTTTTTTTTTTTTTTCTTTTACTTTTTGTCATTTTAAGCAAAAAGAGTGTAAATCTGTAGTAATATCTAAGTCTTACTTTTAGTAACAGTAGTAGTTCTAGTTCTGACTTGCCTTGACTTTCCTGAGCACTGCTCAGCTGAGAAGAAATAGACAAATCACGCTCCTCAGATGCTGAAGATACCGGAAATAGGAAGAGAAAATAAATCAAGGACTGGCAAAAAGAAGCTCTGCCTTATTAATCTGCATCAGTTCTGATGAGCAGATACAAAAGACACAAGAAAGTTGAAGATGAGAATACTAGGCGATGAGAGTAAATCATAAATGTGAGGATTTTTTTCAAATCAGGGCTGGTAAGAGTTTAAAGGTCAGTTCTAGAACTGCAAGTGAGTTCACCAATCAAGAAAGGGATATAGAGAAGGTTGTTAGTCTTTCAGATTAAATGTCAATACGAGCTTAAAAAGAGGAGCTCGTGCGTGGTGGCAGGTTTGAGGGAGCCGTATTCATACCGAGGGCTGACAGCAGAAGAATCAGCCTTAGCTATTGTGAAAGGAAAAGGACAAAGATGAGAAAAGGGAGAATCAAAGTGAAGTGCAGGAAGTCAGCAAAATCAGAGCACTTTCTCATACTTGCTTCAGCAGCATGGGATGAGGAGCTGGAGGAGAATCAGACCTCAGGGTATGATAGCACCATGGTGTCAGTAACAGAAAGGACAATTTGTCAGAGGCGATATGAGAAACTGTATTAAAAAGGGAGAGAGGACTGTGAGAGATGGATGTTAAAAGTGTCTGAGAGGGTGAAAAGAGAAAGCTGGTGAAGCTGAATTAAAATAGGTGGTGAGAAAATGGAAATAATTCAAACAGTGAAAAGGATTTTGAGGTTTCCATAGCAAGAGAGTAAGGGTATGTTGAACTAATGGGAATTTCCAAGAAGTTTTTAAAAGTATTTGAAAATGAGGTCAGATTCACTGACCTTCCAGGGTCACTATAGAAGCTGAAGGATAAGACTGGAAGCCTGGAGGTCTGCAAAGGATGAGCAGCCAGAAAGTGGTAGGGGAAGGTGTTCTATGGAGGGAGGCCAAGAGGGAAGGGGGGCAGTCACCCAGCAGCAAGCTGTTTGAGCACAAGGATGCCCCAAGAGGTGGAGGGAGCCCACTCGATGCTAGTGGCAGGAGGGGAAGCGTGCCCCCGAGTTTGGAGGCTGGCTGCTTGGACTCAGAATTGAACACCCGGAGCTTGGATAAGGCTCCAGCTTACTTCTAATTATCACTAAGACAAGTCTTGGTCTCCTGGCCTACAGTACGCATATGTAGCATTGCTCAGAAATTTTCAAACAAAGCAGTTTTTCTTTAAAAAGAAAGCAAAAGATATGTCTGAAGAATTGTTCCTTAGGGTGTATTTATAGAGCAGAAATGGCTTACATTGATTGTTAATTAGAGCTGCAGAAGGCAGTAGTCTTCCTGTACATGTTTGCTAGGTATTTCATAGGAGTTCCCCTTCTTCCTTCTGATATTGGTTTTGTATTGTATCTCTGACTCCTGACACACCCAATCATTACCCTGAATAGACAGAAATTAATTTAAAAATGCGAGTTGCTTCATGCACAGAATATCCTCAGCTAATAAACAGTGCCTAAATTTTCTTCCATTTTGCTTCTTTTTTCAGTTCAAGTGTCACTTCTTTACTACATCTTGACATTTAATATGAAGCATTTCATCTACCAGAAATACATCTGAGTTTTCAGTTCAAGAGTCCAATTAAGAAAATGCTCCCAAGTGCATGCATTTTCCTTTATTGAACTTCAAGTTCTCTGCAATGTCATGTACAAAACAAGTTTAAAATCAAGGCTTTTGTGGAAGAAATAGTTCTAATCTGAAATATTACCATGTCCTCCTCATTATGCTTTCCTACTTCCAAAAACCTGAGGCTAAACAGTTACTACATAGTCCAGTTTTTGCTTATTGCCTTTTTTTATTTTTGGACAGTTATTTACATAGGCATCACAAGTACCTGTATGTTGATAAAGGTGTTGGTATCCTCCTGCTTTAATATTTAAATGATTGAAGAGGTTAATGGCTATTTAAAAAGTAATATCGATTAATGTATTTCTAAAAAAAAAAAAAAAAAAAATCTTTACTGTTTTAATGAATTTCATACTCGTGTTAAATGATTGATAGTGAGCAGTAATGAACAAAGATCAGGCTTTCTCCTGTGGGTGCTGGAATACAAACTAAAGATACACAGCAAAAAAGAGAGAATTTATATCGCAGAAACACCCATGTCACAAACCGATGGTTTCTCTAAAACTGTTCAGGTCTTTTCTCTCGCTGTTGTGACTCTCTCTTCAGGAGCCGGTGAGTCCCTTTTGTAGGACTCTGCTTGTGATTACATGTTTTTTTGCTGCTGTGGCTTTTCAATGCAAAGCCGTGAAGAATGGAAATGGAAATGCTCAGACCTTTTAATTTGGGAAGGTCTCATGGTAGAGGAATTTCTTATTGCATTTGATTATTGCAAGTGGGTGCAGCAGCTATAGTGCTGAGAGGGGATGAGATGGCTTCAGTTCCCTCAGCCTTGTGGCAAGTCTGTGGCAAGGGGCACACATCGCTTGTTGCACCATGGACACGACAATGCTGCCTGTGACAGAAGACAAATAATATTGATTTCTCACATGGAACAGTGCAGTATAAAGCAGGAAGGATCTCCATCGTTTATAAAAGTTCTTTGTTGAAATGCTTTCAAACATGGAGGAGAGCTTTTGCATAAGCTAGTATCCCAACAGCTACTCACTGGTATTGGTACACTATTCTTTTGGGATTAATTGCTATGCTTTATATTGATCAAACATAATAGTATGTAAGTATATGGCATTTTATGGATGGAAGGACATTTTCTCAGTAGAGGAATCTCTGTTTTCAGATGCATATGCCAAAAAGCATGCTGCAGTGCTGTAGATCCTCCCTTGGCCCTTTGACCAGTGCAACCAGGAGGCGGTTTACGGAAGAGTGGCTTTACACTTAAGAAGGAAAGGAAGTGAAATACTGGTGAGTGAGCTTACTTGTGGTGCAAAATTTTACAAAACACTGATTTTGAAATGCATTCTTGAAAGTTTTGTTTTTTTCTGCTACTAATGCCAAACATTTTTCGTACAGAAAATCTCCAGCCTGTTTCAGTGGGTGACAGTCTTTTTACAGAAACAGGCATGTCTAACATACCCATAGGTGGAAACATCACATTCATGGCACATATGGTTTGGGATTAGAAGTCTTCATCCTGAGCTAATTCGATCTTAATAGCAGGATTTGGGATATAATAGTTAAATAATAATAATAATAAATGGAACACCAGTGATAGACCAGCTCGATGCCCTTCTTTAGAGTGAATGAGTACACTTAATGTAAATGTCTCAAGTATACTAAGCTAAATTCAAGCATCCATATTTAAATCCGTATTGACTGATGTTAATAAAGGCGGATAGTTTCAGGTCCACTGCTGGTTGAATTTCTGGGTGCGTATTAAGACCAGTGAATTATTGGAGCCTTCATCTGTCTCTTCACTTTGTTGAAGAACCATAGCTTCCGCATGTATGTGGAATTCACTATACCTTATGGTCCCACCTGTTCATATTTGGAACATATATTGTATACTCACTGATTTACGTCTTGAACGATAGCCTATACAAAGTGATGCAAATCTCTCCTAGTATATTAAAAAAAAAAAAAAGTACAAAGAAGCAATTTATAGGCAGTAAAACTTTTTGAATGTGTATTTCTTCAGAGTGCAGTTTTGTAACCAACAGTTTAGATCAGTATGTACTCACTCTATTAATTAAAACGATAATCATCCCTTGTATTGCACGCAACATTCAGGTGCCTCATTTTTCACAGTATATAAAATGGAAACAGTAACAAACAAACCTTTCCAGAGAGACACTGTGGTAATTTTATAATATTATAGGCTTTCTAGAGCCTTTCTAGTGGTTGACAGTCATTTAGGGCTTTTAGCAATTTGGCTTAAGGTAAACAACTTCATAGCGCCAAAAGTTCAAAGCTTGTTTGAACAGTCTGAAATTGCAGTGATGGAGATAACAGAACAATGTAGAAACCACTTAGGGTATTCAAAACCAGACAGAAACAGGTGCCAAATGAATTAGAAAGGAATTTGATTTTACTTATTACTCCTTGAGTGATAATTTAGCTGAATAAAAACCAGCTTGCTTTTCTGCAGGCCAACTCCAATTAGTATACTGTGTTGGCTACGTTTCTCACATACACAACCCAGTGGCCACTCTGCTGCATGCGTGTAATTGGAAGGATGTTCTTTGACTTTCCTTAGCTCTTTGCTGTGATCAGGGTGCATACTTTTGCTACCTGCCAGGCTACTTCATGTACAGCTTCTGTTAGGGAGCACTGCTAACAGTTGTTCCAGCAGTAATGATTAATCTGGCTTGCGGGAAACCCCGCTTACAGCACTCTCCCTGCCCTATTTTGCAGTGAGGAAAACACCTGATGTGGCATGTTGGCTGCTTCGTACGGTTGAGCTCAGTGGCTTTCCCACCAGCTCCTGCCTGTATTGGTGCACAGTGCAGCTTCTGGGAGACCTGGGGGCTCTGTCCTCCCCAGTAAGCTGGAACATTTCCATCCCTGTTCTGTATCTCGAATTTTCATCGCTTTAGTTTCTGAGTATCTGTTCAGTTACAAGTCTGCTCAGAAGGCAGACTAAGATGTCTTTTACTGGTATTTGTGAAAGCTGTGAAAACAGTGTATTTGAAGGAGAAAAAATGAAAAGTGAAACCAGTCAAGCGTATTGCCCATTCAGGAGCCATAGCTGATGCCTGTGAAAACATATGGTAAGGAAGCAGGTGAACTTGTCTCCCTAAGACCAAGCCCTTTTCCCATCCCTCAGAAGAAATCAGAGACAGGAGGTAGGATTTCTCTGGGTAAGGTCTAGAGCAACCAGACATAGCTTGAATTTTCCAGTCAGCCTACAGGGATCGTTGTCTTTTCAAGCACTGTGAATAAAGCTCCAGAGTTGTTTCGGTTTTCGGTTTTTCATTGCTTGTACATATGGGAAACTATGTCAAACATATATTTTCCTCTGATTCCACACAGCCATGTTAGTATTTATTTGCAATCACAGAATCACCTAGGTTGGAAGAGGCCTCCGAGATCACCAAGTCCAACCTCTGACCTACCACTAACAAGCCCTCCACTAAACCATATCCCTAAGCTCTACATCTAAACATCTTTTAAAGACCTCCAGGGATGGTGACTCAACCACTTCCCTGGGCAGCTCATTCCAATGTCTAACAACCCTTTCAGTAAAGAAGTTCTTCCTAATATCCAACCTAAACCTCCCCTGGCACAACTTTAGCCCATTCCCCCTCATCCTGTCACCAGGCACGTGGGAGAACAGACCAACCCCCACCTCGCTACAGCCTCCTTTAAGGTACCTGTGGAGTGCGATAAGGTCGCCCCTGAGCCTCCTCTTCTCCAGGCTGAACAGTCCCAGCTCCCTCAGCCGCTCCTCATAAGACTTGGTCTCCAGACCCCTCACCAGCTCCGTTGCCATAGCTGTACTAAACCATTCCTCTTAATGACATGAATGTAAGTAGGAAATACTGCAGTGATATGGTTAATTTGTACCCTTGAACTACCTATCTTGCTGGTGGTAGGGGTGTCGCCTAAGATGCAAGTCAAGCAGAATTTCTTAATGTTGGAAGTGTGACCACAGCTTTTTTACTATTACCTACACAGTGTTCTCAGGTATGTACCCTGCCATATATCTCAATTAAATGCTTACACATTAAAAAAATTATAGGAACACTGAGACGTTTTTTATTTTTTTTATTTTTTTTTTCTAGTGTGCAACACAAGACGGCTGATGGTAATTAGCTGTTGTTAATGTACAATGTAAAAATTATCCGAAAATATGCTAAAATACCTAAATTGTATGTAAGAAGAGTGATTTCAGTATTCAGCAGCACTACTTAAATTACTTTTCCTGTGAATTCCATAATACCTACAAATTTCATTTTTATTAATTTTTCAGTGCATTATCTAAACTGAAATCCTGGTTTGTTGAATCTCTCGGGAATTCTGCTGTTGGTTTCTGTGTCCCAGGAATGTGGTGAAGGATTTGTAACAATTAAAGATGGTTCAAAGATGTAACAATCAGAAAACTCACTGGCTTCATTTTTGTCTCGTTAAATTTCTTCATTGGTTTTAATAGCACCAATCCGTCTATAAGCTTATAGAAATTGTTTCTAAAGTAAACTTGTTTGCCATGGAGCTTCTGTCAGTTCTTTCCCCTTTCATTTGAACAATTTATTTACCTTGACCTAAGGAACCTGTCATTTCTGCAAGATTCTTCTCCTATTACTTCAAAGACTGGTGTCTAGAGTAAATCTGTGAGAAAATAGTGTTGTTTTTTTTGTTTGTTTGTTTTCATTTTTTTCCTGCTAAATACATAAAGTTGAAATATATTTCTGCCCCAGCATTCCCTTTTCACTAGCTCAGTGCAATACAGTAGTTTCTGTCTTACTTGAGCATATTAGCTTCTGCATAAAGTTAATTCACATTGGGATGATAAAGCCTTTAATATGAGAACTTTACTTTTCTGTAGTTACAAACCTGTTGTATTAAGCAGCAAAGGCCACGTTAGGTCCTGTTCACATCTGGGAGATCTATGTCAGATGGCTTGGGGTATAGAGCTTGTGAAAGAACTGGCTCACGGTGAAAGAAGAAATACAAATGCAATATCGTTTTTGAGTTCTTAATGGAGCTACCAGGCACGGTGGAAATTGTGTTAGGGTAAATGTACTGCGTGAGAGCAATCCTGTGATACCATTAATGTATCAGGATCCCTGTTCCCTCCCCACAAAGGCAGATTTAAAAAAGCAAAAGCCCTGTCATTATCAGGTTGGTCTGCAAGCCTCACCTCTTTTGCAGAGCTTTCCCCGAGTAACTGGAGCAGAAGCAGCAGCCTGCAGGGCCCCCAAGGCTGCAGGCAGACAACCAAACACCGGAGTGAGACAGAGATTTGATTGCCCCTTTTAGACAGATTTCACAATCCTGCATAGCGTGCTGTTAACAGCAGCTGCATTCACCAGCCATAGCAGACGAGAGGACTGGTAAAGAAATGGTGAAACAGTGCAAAAGGGTACGGATGTTTAACACTAGTGAGGCAAATATCAAGACCTACCTAAAGCACAGGTATAACACACAGGAGATTATTGCCATGACTCATTTAAACAGTGATTTAAGAGAGATTTTCCCCTCACGATTAGCATGTCTTCCCATCTGCAAGCTCAGGATCTCCTAGCGTTTACAGTGACAAATACCTTCTGTGGCACACTGTGGCATACCTGAGCAAATAACCCCTTCCATGTTACCTGCTATGTCTGATAATTCTAGTGTACCGAGTTCAAAATCAGCTGCCCTTTTGATGTAAACAGAGTAATCCATATTTCTTATGTAGAATGCTCTATGGATTTATTTTTTTCAGACTGAACTTTTCAAGCACTGGTGCTCAGTCCCAGATGCATGCCTTTGTATCGTTTTGGAGCTGTTGCGTGTTGTATTGCTGGAAAACCACATGGTTGTCCTGCAGTTCTTGGTTTGTTTTGTTGTTGTTTTCTAAGTGAAGTGGATAAATAAGAGACCGGTGTAGGACTTCAGTACTCATAATGCTGTGGGAGATACGCAGGGAAATGTGCGAGTACCCTCTTGAACCCAATCCACACACCTGGCTCGGAAGGAAAGCAGCAAGAAGGCAGCGGTGCCGGGGCGCAGCTTCTGATGCATTTGTTTTGGCTGAATTTTTCAGTCAATCGGCAGCCTCAGTCGGGTGCCTGGCACAGCCCCAGTGCTCCGACTCCAAAGAACCTTCCCCTGTTCCCAAAATAACGGTGAAAATAACGTTAGTAGTACACCCGCGGAGAACCGCCTGGTGGAAAATCACGTTAACAAAGGGCAGGCTGGAGAGGGATGCCCGCACAGTTAGGGGCGATTCCTGCCGCTTTGCTCTTTGCCGGCAGCGTTTTGAGGGGCTTTGCTAGAAAACTGCTTCTGCGCAGAGCTGCGGCACGGTGCTTGGGGCCATCAGAGGCGGCAGGTCCTGCTCCGACTGGCTCCGCTGCTGCCAGACTGCACGAGGCCCACTCGCTCGTTGCATCTCGTATCTAGGATGTAAAGAGAGAGAGACCTTTTATTGGCCATCTGGCACAGAGAATAATTTCCTTCCTTCGTGCCTGCATAAACCGTGGTCTATTTTAGTTTTGCCTCTAAAGTTCTCGGCACCATAATATCTTTCCTTTATTATTATATATATATATTTTAATTTGGAACAAAAGTTCATCTTCTCATCTTCGGAAATTTATTTTTATTTTAAATTTTCACCTTGGTTCCTGCTGTTCCTTCCTTTGAAGTCACTGTGCTCTTAAGTAACTCAGCCCTTTCTCATCTAGCCTTTTTCCATCTGGTAGCTTTTTATAATTCACTGAAGATTTTTATAGCTGTTTGATGAATTTTGTGCATTCTCGGACTTAGGTGGCAGAACACATTCCTCACAGTGTACCTTCTGAAGTTTTCCATATGATCCAGCTTAGCAGCAGCATCTTCCTGCACTTGTATCTTTTCCTTTAAGCTAGCTATGGATTTTGTTACATGCTTTTATGAGGATATCTCACTCCAACACTGGCTTCTTTTTCCCTCTTAAAAGTCCCGACACAGGTTAAAATGAGAGCTCCATGCTGAATTAACAAGTTCATATCTATTTTAGCCAAAATAGCTGTCATGTCAGTTAAAAAATCATGCAGAAAATGCCTTTTTTTGAGTGAAACATAATCAAAAGGTGATACTGCAGGCAAGGAGCTGTTCCTGCAGTTTCTCCCCTGGATGTCTTTGTGGATTTGAAGAAGATGAAAATGGCAACCATCTCACCGAGCAGCGGGCAGCTTCCTTTCTGTGTGGGCATGGTGGTGCTGAACAATGAGAAGCACCTTTGAAACATATGTAACGGGAGTTTCCTTCCGTCCTTGAAGCAATAAAGCTTATAATAAAGTGAAACATGCATCCATGGACAGTAAATTTTTCTTCCCATTACAGTATTTAGGACCTTGTATTAATAACGCTATCCATTTCTCATGCTATTTCATGCACTGACACCCAGGTGCACTCTATTTCCTTCCCTGAAAGCTATCTCAAAGGTGTAGTCATAGCTGTCATTTCGGATATAAATTTGCCATGTAGAGGGACAGAACTTTTATGCCTAGCTTCCAAATTTCCCAGCAGGGAGGGGCTCTCTGGTGGTGCTGATGTGCTGCTGTTCTCCAGAAAGGGGAGTTTCCCAGCATGGCATGTACTGAATCAAGGTGTTTCTGCACTCAGCTCCCTTGTCATCAAGCACTTTCACAATCCACAGATTTATTTTTTGTCATCCCCTGGTAGTTTTCTGTTTGCTTGTTTGTTTGTTTGTTTCTTCTTGCTCAAGCAAAGCTAAATATTTAGCAAAAATAGAACGAGGGGGTTCTGTTCTTTGTGCCTCGCCAGAAGCCAGTGTTACTGTACTTGGATTTGTAAGAAGAAAACCAGTCGGAAGGTTGCAAAATCTGCCTGCTCAGTAAGGCTCAGAAATAATTTTCCCTGAAGGAGCCACACCTGAGGATATAAATGGCTTTTTTCTTCCTTTCCTAGGCATTTTTGAATAGTAATTTGACAGCTATATTCTCTGTTTAAACTAGAAGAGTTATTAAAATTATGGAATATATCATATACTGTGAATTAAAGTGAAAAACATTGCTCAGAGGCACAGCAGCCCTAGAAAAAAAAAAAAAAAAAATGGAACCACATTCAGCTCTTTGTGTCAGAAGAATATAGACACAGAAATGTTGAATCTAAACCCCATAGAAGTGACAGTGGGATTCACCCCAAAGTTTGGGACAGCTTCAGTTTCACGAAGTTCTTTCTATTTGTGATGCATTTCATTTCTGCACACCTTTAACTGTCTCTTTTTGTTTTCTGTTAAATATACCAAACCTCATTCCACCCAAATCTGCTGCACTTTTCTTCCAAGGAATATCAGAACCTATTTAGTTCCATTTGCATGAGTCCTTCCATTTAAATCTTAAAACTTATATTTATCTCCTGTGGCCATCAATGACATATTTAGGGTTGATGTCTGTCCTTGCTAGGTAGTTCTGTTGTTTATAATCCCCCTAACATCCTAAATTTGTTTGATGTTTTATTGACATGCTGTGTTAAATCAGCTACAGATCCTTACTTTGCTGCTTCTAACTAAATATATATATATATACCTTTCATCATATATTATTCTTGTATGAATGCTTGTTGCAGGTAAACCACCCTATCAGAGTCTTTTATTCCTTTTATTTGCTTTTATATCAGCCTTAAGAAAACATGAAATGTCTTCAGTATCAAAGAAGTGCTTCCTTCCAGAGTTCTTCCTTTGTTCACTCGTGTTGCTGTAGGACAAGCAGGTGCAGTCCAGAATTGTCATTTCTGTCAGGCTCCAGCCAGATGAGAAGCCACAGCAGCTCACAGGCTATCAGCCCATGTGCTGCTTCCTGCCTCTACCTTCCTCTTAATTTATTATTTATTTATTTTTTTTAATTTTTCATGTTATCTGCTTGTGATAACTTCAGAAGCAACTCTGATCAAATCATGCTTTTGTGTTCATTGAAAATAGCCCTGGTTGACATGATGAATTTTTGCTACATTGATCTTATATTTAACATTATTAGTGACTTAATTACTGAAGGTAACTAATTAAATAATACTGCTTAGCTGCTCTAGAGTCTGTTTATCCCTGTGCACTATCAATAGAACCACTGAGTAACCTGAAGTCATTAGCAAACAGCTGGGCAGGAGAGATTTATGTAAAAATCTTTTTCTTCCTCATCATATGAAAGAAGGAAGTAATGTAAAATATGAACAAGTGGTATTTGCTAGTAAGTGTTTAGAAATCAAATTTATTTGTCAGAATTTGCTTGCACAAAGACAGGAAGAGAACATTATAAAGATTTCAGAGGTTGTCCGTAGTTGTGGCTATAGTGGCCTATAGCTTAGAGAAACAGTAGTGCTTCTAGATGATACAAGTCATCTACTTCTAGCATGTTCATATCTAATATCTGTGTTTCTATATAATAATCATTCCTTAAAAAGGAAATAACTGTTGATTTAATTGTAGAAATTATAAGCCTAATTAAAACCACAAATCCCAAGAGTATGTAGTTGCTCTAGTCTTTGACTTTCCCTTGGAAATGAATTTTAATGTGTTTCCTTTTATTACAAGTATATAAAAAGTGCTATTCCAAAATTTAAAAGAATAAATAAATACAAAGTTAGAATAAGAATTTCATAGTACTAGCAATTGGTTTTTTGACCTGACCAAAGAATTTTTGTTTTGATTCGATTAATCTTGCCCCAACAAGTCTTCTTATATATCTTAGCTGTGGGAGTTAAAATGAAACTTGTTTCATGCTGCAGAGCATGTGTTTTGTTTTGTTATGTCTATTTTCATGCACAGTATGTGCATATACAGTTTTAAGCCTCTCAAGGACCTAACTATGGAGGTGATCAAGATGTTAATACATGTAAGTCAGAATGAAGTCACCAGAGAAATTCCAGACTCACATCTGAAAGCAGTTCCTACAGCAGATATATGTGTGTATGAGAAGGGACAGTCAGGGCAGTAACCCATGGATCTGGTTTGCTCTCCACTATTAAGGGCTATGAAAAATGTAGCAATAATACTGGAAAGCTGCCAGCATGAAGATGTGGATGTGCATGGGGATGGCTGTTTCTGATAATCCTGGCTGACCAGAAAAGACTTTCCACAGAAGGAGGCTGAGACACCAAATCTGGCCAAACACTTTTTTTTTTTTTTTTTTTTTTTTCCCCAGATAGAAAGCAACCTGTCTTTACAGTTACGTTACTGTAAGAAGTCATTTTTTTCAGAAAACTATGCACAAGGAATAGGAAAGTAGTAAAAAACTTTCTTCTATTCCACAGAAGAATTGTTTTAGTTAGGAGTATTTTTACTCTTCTGAAAAGAATTGGAACTCTGGTGTTTGTTTGGTTATCCTCAAAACTCTTTCATGAGACTTCTTTCCTGCTACTTGAAAGGAGAAGGGTCATCGATCTTTCTTCCTCCTTCCCTCAGTCAACTCACGCATCAGGCTTTGTAGGAGTTACAAAGTACGCCCTCTGTTTCTGTGGCTTACCTAGTATTAAGCACTTTCATTCCCAAATAATATCAGCAAAATGGTTTTAATATCTGGTTTGGGGTTTACGGTAACTGGCTGCTGCTGCTAATGATACCATCAGAGCAAACTAAAATTTGAAATGTTGAAGTAACATGTGAACTTAAGTGTTACTTCATTTTAAGATGAGAGAGGAAAAAAAAAATTAGAAGTATTGTTAGTACCTGGTCTGTGTCAAGTTTCTCTGTTTGAAACTATCTTTGTATAAATAGAAACCCTTTGGCTGTCTTTCCACGAAGAAGCTTTATGTTGTTCAGTTAGGTGAAATCTAATGAAAAAGTAGTCCTGCTTAGAGAAGTCCTTGTGTTATGACAGCCAGGGAAAACCAACCACTGATGAAGAAAATGAAGTTATTGATTATTCAATAGTGCAACAGGGAGAATATTTTTAAAATCAGATGACAACAAGTAGCACAGACTGCTAAACAAGACATATTTTTATATTACTTGTTCAGAGGCTTAGAGAGATGTACTCAATGTTTATTTTTCTGATTTTATTTCTTTTGATGTATTCTCCTAATCATTTATTGATGTTTTTTTCTTTCCCTGTTTTCATATCTTCTCATAAACTGCCGGTCGTACCTTAATTATAAACACCATGGTTTTAATACTCAATAAACAGAGGCATAAAGACATAATGGACGCTTGAGTACTATTATCAGAAAGAGAGGCAAGATCACTAAACTGGACCTTTTTGTACTCTTATTCTACAAAACCGGAAAAGAAAAAATATTTTTCTTGTTCCATAAGTGCTTAAAGTCTAATGCTAATAACAATAAGATTGCCTTTCCATTCCACATATGCTGTATGTTTCTTGGTGTTTTGTTTTTTTTGTTTTATTATTATTATTATTTATTTTTTGGTTTTGGTTTGCTTTTTTTTTTTTTTTCAGTGAAAAGGGGCAGCTATTTTAAAGTCTGTAACTCCTTTGGAAAGAGGTCAATGTATTTGGAACATTTCCTCTGTATTGTGTTAATATTTCCTTGTATTGTGGAAATTTGTAGCGCTATAAGACAACTCAAAGCATCAGTTACAGCTGAATTGGTCGTAAAGTCCAACCAGCTGTCATTTAAGGGGTTGATATTTAGAAGTTGAGTAGTCTTGTTTTGAGACTAGACAATGCTATAGATAAATCATTTTTCAACCACTGATAACAAGGAAGTGTGCAAAGTGATGTTTTTGTGATAGAAGGCCAACATTCACCCTTATTTCCACCAACCAAGAATCTCACTCCTATTGCCTTGATAAACTGCAGGAAAATCTTTTTCTTAAGAACTGGTCGTTAAAGTGCATTTAAGTATTTGCATAATCTGGGGAGATAATTTGATAATACACTAAATGCAAAGCTGCATAGCTTGTCCCACAGATCTAAACATATTTCAAAGGCAGCAAATACATTAATTGGTGCAATAAATGAATATGATTCCAGAGACATGGAGAGCACAGCATGTAGTTGAAGAATATTCATTCTGTTCTTCTGTCTATGACAATTATTTTAAGAATTGACAGTTTCTTTACTACCAGATGTAATATATTTGGACTCTGTGAGATGAAATATCTTACTGGAATTCTCACCACCAGGACTGCCCTCCATGAATCATTTGTCCTTTGTGTGTCTTTGAAGTAGTGGATTAATTATGGTAGCAAAAGAATATAGGGGCTTAAAAGCAGGGACTTATCAGGAGACGTAACATTCAGAAATTGTATCTCTTCTTTAATAACTTATTTTTTAATAAAATTCATCATAAGGGGTGTTACAGGAAGCCTTCAAGTTTTGTGTCAGAGAAATTATAATTGCTTGTGGCACAGGTAAAAAAAAAAAAAAAAAAAAAAAAAGTGAAAGAAATCCTCTACCACAGCTAAATTAGTCGAGCTGGAAGCAGATCAGAGAGGAGGGAGAAAATGAAAGCACAAAGTTAATGAATGAGTAGCTAAATTACAAAAAAAAAAAAAAAAAAGTATATCTACAGCATGAGAAAAATCTCCGAAAGCAAAATACTTCTTTAGACCAGGGGAAAAACATGATGTATAAAGAGACCAGAGAGGTGACTATTTCAAACTGTTTCTTTCAGAAAAAGAAGGAGGGCGGGGAGGAGATAGTAATATTTCTAATCACTCTGTATGCTCAAAATGAGATTTAGCTTATGGAGCAGATGGAAGCTGTCTCTGCAAAGTATAAAAAGGAGAAAGTATAGAAGGTCTGAGGCAGAAACAATTATCCCACTGGGAGAAAAATAAGTGTGCGTATAGTTGTTATATGTCACTTCCATAGAGATCTCTCATCCATTACCTCAGGGAGAATGGGCATCATTGTAAACAACTGATAATATTTATTTTGTTTTCCATTTAACCAAAGAGGGGAGAAAGTAACATTGCTTTTTTCTGCCCAGAGTCTATTGCACTGTTTTCTTGACATTTATTTTCTTTGTTGATTTTGATGCATGTTTCAAATTGCAAGGGGCTGCAAATATTTCTGCTCGAGGCCCTGCTTATCAAAATGATCAGTCAGAGGAGTTTTTTCTTGAGGGAAAAGTAGTTAAATAGCCCTCTCTGATCCTACTTCTGAGAGCACACAATAAAACACAAAAAGTTTTCCTTTTGAGCTCCTCATTGCATTTCACCTTCATTGGCAGTAAGTGGCACGCTGTCTTTGCAACCTGTATAAGACTGGCAGGAAAGGGCTGTTTCATCCCAGATGCTTCCAAGGCACCATCACATTACAAGGGTGCCTGGTTCTACAGAAAATACACGTATCTTTTTTGACAACTCAGGTAATTGGCAATAAGTTCTCGTACCTATCAATATTAATCTTATTAAACGAATGAATTACTTATACAAACTTGTCACGTTGTGAATTTAATGTTGCATTGGTGCTTCCTGTATATTATTCCCTTCTATACAATTACTAGCATACCCCTTGGATATATTCTGCTCCATCTGTTGTCATTAAAACGAAAATAACAAGCTCACCTTTCCAAGAACTATGACCATTTAACAGTGTGGAAAATAACGGGTTAAGAAATTTTCTTGGGCTGGGTGCAATATTCTGGTTGACAGGTGAGGTGAGGAACTTAAAGGGATATATTTATCCAAGTGAAACATGCTGCTTAGCTGAAACTGCAGCTTGGAATTTAAAACTCCAGAACAAAATACGCTCTTCCTCTCAACAGTAATGAACCCTGAGCCTTGCAATGTCCCAGGGGTGTGATTATCTCAGAAAAACTGTTTCCCCAGTTACGTCTTGTTGCATAAATAATCATCTCTTTGATGCAAAGGATAACGGTTGGAATGATGTAAGTTAAATATGTTCTCCAGCAGTCTGACTTGCAAGGGAATAAACAATTTGTTGATACTTAGAGAGCTTAAACCACTTCCTTTGGTTTGCAGGAAGCTTTAAGCATTCTAGCCATACAAAAATAATCTAAATTTCATCAATAAGAAATAAGCTCCTTCTTCATGTTATTGTTTCTTATGTTTTTGTTGTTGTTGGGTGGTGGTTTTTTTTGTTTGTTTGTTTTTTCTAGATGTATGCAACCAAAACTCTAGCTAATACTGTTGCTATATAGCTCTATAACTTTACTTCAGCCATCGCAGTACTGGAGAAAAGTAATGTCCTGAGTATGGCCAAGCCAAACATGACAAACACATTAGTGCTATCACTATCGTTCTCAAATAAAGTATATTCCTTGGATGGAATTCATCTCAGTATGGAGAGAGCATAGAAGGCGAGTCTATCCATCAGAATAATGCTTCAAGGAACCATTACACAGCAGCCCATTTAGGCGTGTCCGAGTCATATATAAACTAGCAGCCTTGGTTACTTGTAATGCTGCTTCTGCACTAGTACAAGCTGCAAAATCGGGGGGGGACACGACAGGAATGTACTCAGCCTGCTTGTTTCAAGCTCTTTTATTGCTGTGGCCGCACTTTGTTGTGTTTCCCAGCTTAACTAGGTTAAGGACAGATAGAGTCTGCATCAATGGCAGTATCCTCTTTACTGTGGTGGAGATATACCCTCAGTGAAACTGAAAAGGTGCCCAGGCTTCTTGCTGCCCCACCTTACAGTGATAGATTTCAGCTGTTAGGAACTTGGAGAGAAGTTGCTCCAGTAGATCAGTTTTAACCCTAGAGATCACAGGCTAGCGGTGGCAAGAAGAAATTTAGCAGCGAAAGGGCTTGGTCTTTAAATTGTGTGCACTTTGTAGTTTTATAAATTAAAGGTAATCCTCAAAATCAGTTATAAAAGAGTTCATAATGAAACCATGTCCATTCTAGCAAGTATCTCCTCATTTCTTTGACTCCCCTAGTTGCAATTATTGTTTAGAGTTTCAAATTTCTTCAGTCTGGGTTTCCAGGATAGTTTAAACACCAAATTAGAAGTTACAAGAAATATCACAACTTCTCATTATCATTGAGCTGTAGAGATCTTGATTCTCTCATTAATGTAAAAGTGACGTGTTCTGCCTTGCGCAACCATACTCACATCCAGGCGCCCTTTCACAGGAGCTACCCTGTTGTCTTCCAGATAATCCTGTCCCTAAATACACACTGACCATCATGAATTATGCTAAGAGAAGCCAGCCCTTGCTATTCCTCACCTGCTGTGTTCTGTAAGTGCCCTTTCTTATTAGATCGCCATAACCAAGATACTCTCTCTATATTTTTATTGTAAAATCAAAGCTAGTTACATCCCAGTAACACAAACTACTTTTTGAAGAGACTTTGCAATAAGCTATTCACAGAAATGTAAAGTAGCAGGTTATTCTTAGGAAAATAACACATCTTTTTTGGAGAAAGTAAAAGGCTTAAAGATAAATGATAGGAAGAGAGCTTTCTGTGTGTCTGCTGGGTCCAACAAAAGCTTGAGAAAAATATATTGAGATCAGGAGAGTAAGGTTATTGTATAAATTGTAATTTAAGGTCCTTGTGATATTCTAGCACCCCCTTCACATTTGTGATACTGTAACATCTGTGGTTGTGCCATTCACAGAAAATACTAGTAATGCTAGTAATACTAGTATTATCTAGTAATACTAGATAGCATTTTTATTATGCTATCTAGCATGTTTTCTGAGGGATAGTGGTGATATTTGTAGTATCCCTATTTGTTTAAAAACTAATATTCAAACTTGATTACAAAATGAAAGAAATGTCGTGGAAGTGAAAGGTGTGGCTTCAGCTGAGTTGAAAAATTACAGAAAACCAACCCCTTTGTGTTTTCTGTGTCTCTGTGTAGCCACTCCTGTTCCAGCTAGCAGAAAATAAGGGGCAGGGAATTCTTCAAGAGAAATGAGGATCTCAGGGACAATAATTAGAGGGAATGTTGGAAACAGACAGAAGGGACCAGGAGGTCTGGAGATAAGAAATAGCCTGAAGGGGGGCTAGAAAATTATCAAGTAAGAATAATTATGACAGATCTACAGAGCTAACAGAACATGGGAAGTTCTAGGTTAAGAAAGAGATGAATGGTGGTGATAGGACAACTGGAGCAGGATGTTCCTGGGGCCTGCATTGATGGTGGAAGAAGTTGGGAGGGATGGTGGTGCTTGGGAGAAGTTAGGTTGAGCAGCTGCGAGAGCCAAGATCTGTTGGAAGGAGCCTTGGCAAATTGTACACAGTGGAGAGGTGGCAGGAGTACACAGGAGGGACACTAGGTGTATGCCAAAAGTCAAGAGAGTATTTAGCAGTGGCTGGAAGAGCACAGGATGGCAACCAGGGAGGGCAGAGTGAGTTCCAGATCTGGAACTGCAGCCTTGCACAAACCGTTATCAGTTGACCTGACTTCTTCCCTTTTTAGTTCATAGTCAGAGCAAACAAACAATATCTGACACCTCAGCTTCCCTCCCTGCCCCCAAAAAGGAAAGTATCACCCTACGCCAGGATGCAGAGTGCAAAGAGCAGGTTGAGAATCTCGTGTACCATCAGTGAGCTGGGAGAGAGAGGTAGAGTCATGATAGCTGTTCTCATGTACCCCCAACAGAAAACACATTTCCAGTGCCCTCTCCCAAATGTCCAAGTGACCAAATCCAGGTCTGGAAGTTGAAAGGGGGAATGAAGCTGGCCATGCCTTTCTACATACCAGATCATGTATTTTCAGTCCCAGTGTTTGGTTCTTCATACCTTCCAGATCTGTTTTTGATTCAACTGTATAAATCAGCAGTAGTACTTCAAAGAAGTGTTTTTTTTCACTATGAAGCAGTGGCACTTCATAGTGAAAGATCTTAGATTAATAGTATTCCCTACCCAAGTTAAGTCTTCCCATAAATAAAGGTAACCGTGATATATCTGGGGGAAGTATTTGGATGGTCATATTAAACCAGAACAGAAGCCACTGTGCATGCAAAGTGTTCTCCATTTCTTCAGATGCTGACAAAACTCATTGTTTCTGTCACTTTTTTCCTCCCCACAACTCCTTGATTCCCATATGCCTCATTCTAATGAGTGGAGGGAGAAAAAAAAAAAAAAAAAAAAAAAAAAAAGTACAGTACATGCATAATTCCTTCATTATTTTGGAATAATTCAAAAGTATGTTTACAGGATCATCAATCATACTATTAAATAAAAATAGGGTTATAACATTTCTTGGAGGAGTTACTTTTTCCAGCATAAATTCACTGAAAAATCTAGCATCCCTTTCTGCTTTACAGAATAGATGTTAAACTCTTCCATAATTAAAGGCTAATTGGGCAGCCAGTGACTGCTAATGGTACATAAATATGATGCCGTTCAGGTACAGGAGTTGAAAGTGTTTACACGCACAGTATCGTCAAACAATTTGGTGAATGTGTGCTTTCTGAATTATGTTTATAATTTATAGTTTATATAGTTTATAAAAACTCTGTATTCTTGGAGCTTCTTCCAGTATAGATTTGATCCAGATTAGGTATATGAAACAATATGCTTTTCCATGCCAGCTTCACTCTTCATATTCACATTTTGTACACTTAGAGATATGTGATTCGTGTTAAGCTTGCAGAAACCTTCCAGAATAAATGTGTTGGAACATATTTGGACTCTCATAGTTGATTTGTACATTTCAGAATTTTATTGCAATGTGTCCAGGCATTTTTGATCCATCATGAAGCATCTTTACTAATTTACTATTTCATGGAGCCACAACTATAGTGCATTAGCAGAGCTTCAGAAATTCTGTGTTGATAGGTCTTGGAAAGAATTCCCAGGCAGGATCATGGTTTCCTACAGCTTGCATTTTCTTACTTTCAGCATTAAAAGTCTCTTTATGTCTGCAGCTAGTAAACTCCTGTTCTTAATGCTTCTGTTCAGTGAATTTCATTGTAGTTTCAGATCAATCCACCTTTTAGCCTTTGGAAAATAGGATTTAAGCTACTATGTCGTCTTTTACCAATATGCCACCAATATTTGCCAAAGGACATCTATTACAGAAGATGAAAGATACTGTCATGTATTTGAAGTGGTTAATTTTATCTTTGTCAAAAAAAAAAAAAAAAAATACGTGTTTCTAAGCAAGCTGAATTTGTACAAGTGAGCCAGTATCTATTGTGCTCTCCATAATTCTATTGTGACCAAGTACAATCTGCTGTGAAGGAAAACATTTTTTCTCTTCCTCGCAAATAGAAACATTTGATTTCAAGCTATCTGTCTTTAAATAACTTTAAATGTCATGGTGCCTCCTTTCAAATCTCTGTTCTGCAGCCTGTGTTCCTGCCTCACCAGTACATGATAAATCTTGTTTATCACGAGTAGCTGCTACTGGTATTTACAATGCAGTGTTTTTCAAGTGTTAATGACAGTTACTATTTCAGATCTACATATTCAGTATTCTGTGTAATATACTATTCTGTGTAATAATATAATTGCTAAAATTAAAACATTTTATACGGAAGGCACTTGGGTATGAAGCGAAAGGGTTTGTAAAAGGGAGTAAAATCAACAACAAGTGAGGAAAGTTATTCTGACAGCGAGACATTTCATATGTCAGCAAACCAGAAGGAGAGGAAGGTGTAACTGTGAGAAGCCAAGGGACCAGCAGGGTACCACATTTGGTGTGTGAGATGACAGGGTTTAGCAGTAGGGGTGGTGAGGAAGACGGTTGGACCTGGAGATGCTGTATAGGAAGAATTGTCTGAATTTGCTAACAGCTTGTATGTTACGACAGGAATAAACTGTTGTAATTTTTTTGTTGTTTTTTAATTTAATTTTTTTTTTTACTATTGGAGTGGGCACATGTAAATTTCATATGGTGTTTGCTGTCAACTTCAGCTTCTCAGCTAGCACCTTAGGATGTAAGCAATGACTTCTTCACCATATAAAATCCTCTTATCTTAAATATCCTGATTTTATTCTTGCCTTAGAGAGAAGGGTAAAAGAAAGCAAAACTAAACCTCACTTCTTTGTTTCAAATTCTGCATGCAAGTATGCAGAAAGCTATAGAAAGTGGGAGGCAAGGGAAGATAATAATCTACAGAGAAGAAATGAGATGATGTCAGTAAACCTTGATATCTTTCAGGCAAGTAGGCAACCTCACAAACAGATACATCACACAAACTGTGCAAACATTCAAAATGCAGCTTTCTACTAACAAACAAGTCTGGACTAGATTTGTTGTTTTTTTTGTTGTTGTTTTCTGGTTGTTTTTTTTTTTTTTTTTGATTAGCTGTCCTTTTAAAAAGAATAAACAAAAAATTGCACATTTTATATTGATTTTTTTTTTTTAGCTTGCATTTCTTTGCTAGAAATCCATTTGACTGAATTGTTTAGGAAACTCAGTCAAAAATAAATAACTCTTCCAAAAGAGCTCCTTATCTGATGCTTATGATTAGCATTGCTCAAGTATATGATAGGGGTTTCCATCAGAAGGTGCCCAACAACCAAATGTTGTTGTACCAAAGAAAGGTTTATGAGTATCAATTATGTTTGAGAAATATTTCCTGTTTCTCATTCCTTGAAAAGCTAATAAACCAATTATTGATTTCTTAAAAACAGAGCAAACAAAAAAAACCACACCAGTTCTCCCTTGTATGGAATGCAGAACGATGAGCTAATTTGTAGGTGGCCAGTGATAACCAGTGAGCTGTAAAGCAATTGCTAAATACTATGGCACACTTCTTTGGCTGTTTTGAAAATCTGGCTTTTGCAGTTTCCTCTAGTAATTTTCTTCCTGAACTCCTCCTGTTTGGCATGATATTTAGAAGCATGGTCACAAGAATTTAAATCATTCTTTTAATTTATATATACATGTATATATTTAGTAATACTCATGGCAGAGAAATAATATATTTCTCCTTATATATTAAATAATCCCTTGATTATCTGCTCTAGGATCATACTGCTCCTCTTTGTGAGGAGTTGATACTAAACTGATAACAGACGGGCTGTCATAGTTGAAAACTGGCATCTATACACCAGCAGTTCCTAAGCAAGTCTTCAGTGGTGCTGATCTTTCTGCCATTAAAGGCTCTCATATTTACCCAATCTTTAATCAACACCTACCATTTGAATTTGACCTTGCACAGGTGTTGTAACAATTAAAATTTTCCACACAAGAAAAATTTGAATCTGTGTTTATATTAGGTGCATTTAATAGGGAAGAAAATTAGGCTTCATTTGCTGTTTACCAGTGAAATAACTATCAGAGCACACAACAGTACTTCCTTTTTTTAAAAAAAAAAAAAAAAAGAAAAGGAAAAAAAATGATAAAAAACTTAATTTTGAATCTAGTATCAGTGTATCAGTACAATATATTTGGAGTTTATAAAAAACATATTTTTTCCTTCTGGTGAAGGTTGATTTATGTAAAAGTTTGAAGTTATTATCAAAGAAAGAAATTTTAAGAAAAGGTAAAAGGTGTTGCACATGTAAGAATAACTTCTGGAGAACTTGGCATTGTTACGGCCAAAATTTGCTCGTCATCTCCTGAAGCAGTATTAACTTTAACATGCCCTCTTCTGCAGCGCCAACGTGACATGGTACACGTGTGACCTATGCATGACTTGTGGCAGTGATGGTGATGATGAAGACAAACTATGGGGGAAAAATTGGGGAAATAACTTATTTCCCAGCCTTGTTCAGTCAAAGGTGAGCAGCGTTCCCTGCTGTTTGGAAAGCTTGGGCTTTGCTACACCACTGAGATTGCCGAGCACAGGCTCCTCTGAAGATCTGCTCCTTCCCTGCTGTGACCTGGTTCCTGTCTGGCGCAACATGGCAGAGTGTCAAAATAGTAGCATATGCTAGAAAATATCCATAATTCATCCCATGCCTCTGCTGTCAGGCATTTTGTGCATGTTCATTTGGCTTTTCTTTTAACAGCATATGCCATGTAGCAACATCATGGGCTGTAAAATTCAGGTTTCCTTTTTGGACAAGTTTAATTCACTGTTTCCAAGATTTGTGATCTGGTAGAAGTTGGCATTTTCCTCCATTTCTTAAGCTTATCTTTTGGGACACAGATCTGAGAAATTAAATTTTCAACTGCAGTCTCAAGGGCGCAAACTTAAGACTTGCTTCATCTCTGTTCCTGAATTCCCTGTTGTACCACGCCACGAGCACCATCACCTCTGTAAGACGACTGACCTTCCCTTTGCATTGCTGCAGCCCCTTGCGCACCTGCTGCCACGCCACGTGTCTCCTTCTCTGAGTCCCCCTTGTCCCCATGCTGCTGGCAGTCAAAGTCACTCTCGTGGCAGTGCACCCACGAGTTTTCAGGTTTTTGAATGAGCATCAGGAAATACTGAAATTGAAGTATTCACTCCCTTAGGCCAGGTGGTAAGATACACTGTGGTCGGCTGAGACAAGCTGCCTTGGCCCTCACAAGGAAGGTGGGCTGGTCCTGGTCTTGTTTTCCTGGGGGCACTGAGCTCATGAGACAGCAAACTCTGTGGCACACAGCGCTCGCAATTCAATGTACCTAAAATGTTACATGATTTTTATCACTGGACCTATTTCCGTTCTCATTTATTTTGTGGCCCCGGATGTAAGGGAAAGGAAGGAGATAGGCAGAGGGTTATGTGCTGGGAGACCTTGGACATGTCACCTGGGAGAAGGCACTGAACTGCAACTCTGAAAATTCCCACTCAGCTGCTGCCTTACAAGGGAAGTGTCAGGGCTTTATAGGTACTGGATATTGTTACAAATTCTCAGCTTAGGGAATTTAATATATTTTGTACTGTATATACCTGCGTGAGCTCAGCTCTTCCTCTGCCTGAATACCTCAGCAAATATTTCATGTATAAAGGCAGTCAGGTCCTGAGGGGTTTCATCTGATGACTTTCAAAGCAATGTTTTAGGGGCCTGGTTCGAGCACTGTGTTGAACAGCAGGGACGAAGCTGGAAGCACAGACTCCCAGCCTTCAGCCTTTGCTTTTCACGTGAAACAGGCACTGAATGACATTGAATGAAAAACAAGATCCTCCCAGACATAAGACTAAACCTTGGAGTACAGATTTATACTCACCCTCACGCTCTCTTTCACTGGTGAAAAAATTTTGCATTAATGTTTCTGCACGATAAAGCCACTTCAGCAGCTCAATGGAAGTCAGTCCCCTTCTCATCCCAGCTGCAGTCCAGCATTTGAGTTGGTTTAGTTTGTGCAGAAAACCTGTGCTCGAAGGGGAGGGCTTGGCTCCCAGGCACCGTACTCTGAAAGGGGACCATAAGCAGCTGGGAGTAACAGCTTCCTCCAGGTATTTGTAAATTTTGGGTACTGCCAAGAAATGGGTCTCCCAGAAGCAGCCTTGCATGCCAAGGCATTGTCCAGTGACCATCCACAGTAAGTGCTATTCTTTGGGAGGATCTCCCTGCCAGCAATGCTGTGCTCAAACACCTCAAGTCCCAGACTCTGGTGTACCCAAGTGCCCTGGGGTGCTCTTCTGGGGAGATGACTCAACCATGACAAAGGAGGGCCAAAAAAAAGATTACTTGATCATTGGGCAATGCATCTCCCTCTGGGCTCCAGCCCTTCATTGCTCTCAACTGCAATCTGATATTATCTGTCCTGTTATGGTGTTTACTTAGTGTGTTTTTTGGGGTCAGGGTTTTATTGTGTAGATATACAGTTTCTGTGTTCCGGCATGAGCCTTTGGGTGTTTCTGTGTTACATGTGAGAATAAATATAAGAAAGCTTAAAGTTTAGTCTTCTCTGGCTCCTGAATATCTGTATGTGGTAACTTTGCAATTTCTTTGTAAAGTTATTCACTTATTGTGCATTCAACAAAGTCACAAATGATCTGCAGCCTTGTGCCTCTCCACACCAAGCAGATTACACAAAAATATTGTGTAAAAAGGGACGTTCAAAATAATTCCCTTCTGAGAGAGCTCTGTAGAGGGAAAAAAGAACTTTCCAGTATGGTTTCCAGTTTGAGAGGTCCCTTTGTGATCCTTGATTTTGCAGTAATAAAACCTGAGAGCTGTTTTCCATCCTTTCATTTACACATTTTTATCATGCACAGCGTGATGCTTATAAACTGGACCATAGCCACAGTGAGAACTCCTGTGGGGAGGATAAGTGCCCATTTTCTTAATAATAATAATGCCTTTTCTGGCTTCCAGAAAATTCATCTCCCAGCAACTACACCATTTCCTATTAGCTGTATAACAGTTTATGGTGTTGCAGCTAAATACGTAGTGTTTTTGGAGAAACTGGAAGATTTACACTAATTCAGTAGCACTCGTACATTAATGTTCTCTGTGCCTTTTTAGGTGAAATCTTCCTTGTAAATAGCCCCATTAATAGCTCACAAATTATGAGGTATCAGTATGTGGTTTCTTTCACCAGTGAGCTGGGTTTTGAGATGTGTGACTTCAGAAGTATGTGGCTCTCGAGAGCAGCGTGAAGATGTGTTATGTGAGGTAACAAAATGGAGCAGAATGCCTTCTACCACAGCATCAGCAGTAGGAGAATGCCTGTCTCCAAGATCTGGAAAGCACCCAAACAGATCTCAAGTTCCCCTCTTTTCCTGGAGGCAGTAACGTCTCCTGGTTGAAGAGGCTACAAAACAGCAAACCGAAAGTAATGTAAAGTGACTAGCCTGTTAAAAGGTGGAGTAAGATCAGTCCTAGCCCAGGAAGAGGTGTGAGGTTGCGATAGGAGGATATTGCACAGAACTAATAGGTGACTTTATTTATAACTGCTGGGATCCCATCAGGTGCACAGTTACTGTCTGATTTAAAATCCAATGCTTTTAAACTAAAATAAGTGACACTATACTTTGGGAAGGCCCGAATCCTTTGGTAACAATAATTCAAATGCTATCTCCAAAAGAGCAGAGTCTCAGGTATCAAATAAAGTAAGATGTCCTGAGACATCCCAGTATTCAGAAACTGAGAACTGCCCAGTAAATCCCCACCGAACTACAACTAAGTATTGCTGTTGCCAGACTGTTGCTTACTAGTTGCTCTTATTTCATATGTAAGGTGAAATGTATAGAATCTAGTCTAGGTCCAGATATCACACTTGTCTGGTTTCCTAAAGGTTTTGTGCTCTCACTTCTGTTTTCACTCTTCTGAAACTTCTGGCATATAGATGGTAAGTGAGCCAAACTGTGCATCCAGTCTGGTCTTCACATTACACTCCGTGTCCTATGTTATGGCTGGCTTCTACCATACGTAACCAAGCCGAGGCATTTTACACACTTAGGGTTACATCTCTCTTTTAACACTGGAGTCACGGTCATCTCAGAGATCTCTATGCTGAGCTAAAATAAATAAATAAATAAATCCAATGAAGGTACAGCAATTTAATATAAAAAATGGGGGCATGTATGTGAATAAGAGACTGAAACTATGACTGAGTCATAACTGGTATTTCTGATACAAACCCATTTTTAACACTTCTATTAGAAAAAACAAATGTGGCTAATTTTGTTCACATGCATAATAATTGGACAAATGTGTTTAAGAGACACTAACAGTTGTTGATTCTGTCATACTTTGTGTCATTTCAGGGCAGAGACATAAATTTCCATCATTGTAAATGTGTCTTTGCTGCAAACTCATACATTTCTGCACAGTCTTTTTTTTTTAAGTGACTGTTAGCTGTTCTAATCTTTATATATATATATATATATTCTTCATCATGTAAGGGAGCCAAGCCATCAGGCAAAAAATATTCTTTTGTTTCTGTGTATGTGTGCAGAACAGCATGAGTGGCATCTGGCTCAATTGGCCCTTTTGCTACGTTTGTGGAACACAAATGTGTGCATTCTCAAACACTGTGCTGAGGGTCTAAATCTCTTGCTTTAAAACCAGTATAAAAAGAAACTAAGAAACCAGTCCAAAGCCTCAGGGATGCCTCTGCCAAATATTTCCCTATCTGTTGGTTCAGTTCTCATTTGAGAGGAGTGCATATGGACTTCACAGGAAACGAGAACAGTCTGGATAGCTGTGCGGACTACCATCAAAATGAAAGTTCAGCTCCACGTTGTACCCAGCTGGTTTGATCTTTCCCATTGTAACGGCTGAGCGCTGTCTGTTTCCCAAAACCTGCTGCACAGATCAGAACCGGCAGACATCAGGTTGGATTCTGTTTTTGTCCTTCCCGAGAACTTTCAGCCATGCTCATTAAAATTCCCGGAGTTCCTCAGATGTTGTGCGTGGAGCCACAAGGTGTTTCTGCGGAAAGCTCCATGAAAGGCTTCTAACAACAGGTACCGTGTGGGGCCACGAATCTTGCTGCCCCTTGCGGTGCAGTGAGTGGCAGTTGCCCTATTTCTTGGTCATGTTATCTTCTATTCCACTTTTTATTTTTAATGGAACCTGCCTACCCTTTTCTAATCAGCAAGGCATCAAACCTCACATTCTTACACAGAGACGTGGTAATGTAATCGTAGAGAAAGTTTGTGTGTAGAGGAAAACTGTTCTTGTGCACCAGAAGTCACCGAGTGAACACACAAAACACGGAGGATATATTTATTATATAGCAACAATTCATTTTTGTTTCATCCATTAAGTAAAAGATAGGAAATATATATATATATTTTCATTTCTAAATTCATAAATCAATGAAGCTTGCTTTCCTAATATTGGATGCATAGGTTTCAATCTGTTTTAATTTTTTAAATGATGCTGACCATAGCAAGCATAAGAATGATGCCCGTAAATATTAGGGAACTGCTGAAACTTGAAAATACTTCAGCTCTCACTAAAAACTACACACTTCTGTCTGTGCATTTACATATCGACTGTTCAAAGAGCCAATTCAGAATTTTATCCTGATAAATATTTCCAGGGGAGAGAAACACGTTGTGAAAATAACAAACATATGTTAGCAGAGAGAATAACCAGTTCAGCAGTGTTTTCTTGTATGCATTTTGGTTTCTATCTAGGCTATTGCAACGTTAATTTTAGAAACTCTAGCCCAGCAACAGACACTTAGGAACAGAATGATGTACTGCAAGCAGCAAGAATTTTAACTGCAGACTATGGCTTTATTTTCTTATTTATAGCTCCCTTCACTTTGTTATGTTTTATGAAACATATATCTTTGAGAGGGCCTGTCTCTGCTTTCCTGGCCAACGGACTTATCTCCAGATTGTATGCTGTTCTTTATCTTCAAATACTGCATTGTGAAAAGGCAAATCATGAAACCTTGGTGTTAGGTTTAAATGCCATGCAAACATTATTAAGAAATACTTAATTATCATTTTGTTTAACTTCCAGCAATGTTGGCTTTGTTTTTGTTTCTTTAATAAATGTACAATATTTTAGGAGAAAGCTTGAGGCAAACACAAAGAAGTATAAATGCTTACATTGGATCTGACAGGGGAATGACAAAGTCAGAGCTTAAAGATTTATTAGTGCTACACATTTTAATAAGCCAAATCTAATAGTGTTAGTTGTTTGTTGAGGCTGAAGGTTTAAATATAGGTGGAGATTCACAACTTGTATAAGTTACTGTAGCTCTATTGCTTTTGATTGATTTCCCCAAAATGCGAACCCAAGCTATGCTATTCATATTTTTTTGATTGCATAACAGTATTGTGTACAGACACACCCAACTCTGATTTCATTTTTTTCTTTATTCATGTTGTTTTATAAACACACTATTCTTTATTGAAAACAAAAGATTTTTATTAGTATTAATAAAAAAAAACCCACAGCCAAAACATATTAATTGGAAAATTATTATTTTGCAAATCAATGAAAAATACTCAGTTTTGAGACCTTCTTATACTCAATGGCTATTTTTTTCTGAGATTAATCTTTATTTTAAAATGTCTAAGGTAAATATTTTCAGACTTTGGAGATGTGATACTCCAATGTTAAAAGTAACATTTTGTTCAACAGCTAATTGCAATAAAAAGAAACAAAACAAACAAACAAAGAAACAAAAACATTATGGCTGAAACTAATAAAAAAGGCTGTAATTGCCACCTGTTTGAGTTGAGCTTTCAATTTCTATTTAAATTCAGTTTGTTATAGTTTCTTAAACTATAATACCCCTCTCCCTTCCCCCCAATGTTTTATTGTTTATGTTGAAAAATGTCTTAAAAAGACAAAAACAATTACAGGAGAGAAGAAGAATTTCCCATCTACCTCTGTTTTCTCTGTTGACTTCAAAGTCCCCTAAGAAAGCCATACTTGCAGAAATTATGGACATACACAGGATTCGAACTTTAATGTATGTCTACCCCAGGATGGACTGTGTATAGTGCAAAATGAGACTAGGGGATTGAAAACTATTTCTAGGTGGCTTTTTTATTTCAGTATTGATTCTTTAGGCAGAAAGCCCTTTCATTTACATCTTGTTATTTAGACTCATAATAAAGAGGCAAGAGCAAAGAGGTATTTCTTTCCTGTCTACTCTGCTTTATACAAAGCCTCTTGTGCCTTTCTGCTTCATTTCCTTCATAGTGTCCTTAACTCTTTATTGCTTTTACTGCCATTATTATGAATCACTTTTTCATATTCAGCATGCTCAGTCATTTTAATACAGTTATAATTGTAAGGTGCAAAATGTAAATCCCCATAATGTGTTGGAAGAAATATGTGTCAAAGTCCCTTTGTCATACTGACAGGTTATAAAACCAGACTGGCTCAGTTTAATCAGGTTTAAATTTTAATGACATAAGCAAAACTCAGACTAAAGTAGCTATCTTTCTGTTATTATTTCAGATCATTGCCACAAGTGAGAAACGTGTTATCATTTATTTATTGACTGTATTATTTCAGAGCTATCTCCATCCTAACATCTCTTCTGGGAAAAGTGTTTTTTAGTCATTAAATGTTTTCCAGAGATGATCTCACTGCTCAAAGGTTATTTGTCCTCTTTTCTTTTTCCTTTGTCCTTTGACCCTTATAGGTGATGATAATTTTTGTCTTTTCATATTGCTCTTCTCCAAGTTTCTCTTTTGTCTGGCCCTCTTTTTAGTCCTCATGTTGCTTCTCCTTCTCCTTTCTCTGAACTTCTTTGACTCTCTAGTCTTCTACAGCCTTCTTTTCTTTCATCCCTATGTTGTCCAAACTCTTCTCTGACCTTCTCTTTCTCCTCCTGCCCCCATATTGTTTGACCTGCTCTTCTCTGATTTATCTATTTCTTTTATCCCAAAGTTCCCTGGACAGCTCTTCACCAGCCTCCATTATTTTTTAATTATTTTTTCACCAAAAAGTTCATCGACCTCCCCCTTCCTCCTCCCGCCCCCCAAATAATAAGAGTAATTAGAGGGAAAAAAAAAAAAAAAAAAAAACCTCCCCAAAGTTTTGTGCAGACATTAAAGTTAAGGTTCAACAACTTCATTAAAGCCTTTTCCTTTCTGATGTTACATTTCATAAAACCGAATGGCCACCCTAAAGCCAGAAATTCATTTCTGTGTTAGGAAATGAGATGCACCCCAGATAATAGTCTTGGATAGAATAAAGACTAAAGAAAGTCTGTTACATCAAAGGAAGTGACTGTCACTTTATTTCCAAGGTGAGATTGACAGGGAAGAGGAAGAAAAATAGGGACTTTGGCCTGAAGTCTCATACTCAGTTGTTTGTTTTCTTGCTTACATGCACCTGACTTCTTGCTGAACGTTGGGATATGCAGAAAAAATCATGCATTACTCATATTGTTCAGAGGTATGATTCTTTCCTCACATAGATCTTTATAAATCACAAATGACTAAGCGTAAGTACCAAGTTAAGTTGGGATAAAATTGCTCAAGAGACAAGACACGACAGGTTTAAAATACATCAATGTAAAGCTAAGTCTGCTAGACAATATTTTTCAAATGAAAATAGGTGAAACGTAGAGAGCAAGACAATTTTATGCCTTGATAAGCGTCACTGACCTGGTGACCAAGACTTTATTCCTATTTTGCTTTGGTTTTAAGTGGATTATATATGTAAATACCACGTTGTCAATGTCTTTGCAACAGAATACCATTCATAAAAGAGAATGCCGCCAATTAGACTTCTTAATTTCTAAACTGGAAGTCTGTTCTAACATTTATAGCAACTTGGTCTTTGGCTAAAATTTAAAGTAGTCCATATATTTTTCTCTTGTGACAAAACTGCAAATTTAACGTGGAGAAAGGTGGGGAAATGACAGGATGAGCTGTCCTCTTCAACATATTGAAAGGGGGCTGAAATCTCCGTGGTGAGTGTGTATATAGCATAAGCCTATCACAAATACTTGCTGTGGTGCCTACTTATCAAGATAGAGTGAGTCAGATTTAGCATTAGGAAAACATTTTTTTTTGCATGGTGACAACACATTTGACATATTAAGAGGTATTCTTATTTTTAATTGTCTTCTTAGATGTGTTCTTAATATGTGAGATTTACAATCTAATTGAATTTGCAAGATTGAAATCTGCAAAAATGGGCAGGAAACTCTGAGAAGGGGGGAAAAAACAAACAAACAACAACAACAAAAAACTGTATCAAGCTTCCATGTTTTTGCAGTTTAGCAATTTTGGACAACTAGGCTAAAAGCCTAGTGGGAGAGTGTAGCCTGAGTTTCTGTGAGAAATGGACAAGTAGATGCACAACTCTCATGTAAGCTGTATCTTTATAGAACAGGATACAGAGACGTTGGCTTTTCCTTCCTGTTCCTTCTGTGTTTTCAAGTCAGGTTCATGCTGCCCCTATTTGCACAGAAAGATCACAGATCTCATATGCTGGAGGGATGAGAAATTAATACATAGCAGAGAGTGAAAATGTCTGGTAGTGGGTGCAGTGCAATAAATCCTGTTGTCCCAATATTGAGTCACCTTCTGTCATTTATGCAAATGAAGTCCATTCTGGCCAAAGATGCAAACCTAGTTATAGATTATTTGGATAACACTTGCAAATGTTTGAACCTTTAGCTTTATCAGAATTTGAAGTTACCTTCAGCAGCAGGATATAGGATATTTTCCTGCAAGGTTAGCAATGCTGTGAGAACAAATATTGAACTCTGCTACATGAGAACTTTCCCAGATATTTGTTGGGAAGGTCATGAGGTTAAAGAGTGCACACATGGAAAATAATGTTTTGTAGAAAAGTCAATCTTTTTCAGACTTTGAAATTAATAGTTTGGAATTTATTTGGGTTTTAGGTAATAGGCAAGCAGGTTTATGTAAATCATTTCATAAATTTCTGTTGAATTCAGAACACTTATATGGAGAACTGTTTCTACATCCAAGGCCACGAACTTTAAATGTTAACTCAGTAGGTATTGTTATTTTCTGCTTGGGTTTTAAACTGGTATCAGCTTCACTGTAGCATATAGTATAGTTCAGAAAATGTGGATCGATGCTCTGTTTTCAATCAGCTATGTTTTCAAGAAGATGTTTGGTCTTGACAAATGTAGGCAGTGTGAATCACTCTTATGTGTGTAAATGTATATGCATGTGTATATTTTTACCATTTGTCCCTTTCTTCCTTTTTCCAAAGGCATATTCTCTGCCAATTTTAAGGGCTCCAGAAGCATAGCTCGATGCAGAGAATTGCTTGCAGCTCACAACAAATTGTATTGATCCCATAAAATCTAAGATCAATGATGTAAATTTTTGACTGACATCTACCAGCAACACATCTACGTGTATGACAGCAAATACATTCTCGGGGGGGGTATGCTGGTAAAATACAATAATTAATTATAATAGATACTCAGTTCCTTACAGACTTTGAGATTTTATTGCACATTTCATTTTAATTCCAGTAATTTTTAAAGTAACACATTTCTCAAAATTAGCAGGTTGAGATATTTAGTGCTAGAGTCTCTGTTAGTGTGCTGTACAGTCAGAGAATGTTAGTGTCTGCAGGGAGTGCCAACCACTCCACCCACCCATTTATTAAAAAGAAAAAAAAAAAAAAGAAAAAAAAAAAAAGCTTGAAACTAAAGTTATCATTTGTCTTCAGAGGGTGGCTTCTAAACAGGTTTAAATTTCATGCTTCGTATCCATCAGGTCAAGCACAATCTTTTTCCATTTTGGAAAAATTGCTAAGCATTGATTTGCAAGTCATAGAAGATGCCATACAAGCCTTCCACAGTAGCTATTCTGACTTATGAACTACTCAAGAATCTTTCTACTTTTGAATAATGCCCTGGGTCTTCATTTTATAAATTAACACACATCTAATGCTATTCTCTGTGAGGTGCAATATATACAGTTACAGTAAGAATCTTACATTTTAAATAATTGGTGATTTTCCAAATACTGATATAACTAAGAATGCTCACATAGAATAATAAAGAGAAAATAAGGACAGATGTAGCATGTCACCTCTGGTGGCTTTGATTGAAAACTGTTCTCAGGACCTTGTATGATGTTATCATCCTCTCTAGCTGTTCAAAACCAATGATGCAGGCAGCTACATTTCACCTTGGAACGTGGGGGAAATGACCATTGGGGAAGCTATGAACAATTACCAGTAGGGAGAATGTGACTTAAAGTTAGTCCTTGCTTGTGATTACAGTAGCATGTTGGCTAAATATGACACACTTTAATGGAAGTCATATAAAGATGCGCTATACCGATGCTTCCGTAACAACTCAGCCCTTTCTGAATGCCTGAAATGCTCCACATAGAAATCCCAAGTTTGAAATAGCATGTCAAATTCACTGTGTGTTAGCGAGCATGTACAGCCTGAAGTCTCTGTTCAACCTGTTAGAAAAAGAGCTTTACTAGGAATTTGTCTCTACCTGTGTTTATTTTATGGACATATGCTTATACATGCATCCTCACAAGAACAGGAGATTCTAGTTTTATTTATTTTACCCAACACAAGCTCAATGGATTGAAAGTACTCTGTTTCTTTTTGTTTTACAAATGACTGAAAAATATTTGAATATATGCCTTAATGGAAGAGAGCAAATTGCTGAACGGATTAAGCTGACATTCTGAGACTCCCATGGTCACCAAAAAAGTTTTATTTATTTTATTTTATTTTATTTTTCCTGGCCTTTTATTGCACAATCAGTCTTTAAATGATTTTTTTCCTTTTAAAAATGGTATTTATGCTAGAAAAAAAAAAAAAGAAGTTTATGGAACAGTCATAGAGCTTTAATCCATTTCTTCTTTTCATGTCCACCTAGTTGATGCATTCATTACATATATATATTTTGATAGTTTAACTGAGTGGGAAAAAATGGAAAGAAATTGTGTGGAATTTACTGTACAAGAACTTGAAAATGTGGTAGTAATTATCTTGCATATATTATTTTTGAATTGATATAAACTATTAATTTTCCTCAAAACTGAATTTTACAGATCAATACTAGGAATAACAAAGGTAACTCTGTTGTCACACCTAGTTTTCACCACTGCATATCAATATAAATAATCACTGGCAGGATATTGAAAATTGTTAATGTATTGTTATTCCAAAGGTGACAAAATAAAATACTTTTTGCCAATTTTTGATTTGCTTCCCTGAGGAGCTTAGTAAACATTCCTGCAAATAGAAAGTCCCAATTGGTTTGAGTCACTGGTCTCAAATGATCATCAGTGTTGTGGCAGAGGCAACATGCTCAGAGTAAGTCTTCATCAGATGTGCCAGCCATGGATCCCGGAGCTTCAGAGCTAAAAAAGCAAATTTTTTCACCCTGGGCAATGGTGCTTCTATAGCTTGGTGCCTCGTGGTCCACAATGTCACAGGTGACAGCTACAGGGACCCACAGTGACCCACAGCTGGGCCACCCTCAGCACTCTGCTGCTGGCAACAGAGGAAAAAAAAAAAAAAATGTGTGTCAACACCAAGTCCTCTTAAATTGAATTAAAGGTCACACTGAGGACAAGGAAGGCCATGTATCATGTATTAGGACAAACTCTGTCTGTGTGGCATATCCGATTTTATTATCAAAGGTGATCAGATCCTGCCTTGTCTCATTTAATTTATTCTTATTTGTGACCAAGAATTTGGGCAATCAATTCCTGTCAAGTGAGATAGCATCTGAAACATGCCACCTATGAAGCAATTACTTGGAAGTTACTTCTTCATATTTGCTTTGCTTATTTGAATCCCTATGGGATGAACCATCACTCCAAAGTTCATGGAAAATGAACATACTGGATGTGAGTACCTTTAAAGATTTGCTTTCAAATTTTCAATTTAATTTCTCTGGCTTACATTTCTAGCTTGTAAGGAGTGTATGGTAATTTATTTAGTTTGCAAGACTGATTTGTGATATTTGGTTTTTTTGAGGGCTCTTGAGGGAGATAAAAGGTCTATAAAAAACAAGTTATATATATAGTTTGAGCATTATATGTGTGCAAAAGAACAAGGCTTGGTTGCCATTTGCTACTTGCTGACTAGGAAGCACAGCGCTGTAACAGCCTCAATGGGAAGTGTTTATAGGCGTGCAATCGTACTGCAGCGTGTGATCATTTACCCCTTTGGCCTTGCCGTGTAGGGTGGGAGAATCACTATTTTTTTGTGATTTAGTCAAGTGGATGTTCATTTCCTTCCTGGGAGCAAGGTTTGAAAGTCTTTTACCAGGAGGTTGTTTGCATAATAAAACACGGGCAGTTTTCTGGAAGGGAAGTGATTATATAAACTGATTATCATCTGCGTGCTGCTGCTTATAGGAGTTTTGTTCCATGGTGTTTTTTTTTTTGTTTTTGTTTTTTTTTGTTTTGTTTTGTTCTGATTAAAGAAACTAATCCTAGCAGTCTAGGACTTGCGTAGGTTACAAAGACTTGAAAATGATTTGTATAAATATTTTCTGAAAGGAAATGGTAAATAAATATCACATTATGCTGTTTCAAGAGATTTTTCATTGTGGCATTAATTAACAGTGAAACATCTGCTATCAATTTTAGTACTGTCCCTGTTGCTGTATCACCACTGCCTTAAAGTTTTGCATCTTCAGGGAGGTTCCATTTGTGAAATTATTTTAAAGGGAACAGAGAAGTTGTTTTTGTGAAATGGTGTCCGAGGCAGTAAGTAATTTTGTGCCATGGATATATAGTGATTCTGAGCACAGAATATGAGATGCTATTTGAACACTATCTTGGACTCTGTGGGACAAATGTATATGTATGCATATATATATACCTACACATTATTTATGACAGCTGGCCAAATAGCAATTCAACCTCTGGATCTCCTGACATCCCAGGTATTTGCATAGCATTAGGAGACAGAATTTTTCAATCCAGCACTTCTTGCACTCACTGAGCATCTTCTGGTACTACAATAACTGCCAAAGCCCAAAATAATGCCTGTGGAAATAATGCTGCTTTGCCTTGGAGAGTGACAGTCTAATTCAGATAATTTTTAGGGTTTCCAAGTGAACAGGTAGCCTCTGAATGTCTGGCTATTCCAGTAGGTGTCAAACAAAATTAATTTTGGTGGCTTAGGCTACCTAGTCCTAATTGCTTATGTTCTGTGGGGAAGTGCATGTAATGAGGCTGCATGGGAAACAGATGCAGGGGGAATTTCCTTCATATTTCTTCAGGCAAAGGTGAGAGTTGAATTTACCTGTGTAAACTGATGCTTCAAATGCTGAAGCCCAATTCCCCACTCAGTAGTTTCATCAGAAGGTCCCAGAGGTTTCCCTGTATACCTGCTCTAAATTTCGGAACTATTACCATCTCATACGCTTTGTCTTTAGCTCAAATTATCAGAACTTTCTCAGCTAAGGGCAGCCCTTAGCAGATCCATCAGTGGAGATACCTATCTGAAAAGGGACAGAGGAAGAGAAGAGGCACTTGGAGATGGAGTTTCTAACTTCATTGGGTTTCCTGACTGATAGAAATGGAGGGGAAAAGACTGTCATCCTGTCTTCATCCAGATCTGTGTGTGTGTTCATTTGTGAAGATGTCCTGTGTGAAGGAAAAATCTTCCTTGAGAACTCTCAGAAGAGAGATACTAATCTTTTCTAATTATTGTTGTAGGAGAGAATAATTTTCTGCTTCCCACAGGGTAGAGTCAGGAAAAATCAAGTCAGAGTACCCTCATCCAGGTTTCTACTATTCTGTATCATAGAGTCTCATACTTAAGAATGTAGTAAAAAACCTTTCACTTCATTAGCAGCAGCTCCTCAGGTACATCCAGTCCCAACATCTAGCCCCTCCCTAGTCTAATAATTATCTCCAGTTATACTGGAACTGTTACTAGGACTGTTAGCAAATGGGAAAAAATGTATTTGATTCCAAGTTTCACACAGACTTTAAAAACATCTCAGTTCTTTGTTATTCAGAAACAATCAACTTTTTTTTTTTTTTTTTCCAGGTAGCTCAGTTCTGATCCCACAAGTGTGCAATAGTACAGGGAGAATGGTTGCCACAAAACAACATAAAATATTCAACATAAATTTATCTGCTTGCAGAGATTTAAAATAAATGTTTATTTGTATATCCTGTACTGGCATTGCTTCTGGAAGCAATTTTCTTGAATCTGGTGAGACTGAGTGGAGAAGAAAGGCAGCAGTTAGGTAGGTAAATGTTTATGCATTTCTGATGGCAGTAAAAGCAAATTCAGAATATATGCAAATGTTCATGAAGGATTAAGGAAGCTCAAGGTAACTGCTAACAGGGGCATTAGAATTTAATTTTGACTGTAAAAATCTAACAAAAGGCTCTTTACCTGTAACAAGGGACAGCACAAGCCCTTCTATACGTACCTACCGCCCCATAACTAATTCAAACAAGTCTTGTAGGTTTTGATCAATGGCACAGCGTTGAAATAAGCATATGACAGATGACTTGTAAATGAACAGCCTGCAAGTCATTCTCTGAAATATTCACTTTTTTGTGCTTGCTGTCTTAGCTATTCAAAGTCGATTAAACTTATGGATGTTTTAATGTTATTTAAACACACTAGTCTTAATCTGCTGTCACTGAAAAAAACAAACAAAAACAACAACAAAAACCCCTACTCATTAGCAAACGCTAAAACCTCTTTACAACCCTAGTATTTAATTTTATCCTCAACAATACCTTTCCAATATGTGTCATGTGCTGACACAAGCAAGTGTTGTGTGGGAACGTTCCTCCTGGGACTGAAGTGCTTTGGACAAAAGATTGGTCTTCTTTGTGTGTAATAAAAACAAAGGAACACAATGTCTAATCAAGCATTTACTTGGAATTTCTAATAGATTTCCAACTTAATTAAAAACCCTTTCATGAACTTTTCATTTATGATAGGAGCTAAATATAGGTAACTGTGATGATACAGCCTTAAAAGTACTGCAGACCAACTCTACAATCCCTCCAGTGCCTCGGAAAGGGATAAAATGTTCCAGCACCAGAGAAGTTAATTCTCAGCTAATTCAGAGAGAAACTGTGGCTGTTCCTATATTGAGATTGCCCAGTCCTCAGCACTTCAGGGATATTACTCATTGAAACACATAAACAGGTTTGGCTTGGCTGCTTTAATTTTACAGTATGTAAACAAGGGTTCAGGTACGGACCTGCTTCCTCCAACAGCGTGTTTCTCTGATGTGTAGCAGGTGAGGGTTTGCCTGGTCATCATCCCTGGGCTGCATCAGGGAGGTGGCAAGCCCAGTGCAAGGATCAGGAGCTGCTGGTTTTAGGATACCGAGGCAGAAGTGCAACATGGAAACATTTGCAGAGCTTTGCTGACCAGGCTTTAGCCGAATTGGTGGCCAAGAGCAGCAGGGAAGGAGACAGCAAATAACCATTAAGCACCAGGCTGTGGCTGATGCTCCAACAAATATCCCTGTGGCTTCAGTAGGAATTTGAGGTGCAGAAGGATTCCAAGGCTGTGTCTGAAAAAAATTAAATAAATTTATAACTACAAAAAGATCAAATAAGACATATACCTCTATAATTAACTGCTGAACATGCTTTGACTATTGCTTTTACTTAAACAATCCCAAAACAAAGCCAGGAATGTTCTGTGGCATTGATAATATATCTGTGCACTTTCAGATTTGAGGGTTTTTAACATATTTTTCCAGTTTTGTCGGACTGGAACATAACTTTCAATACAGATGGGGAAGAATATGCTTAGAAATAAGTCTAAATAATTATAAGTTCATTTATTTTTGTTAAAATAATATTACACATTTATAAGTATTTAAATTTAATTTTTATTTTTATTATTATGTGAATATAGCAATACAAATATTTTCAGACTGGTACACTTATCAGTGGATTGACGCAGTCAGTACTTCTTAGGTCCAATGGACACAGCTATGTTTTCTGAAAAGACTAGCTCTGTTTCCTGATAAATAGCATTTGAGAAATATGAAAGAGAAAAACAAGAAAGGGTGTATTCTTTCTTTCTTTCTTACTTTCTCACAGGCAAATACTATCTTGAAATATCTTCAAGCATAAACTAACGACGTCAACAATAAAAGCAGAATAATGTCTCTCCTGACTGCCTGCTTAACTCATTTTGCAGTTTTGGAGGTTTTCTTCTAATTCTTGGAATATAAGAACTCTGAGTAAAGGATTTAGGTAGTGCTAACTCATCTGGATTTTAGCAGATTTTCACTCTGCTTAGATTTTATAAATACTATTTTAATTAAAATAGATTATATTGGAGATTATTGGATCAGTAGATTACTAGAATTTATCATTCTTAAACCTCTTGAATCTGTAGATGCATAGGTAATTCATAAAAGGGAAAAGAAGAAAATAAGGAAAAGGAAATAATTTACCTCATAATGTACCTAATAATGTCAATTTTATACTGTGATTGTCCAGAGCAGGTAGTATATGAATGTTTTTATTACTTTTACAGCAGTAATGCAATAAAGACCATACTTCTCTAAGAAATATTTAAAAGTCAAAATAATAAGAAAAAAATAGCTTTCAAGTTAGAGGATGGAGTAATAATCCGGTAAATGCAAGGAAGTGTAAGTAATACCAAATTTTCTGTTTGAAGGATTCCATTGTGTGTTCTGTGCATTCTTCACAATGCCGGATAGGCCTTAAGAAAAGAAAAAAATACCCTGTGTATTGGTAGCAGTTAGAAAAGTAACGTGGAGAGCATTAAAATATGTAAGGTATGGTTACAGAGCTCGGTGTTCCTGCAGAGAGAGAGGGGAGGGAGGGTTTGAAGAGCCTCCAGACTGACAGGCCGTGCTGAAGCAGCTTAACAGCCATGGACAAGGAGCAGGTCAGGCTTCATGGGGGGACTGCATGCAAGGGTGCCACGGGAGCTGGTCAAAGTCATTGTGAGGCTGCTCTCTGTTATTTTTGAAGAGGTCCCCAACAACTAGAGGAAGACCCGTCTTGACAAACTGTCAGAAGGATGATCTAGGAAATGACACGGTGGTCCAATGTGCTTTCTTCCCCAAAAACATCAAGGAGAATCCTCTTAGAGCATGTCTGGGCCCATGCAGAAGGTGACTGAGAACAATCAGCTGGTGCACAAGAAGATGGAGTGAGGCTCCTCACAGTGGTGCGTAAGAAGATGGAGCAAGGCTCCTCCACAGTGGTGGGAGGACAAGGCATTAAAGCAGGAGAGGATGTGCCTGTATATAAGAAAAAAACTTTTCACCAAGAGGACAGTCCAGCAGTGGAACAGATTATGAAGTCTTAGGCCTTGGAGGTTTTCAAGATCAGGCTGTGTAAAGTCCAGAGGAACCTGGGCTGATTCCCACAGCTGGCATTGCTTTGGGGGTTGAATTGGAGAGATCCCTGATTCTGTGATTCTAAGATAGAGAGCGGTTGAAGGAGTCTGAACAGATATATTTCCTATGAAGATGTTGTAGGAAAAGAATTAAAGTAATGATGCTTCTAGAAACAAGCAAAGATAGAGTTCTTATGTAGTGTTTTAGTGCATTGGTGGCCAAAGGACAATCTGGAGGAAAAGCAGGTAACAGGAAGGTGAGAAACAAAACAACTAGTTGTGCAGATGTTGTCTCAGTCTAATCTGCTGTGTGAGGAGAAATAGCTTGCAAGGTACAGCCTGTGAGTTACTTCTGATGTGATTTCTGGTAATTTTTTAAAATTGCTTCTAAAATGGGTATGCTTAATTCAGCTGTAATTTTCAAGAAAACTTTCTCTGTGGGTTGTGCAGCCAATGTATTAGTCACCTCAAAAGGTTTTTAAAACCTTCAAAATTTTGTACGGTGTGGATTTTACTTGTGTTATTATAACAACTCACTTAAAAACCATCAGAGTGATTTTTAAGAAGGCTGTGGAGCTCTGAGTGAAAAAGGATGGCTCTGGTGGGCCTTCTCCAATGGGAAGGGAAGATGTTCCATGTAGTAGATGATCTGCTATGAGCAACAGGGCTACATTTAAGATGGGAATGGAAAAGACTTGTGTAGGTACACTTTTGTGAGAGTTTTAAGAAGGTGAGATGCTAAGAGATGCTCAGGAGATGAGAATACGCATTTGCCTTTGGGATAGTCAATATACACTTTGTTACTGTATATTAAACACCTTTAATTGAAGTTTTCTTACGTTTTTCTTTGTCAAAGTGCTTAGTCTAAAGGAGGAAGAAATAGGATTTGGAGTGTTTGGCCTTCTGTGCATAGAGGCCATGAGGCTGCAGATAGCAAAGCAACAAATGGAACCAATAATTCCTGCCAGGCCAGAGACTGTGATTTTGTGGCTTCACAGTATATGGTGGTCGCTCAGGTTTCAAAACCTGCAAAAAGAGCCCTTTACTGGATTCATAGCTGGGTTGTGACAGGCTGATACAACAGAGCACAACTTTCCTTGGAGCAAGGAAGATGTGAACAAGTTGTGAAAGTATACTGGGTTGTTGTGAAGCTCAAAAGGTAGGATTTGGGGCAGTGCAGGGAAAATCATCTAAATGAAAATGACTGTTTCAGTCAACATACCATCACATCAGAGTTAATCAAAGTGTATTTCATATTTACTTTATTTCAATATAGGCATTTAATGCAGTAGGAACAATTCTGAAGTCAAAGAATAGTGGAGGTGCCATTTTTAAGAAGCAGCAGTGTTGTTCTTTAACCTGCCCAAAGATCTTTGCCTCCTCGTTCCTCCTCTCAACTTTTCTGGCATCTTGTTGATCACCTTTTAAAGAGAAGTAGGACAGTGGGAAGGGGGAGACTGCAGAATAGGGCGAGGGAATTAGGAAAGAGAAAAAAAGTCAGGCAAGAGGCTGGGACTTAAGAGATTTGACTCTTCTGCTTGGCTGTGGATTATTTGAAGAACCCTTGGAAGTCTCTTGCCTTTTGTTGTTCCCCATCTGTATGTACACAGTTGTACCACATTACTTCACAGACAAGTTGTAAGGATAAATATGCTTGTGATTATGAAGTACTGAGGTCCTACATGTGTAAATAATGAGAAAGGTAGGAAAAATGACCACAGTAGAAAGGAAACAAGAAAAAAAAAAAAAAAAAAAAACAGTGATGGCAATATATTAAAATAATACAAGTACATAAACTCCTATTTCATATACAAGAACAAAATTGATTTTATCAGCTCACAGCAACTGTATGGTCTTTGCCAACTCTTTTTTGTTCTAAACTACTAAGCTTTTACATCACCTTAATATCTCTTTTGCCTTTCACGAAACTCTCTCTGCAGTGGAGGGTCTGTTCCAAAATAGTGAATCCCAAACCATCATTCCTCTGCTTTTAACCAGAGGACAATATCCTCAGGAAATATATAATCTATTCTTTACAGAGTGAATAGGTGGCAGAAGTTATTTGCCTATTGGACAGTTGCATTTTACTGGGAATGTAAAGCTGATCATCAGTAAAAATTAATTTTGTAAACTATTTTAACTGCTACTGCATATTCTATAGTTTTGTTTGTTTGTTTTTAGGGGGTATTCTTCATTTAATTTTATACGTGCTCCGTATATCTGTGAGACTGCTTAGGTCTTCCCCTTATAATGTTTTACAATGTTCTTGCAATTTGACTGTTTTAACAGCATAGTTAGACAGTTCCTTGGCGAAGTTTTGATGATGATCGTTCGCCCTTACTAAATTGTTAATAGTTTCCACTTATAAATACTGGCCATTTTAAGTCTGTTGTTGCAAAGTCACACTTGTCTCTGATTTTTGTCTGCAATTTGGAGGTACAATTAATGGGGAAGAATATTTTACATAATCAGTGAAAGATGCAAAGCACAGAATTTAGGAATCTACATGAAAATCTGAGTTATGTATGTAAATTTATTCTTTGTGTTCCTAAGTGATTAAGCCTGCTAAATTGTGAGTGCCAGTATCAAGATTATTAAGAGATTTGCTTTAAAGTAGCATTGAATCTTCTGTTTGTTTCATCATGATGCTTGAAAAGTTCTGAATCCCAATCCCATGATGTCAAGATTGAGTTTTTATTTTTGGGGTTGTGTATGTCTCTGTGTATATGATTTAGATAGCAATAATGGCAATTTCCCATATTTCCAGACTCTTGTATATGTCATGATTTGTGGTAAAAGAAGCCCTAGAGTCTCCTTGGGTGCCTTGAAACACGTTAAACTTTGATGCATCTGCTACATATTCCCAGATCAGTGACAGCTAGCTTTTGATAAGCCTGTATAGAAAAAGAGGAATAATGGGTTCAAAACCTAACAACTTTGTAACAAAACACCCTCTGCCCCCTGTTAGTAAAAATATGTGCTGTGGTTCATAATGGCAAGAAGAAAAGAAAACTCAGAATGTCTAGAAAATAAATCCTTTTTTTTCCTTCAGTCTTCATGTACTACTAAGAACAAAAATACTACTTATGTAAGGCTAACAGGTATTGCACGCTTCATGATTTATATATTTTTAATAGGTAATTTAAGCTGCAGCCATTGCTAGCATATAGAACAATGAATTGAATGTCAAATAAGATTTTATAATATACTTTCCAAAAAGGAGCAAGGACTTTTATTCTTTTTGATAAGGAAATTGTATGTTTCAAAAGAAACATTGCACAGTGACATATAAAAATACCTGAACGTTATTTCAACACCATTTCCTGATGCAGACATGGCAGCTGATTGAAAAGAAGAAAAAGACAGACTGCTGAATGCAGGATGCACAAAGCTGAGTCCATAATCTACTGTTCTTTTTATGCTTTTGCAAAAGTTTTCATTTTTTCTTCTTTTCCTCTCAAATTTATGGTAACTCTTGGTTTCCCCCTGATTTATTTTATGACCACTAACATCCATAAGACGTTGAAGGAGGCTGTAGTTGCACAGGATGAACTCTGCAATGGTCCTCACTGATGAGGATGCCATTAAAATAAAGCAGCAGAAAAATGGGAATCCAAGAGATCCGGAGAGTTGACAGGACTGACATCCTGGTGGAGTTTTCTCCCTCAGGTTGTAACTAATGACTATGCTTAAAATAAAATAAAATAAAATAAAATAAAATAAAATAAAGATCAGTTTTTATCTGTAGTGTATTATTGTCTGCAGCCTAGCCATAGAGAAAAGCAGTCTCTTCCTTGAGGAATTTGGATGTTATATTTTTTTCTTTAGTTTAAATGAAAAGCTAAATCATGCTTATGATCGTATAGATGATTGAAAGTCGGTAGCCTCTAGCAAAGGTTTATTTATTAGAGATCCAGCCCATCCTGATTTGTATATCTTCATGTGTGATAAAGGGAAGTCTTAAACCACTGTCTTGTTACTGCTCTTCATCTGGTATAGGGGATAATAATTCTGACAATAACTATCTTGTGCACAAGGGCATTATGAAATTTATTCTCTTAAGACATTTCTTATTTCACATCTGTGAAATTAGATTAGATACATCTCTGTGGAAACTGGAGTAGTTATGCCTTCCCCAAACCATCTTCAGGAATTAGGGACCGATTCCATAAGGTATCTGATGCACAAAAAAGTGCTAATTATTACTGTATTAATGTACAGACATTTTTCCTTTTCCCAATTGAAAATACAGTGAAATTTTAAGGTGTAAGTGGAATGTTGATACATCTGCATTTTTAATAGGTGGATAATGTCATCCTATATTCAGAAAAGTAGAAAGCAACCCTAAGATTTTACATGGAAATAAATAACACAAGCTCACACAGATGCATGTGTACTGGTAGCTGCTGTCCCATCTTGATGTCAAACCATTTCATTTCACGCATCCAATATGTACAAATGAGTAATAAGCAGCCTAGAGTACTGGATGAGGATAGAAGAAAACTAGTAATGTCCCAGGCACCTTTCTTCCTTTGGTTCCACGCAATTGTGGTTTACAGATGGAAAAAACAGTAATGATGCTTATACTTTTGTTGCCAAAAAAAAAAAAAAAAAAAGAGACTTGTGGATAGAAGTATCCTAAGAGTCAGCTGTTACCATATTGGTGGTAGCATTATAGGTCGTTTAAGAGTAGAACACATTTTCCATAAGATAAGGGCTGAATCAAACAGCCAAAACTGCATTTCAGGCTGCAAGAGCATCAGTAGTCAGAAAAGACACACTTTCAGATACTGTTCAGGTTCACCATGTTGCTAGCTGGCCAAAAATGTAGAAATCTTTGATTATTGTGCTATTATTAACTTAAATTTAAGGACTAGGAGGGTCCAGTGGAGGAAAAGGTATATAATTATCTTGCTGGAAGACTGCTTTAATTAAATTCTCCCAACTGAGACCTGTTCCCATTTTTCAAGTGAAGCATAACACTATAATCAGTTACATTAACATTCAACTTGCTTCTCTGCAGATGACCATAAAAGTGAGTGCAACTCAGCTAAGCTGTGCTTCATGTGGGACAGTTCCTTCTGAAACCAGTGAAGCCATCACTCCTCCACTTCTCCCACCCTATTTAGATATCAGCTGATGCAAGCAATAGCAAGAAAAGATATTTCACATTGCAGATGTTTGTCAATACCCACTTGGGTGTATACATAAAATTACTTTCTTAGGCTCTTTTTAATTGCTTATCAACTCAGAAAGTAATATACTTATCAACTCACAAGCTATATACCCTTAACTTCCATTGATATAAGAGCTATTTGCCCCAAATTACACTCATCTGAGTGTAGAGACTTTAACATTCACCCAAATTAATTTGGTAGGTTTAAACCCATGTTTTGGTGTCCTTCAAAGTCACGATTTAATTCAAAGAACTGGAGGGTGTTTTTTTTTCATTTTGGGAAGCAAGCTGTGAAATGCTTGGTTGTACATGAGGATGTGCAGTACATGGGTTGCTATCAAGCCCCGATATCAGTCTAACTACATACTTGTCATGGTAATCATGATTCAGTGTACCAGTTCATGCATCCGTACAAAGCATTTGTGCTAAGGGTGTTTTAGTTGTACTTTGCCTAATTGTGATCAGAGCTTGGATTTGCTGAAAGAAAAAGCTTGTAATGCAATGACTTTTAAAGCAGAGTTCTTGTTCAACCATCAATCCTTATCCTTTTTGAAGGACACCTTATGGATATAAATTATGAGGTCTGTCAGGGTAAGGTTCATAGATAAACGGGTTCAGTCACTGGAATATCACTTCCTCCAGAACTGACTGCTGAGTAACGGTAAATTGTGGGGACTAAAGAAGTTTGTAAAAACCAGATCAATTCAATTGCTTCACTTCTGAATAGATAGCAGAGTATGCAAAAGTCAAGGATATGGTGTCACGTGGCAGGTTCACTAATGTCAACTTGAAAATTAAAATATACTTGCTGATTGGCATTGTGATAAAATCCAGCACTAGTATAAGATTAACTGGCTTTAAACTTTAGGTGTTGTTTTTTTTTTAAGTGTTATGTAGCTCCATCAAGCACAACACATTAAAAAAAAAATAATAAAACAACATTCAAATAAACATTTTTTCTGCCTTGATATTATCCAGCGTCTGTACAGTAATAGTCCCAGCCTTTGGCAACTCCATCATTTGTGATCTCTTGCCTTAAATTCTCATCTCAAAGAGTGCACTAGAACAATTCTCTATTATTATTATTTTTTTTTTCTGAAATGCTTGATCAATCCACTTTGAAATGCTCCACATAAGAAATAAGTAAGATCTCAATCATTTTTGCATAGCTGTCGCCTCTACTTGTGACCATTATGTTCAATTGTTCCTTGCCTCATTTTTAAAGCTTGGGAAACATCTTTTATGGTGTGTTTTGTTTGTTTGTTTGTTTGTTTGTTTTTAACTGTGAGCTAGGTGCTTGTATATCTGTCTGCTGTTGTATGTGAAATAGTTCTGAATGATGAAAGAAACAAGCCCTTTAATGCATGACTGCTCTTTCCCGTACTTACAGAAAGAACGTGAAATAGTTTCCTTGGATACTATCCAGCATGTATCTCAGTTTTTATTTTTTTTTCTTTTTAATTTTTAATGCAGAAGGGTATGATATATTCTATTATTTGTTAAGAATAAGGGGATTGGGGGGGGGGGGGAGTTTTCAGCATTTTCTATTCAGAAGTGCAACCTTAGTCTCATAAAGATGAAATATTTTCATATACAATAATTATCTCAGGATCACACTAGAGGATCATAAATTTGATTTTCCCCAAGTGTGGCTGGACTAAGTAAATCTGGATTATAATACCAAGGACAAAAATTAAATCTACATAGAATCAATTCCGTCATTACACTTTTATTTAACAATTTTGCTGACACAATTTTCTTTGCACATTCAGTGAACTTTTTTTCTTTCTTCTTCAGAAGCTTGGGAAATCATCATCTACTAGATACAAATGGTTTACAGGATGTAAAGAGGAAGACAAATAGAAGGAAAGCGTGGTTTACAGGAGCCAGTTTAAAGGAAATTTCTGTTTGATAGAGGTGGTTCAGTTTGGGTTTTCATACATGATTCAACTACAGGTTTGGCTCCGTCTCCTAGAGAAATACTGCCTTTTCTGTTTTATTTTATAGTTTTCCTAAAAAGAATGAATTTAATTCATCTATAAAGACTTACTTTTCTGGCTTGCTGATTTTGCTGATTCTTTGTATAGCCCTATACTCAGAAATAAGTGTCCTGGTTCTACTTTAGCTCTAGAAATCTTCATCATCACTTTCTTTCCAATGGAATATTTGTGTCATGTGTAAGGACAGTTACTCTTCCTGTTCTTTTGCTTTTCCATTGTTTTTGTTATTTCTGTTGTTTGTGATTTTTGCATCAGACAAGCAGGTGTATGTAATATGTTCTTTAAGGTGCAATACAAATTTGTTAACTTGTCTACACCTGGATTTCACCCAAAATTCCTGCCTCAAAAGGCAAGGCAAAGGTTAGTTGCCATAAATTTGATGCAGACAGGAAACACTAACACAGAGGCAGCGTTCTGATCAAAGATAACAGATACACAGCCAAAGGAAATTGGAATATGTCCAAAAATATTTTATATGACAATTGTTTGTATATTTATATGGTTGATCTTTTGATGTGATCTGGGGCCAATAGAAGTGTAGCCCAAATCCTGTCAGTGGAGAATTGTGCACAATTTCTGCTTAACAACAAAAATTGATTGTGTGTAATCACCTGTACCACAAAGTTGATTGAAATTCTTTTTTTTTCCTTATCTGCAGAAATCAGATATTTTGGCAATTCATGTGCAGACTAGTGTTACATTGGAAAAATATGTTGAGATATTTTCAATCAGATGCATCTTTTTCCTTTAGAATTTGAAATACACTGATAACCTCTACAAATGTACATGCGCTAAGACAGACACACAACAGACTGAGATGTATATTCACTTCAAATTTCCTTTAAAAATGCACCAGGATTAGGTAAATGAACAGGCACAGCTAGTACAGGTAGAACGGATAGTTTTCCTTTAGTTTTCACAGTCAGCTTCTGTAATTTTTTCTCTTTTTCATCATAGGCATGGGTATGGAATTATGTTTCATCCTTTTGTTTCAGGAAATATTGCTTCTTCTGTAGTAGCTTAGAATACCATTATTATGTTATTTTCTAAAGGGAAAATAAAATTTTCTTTTGCAAATAGAAATTGTTCCTTGTTACAAATCTCCTTTACAAGATTTATAGATTTCTCTTTCTTCTTTTTTCTTTCCTGCCCTGACGAGACATTTTGTCCCTGACCTGTGCCCTAATTCCATAAAAAGCAGAAAAAGAAAAAAAATGTCCATAGCAAACCCACAACATAATACATGTTTTCAAAATTGCATTGAATCGCCCACCTCAAATGACTCAACGAGTGGGTAGCAACAGAGTCATTTCAAGTGGCTGTTTTCCAAATCAGTGATTACTTACCACATTTCACTGTGGGCTGACTTTCTTCTCGTAAAGGTATATTTTAGAGCCTGGAGACAAAAAGGTAACATCAGTCTCAAAGTCTTGAATCAGACCTGCTATTGCATTCCTATTGTTAAGCCTTGAACAGCAGTATAGACTTAATGAACTCCACTGTCTCCCTCAAAAACCACCTGTTTGGTAGGTTGAAGACCTGGAAATGAAAATAAACATCCTTGTGCATGGATATACACACATATATATGCATATACATGTAGCAATAATCAGCCTAAAACCGTATGAAAATGTCAGAAACTCATGGAAATTAGTTCAGTTGTGTATTTTCCATACTAAGCATATTCATATCTCCAAATAACCAATGTAACTTTTAGCATGTTTATTTTGGCTGGCAGGAATTGTCCCTTTTTTAAAAAGTGAGAAACCTGGTAATAATGTTTGTTTGCTATGGAGGGCTTATGTTAGCAGGTGGCAGGCTTCCCAGGCCTCTGAATGTACAAAAACACAGATCTGTTTCACACATGTATCTTTCAGGGAAGGCAGCCCACTGTAAGGGGTGTGAATACAGCACGCTGTGGGAGCCGCTCTGCTCTGAAGCCACTGCTATGACTGGGGACAAATTTCTGATTGTTTATAATAGATGAGGGATTTAAGTAGGAATAACTTCATAAGGATGCTGGTCAAGGATTGCAGTCTTCCTTACATCACAGTAATTTCTTTTTGACAGAAAGTTTCAGTGAGGAGAGCCAGCTAGGCTGCCGGCCATGTTTTCACTAGGCCTGAGTTTTAGGTAGTCCGCCATTCGGCTGTGGAATTACAGCTGCGTGTACCTGTGGGTACAGTCATCCCTCAGATGGGGAAATTACAGATCTGTGGGTGCCACTATGTGGTAAAATTATCTTAATTACAGTTGTCCGTGTGTGCTGCCGGACAGGTGTGACTGCCAGGCTGAGCTTTTGAAAAGAGGCCCACTGGCTTCAACTGCAATGCCAGCCTCGCCTCTGCCAGAGCCAAGTTACACATAGGTACCTGTGATGAGCCTTGACTAAGGGCGCGATTGCATTTGCTGGCACCAAACTATTGTTTTAGGAAGTATTTAAGGCAGGGATTCCAGTGGTCCCCAAATTAACAGAAAAAGCAGGCATCCAGGTGCACCTTGTGGGCAGGTGATGGGGGTGTCAGGGCGCCAGCAGGCTCTCTCTTCACCCCTGAGGGAGAGGAGCGTGTTTGTGCGGCCTGGTGCAACGCGCATTTGTGGGGACACCGGGTGTGCAGAGAGGAGTTTTAAAGCATTATTTCAAGCTGTGCAGCTTAAACTCTGGTAACTTTTTTATTATTATTATTTTTTTTTTATTATGACTGAAAGATTTGTCCTTGTCTGGATATCATAAGCCCCTGAGTATGATTATTTCCATATGTGATCTGTTCGTATAACTGAACATTGAATTCTTCGAGTTGCTAGCACCTGGTCCTAGGATGACTGTAATGACTCTGTAATGTGTCCTTCCCTGAATAACTTAAATATGATCTCATTTTTCACTTATTTTCTAATGTTGTTTTGACAGGTCACTATTAAGGCAGACTGACACACCTGATGATAAGACGATGATTCACTTGCTAATTATTTTGCCAGATATTAATCATTTGTACTGAAATTTTACATTCCAGATGTCTATTTGAGGACGTTCTTGGTTGTAGGTTTTTTTAGTTCAATTGAAATGGTCTGTTCATTTCTGACAATGAAGTAGAAAAGGTCTTCACCTTGAGATAGTATGAAAATATAGTGATCATTTCTTTGGGAAACTTAAAATCTTTAATGGGTTGAAGCAATTTACATTTTCCAGGAGGTATGCAGACATCTTTTGTCGAATATATTGCTCTTAGTCAGTCACATATTCCATTTCTCTTTTGAAAAAAAAAAAAAAAAAAAATCATATTTCATCAGGCCGAGGATCCTGGCTCATGGAGCCTGTGAGTTTAGGAAAACGGGAAGGTAGGCCCAAGGACTCTTTGGGTAAAAGACCCTGGAGGGGGAGAAAATTAGGCAGATTAGGCAGGCAGTGCAGATGGGTTCCTGCTGAGACACTGGGGTCAGGAGTGGAAGGGCACTCAGCCTGTGCCTTGAGCTGGATGGTTGACTTGTTCAGGTAGCATTAGTCCCCTCTTTGGAGCATCTTAATTGCACTAATTTTTGTTTAATGCATGTCTAAAGTCTAGAGACTTACCTAATGCCTACAAATGTCAGTGGAAAGGCTTAGGTCAGGCAGGGCATGCACAGCAGGCACAAACCACTCTCCTGTTTTTAAATGCCCTAATAATGTCGTACTGTTGATGCAAGATGTGTTTTTGTAAATATTAGCTCATGTTTTGAAAACAGCAAAAACACCACAATATTAGAGAAGGTATACATTTATTTTAGTTTTAAGCCAATGTATGAACTTAGTTATGTTAATTAAAGAATGAGTATTAGAAGATTTTAAAATTCCTAGCATGCTTTGAGGATTGATTAATAAGGGTAATACTTAGCTGGCACAATGGAATCATTTTCAACATCATTACCTTGTCCCTTGAACAAGTCAAGCTTGAACCCTCGGGATTTGGCAACACTTTGTAAAACAAACATTACCAAATGCATCTGGCTTTCTGAAGGACAAAACTTTTATAGTAATCAAAGCATTTGAATGTACTAAACTGGGAAGTGATGAAAACAAAAAGGAGTGATTTAGAGAGATTAGGATTAGAAGATCTGTTGATGGGAATTAACTAACTATTCTTCAGCCTTGAAAATGCAGGTAGAAACTAAAGTTAAGCCTAGATATATGATGGGAAGATTTACGTGGAAGCACTGAAGTGATGGCAGCCACCAAATTAGACACTAGTTAAGTAACTATAGTTGACTTTATCAGATATTTAAATGGATTAAGGATTAGGAATGTATGAATATAACATATATATGTAATAATATAATAAAGAAAAATAAAATATTTATTATACAATTAATAAAAATAGGCATTTAGAGGGGGCTGCAAGGCAACTGAGAGATAATTTATATGTGACACTGTAGAATCATTCCAAGTACATCCCATAAGCACCTTACTACATGCATTGCTGGAACAAAATGAGAGCAGAAATTTCTAGTTGTCTCCCCAAAGATCTCAAGACCAAGCACATTCATGTATTCTGGCAAATATGCTTGGTAAACCTTAAAACATTAACTTTATCCAAGAATATTCCCCTAGAATTTCCTTAGGTCCAACCCCCAGGAGAGTTTAGTGTTACAGAAAAGTGTCATCAAGTTGGTTGGGGTGAAACCTGGGATGGAGCTGAGTTTCTCCATGGCATTCCAGGACAGTGGTGATTCTGCACATGGTCAGGTGAAGATGTGTCTTTAGTACTTGAAAACTGAAGGTGAGGTGTGGTTCCCTTCCAGATCAGCTCAGCAGGGAGCTGATCTGATGAAGTTTTGGACTTGGACTTTGAACTTGGTTTTCTTAGCTTTTTAACTTTTTTACGCCATGGTTGTAACATTTAGACATCTTATTCAGTTTCAGCAGTGTTACTCTACATAATCATGAAGACATAACCTATAAAACACAGTCCTATGACATTTGTTAGATGCTCTTACAATCATGCGATCCTCAAAGCAACAAAATAATTCTTCAAGAGGAGCATAGAGCTGCTTGGGCTCATGCAGATCAAAAGCATACGGACTGTCCATATAATAAATAAATAAATAAAATGTTTTACCGCTGTTAGAAAGTTTACTGAATAAGCTGCCAAGTGGATAAAGAA
>CM021703.1:3060405-3133390 GCA_011074415.1 Stictonetta naevosa
TGTCTTTCACATTTAAATAGTTGCAAGTAAATTGTCAGCCATAATGAGACTTTGCCTTAAACTGAGAGAGGAGCTTTTGAGCGAGAACTTTTGAAGAGAACTTTTGCCATCCTTTTTGAGCCTTCATCAGCCTCAGTACAGTGTATCTTATCTCTGAAAATGTCAGAACGCTTAATTTTTCAGTGTGGTTGTCTAGCAATTTGGAAACTTGACTTTGGCCAACCAATAGCCATGGCTGTTTTCAAAATCAGCCTTCAAGCAGTGGGAGTGGAAATGTCAGTTGTCCTGAACATGGCATTGGCCCAAGTATTACAATAATTAAAATTACCAAGGATTTTTTCTTTTTTTTTTCTTTTTTTTTTTAAACATAGGAAAAGTTTGGCAGTCATAAATCTCACATAGTATCTTGTCAATTACTATATAAAATAGCATTTAAAGATACTTTCTGTTGTACTTTAACATTTCTGTGATTGATCTGTCTGCTGTTGGGTATTTGCAAGTCTTGTACGTCCTGCCTGCTCTCTGCACCTATGTATGTGTTAACATATTTGCATAGTGTCTGCTCAAGTCTGTATATGATTTGTGTAGATTTAATGGATTCATCTTCTAAAACAGATTTCCTGTCATCTTAGCTTCATTAAAGCTGACCTGTCTGCGTATCATAAAGTTCTCCTCTTTTAGATAATCACAACAGGCCTATTACACCTCCTGCTGTCGAAGCTCCAGCTGGGACTTGGCCAGGTTATCCTAAAAGGCACCCATCCCTGACAATTAAAATGGGTGGCACAGCAATGACAACATGGATTAAAATGAGCTGGCCCTTGAGGTGTCACTCGTCAGCCTGCTAACTGGGCAGTCTCGAGAGCAGGAAGGCTGGAAAATAGCCTGGCATCTCTCCTAGGCTATTTTAATGTCGCTGATTTATAGATCTGTTATTTTGTTTAGAGGATGAGAAAGAATAGCAAAGTAAACATGATGGAGAGGGCATCCACTTAAGGCTAAGGTCAATTACTCAAGGGAATAAATGTGCATAATTGTACACCTGATAACTAACAGCATAAATAGACTGTTGATTTATATCATGAGTTTTAAACTGCAACCCTTTTATCCAAACAATTATAATAATAGGAGGTTGATTATTTGTATTTGTTCCAAGTACTTGTGATGATCATCTTTGCAAAGATACGGGAGAAAAATAGACTAGTGTTCTGTTTGGCAGATATCCTTTCTCATTAGATGATAACTGGCATTGTGGATAAACCTTTTATAGGTTAGGGCAGACAAACACTTTAATTATGCTCAGGAAGATTTTAATTCCCAGATGCCTAGATCAGAGAATCTTCTGGCATCTCAAGTTGTTGAATAAAAAGCATCTATCTGTCTTGCTAGTTCAATGACATTTCATTAGCAGTGATGTTTTGCCGCTCTTCTCTATTCTTAGCATAACTACAGTAATTAAGAGGCACTTTTTAAAATTCTGTGTTGGAGCTCGGCTTGATTCAGAGATAGAGCTGGGGAAACCGATGTCTGTCAGGCAAACCAGAGGCCAGTCCCCATATCCCAGATCAAAATTGTCACCACTTATCCATACTGACATCCCCAAGCAGCTCAAATCCAGTCCTGGAAATAGCAACTTCAGCAGACAGAACTGTGCTTTTGCTGCGTGCATCGGGTGTTAGGGGGTGCTGTGGCTGGGATTAGAAAGGGGGTGTTGGCAGGGAATAGGGACGGCATGAAATTAAAGCAGTATTCAAAACTTGGTGCAGATAGATGTCTTTCATCTTCCAGAGCAGATGTATCTTTTTTCCTCCACCCAGATTTTTTCATCTTTCTTGGCTGCCCCTAAGTCTGTCAGGGTTCAAATCTGAAAACTTTTATGCATTTTAGTACCTCCACATATATGCTAGACAAAAATGTTGAAAGGTAACTTAAGATTGTTTCCGATAATACTTCAGTTAAATCTCATCTAAATTAATTTTCCATTTCTGTTTCATTGTAAGTCTCTATTATCCTTTGCAGATAAATACAGGCATACATCTCACTGTTTGCTAATTTTCCTGTCATGTCACTGACAAATCTGGCTGAATTTTGTGCACTGTTTTCTGCATAATCCTCTTTTCTGATTTTGGTTGAGGTGAGATGTAAGTCTGAGCTGAGACCAAAACAGTCTCAGCCTGGGTTTTTCTCTTTTGCTCCAGAGCTGAGGAACTTCACAGGACTTACTACCTAAGCCCGTAACGCAGTAACAAAACCTTGTTAGGCTTCATAACACGGTTCAGCTTTGTCAAAAACTGCTGTCACCTCACTAAACTTATTTTATCCAGAATTCTCAAGAAACCGTAAGTGACATAAGTGTTCCTGTATTCAGTATTTACTTTGGTAGCTAATTCTCTGAATTCTGTGAAAGTACCTATAAAAAAGTAAATGAATTTGAATTTGAGGGTATCACTTCAATGTGTTAAAAAGATTGGCGGCGCCCCCCCCCCCCGAAAAAAGTAAAAATGTATGTTGATGCATTTACTGAGTTCAGTCCTCATATCTAGTGTATCTAGTGAACTCCTAGTTTTCATACCCTTAGCCCTCACAGAAAACAATAAATGGTGCTCCAGCTCGGTTGAATGATTAACGACATCAGGGGATGCAGCAAGCAGTGGCAAAGTTCTTCTTTGGATGGCTTCACCCAGCTGGGCAGCAGAACTGCACCACTGTTGCTCCCTCTCCTCCAAGGAAGAGGGGGAGAAAACATGACGAAAAAGGGCTCAGGGCTTGATATAAGGACAGGGAGATCACCCATCAATTACCATTGCAGACAAAGCAGACTCGGTGTAGAGGGATTAATATAATTTATTGCTTATTACTAATAAGCTAGAGCAGTGAGAAACAAACAAACAAACAAACAAAACCCACAAAACAAAAAAAAATCCACCACCTTTCCCCCCTGAACCCTCTTCTACGTCTTCTCAGCAGCGCAGGGGAACAGGGAATGGGGGCTGCGGTCAGTCCGTGACGCTTTGTCTCCTTCACGGTCCCTCTCTGCCCCTTCTCCCCGTGGGGTCCCTCCCACGGGATGCCGTCCTTCCCCAACTGAGCCTGCGGGGGCTGCCCACAGGCAGCAGCTCTTCAAGAACTGCTCCCACAGGGCTCCGTCCCACAAGGTCCATCCCCCAGGAGCAAACTGCTCCAGCACGGGTCCCCCACGGGTGGCAGCTCCCCCCAGACCCCTGCTCCTGCGTGGGCTCCTCTCCATGGGCTGCAGCTCCGGCCCGGGGCCTGCTCCTGCGGGGGCTCTCCATGGGCCGCAGCCTCCTCCAGGCCACATCCACCTGCTCCACCAGGAGCTCCTCCACGGGCTGCAGCGTGGAGATCTGCTCCGTGTGGGACCCATGGGCTGCAGGGGGACAGCCTGCTCCACCAGGGGCCTCTCCACAGGCCGCAGGGGAACTGCTGCTGCGTGCCTGGAGCACCTCCTGCCCGGGCCTTGGTGTCTGCAAAGCTGGTTCTCTCTCATTTCTCACCCCTCTCTCCCAGCTCCTGTAGCACAGCAGGGTCTTTTTTGATTGTTTTTTTCCCCCTTTCTTAAATCTGCTCTCCCAGAGGCCCAACCAGAGTCACTTAAGGCCTGGCTCCGGCCAGCCGCAGGTCCCTTTGGGAGCTGTCTGAAGCTGGCTTTGGTCTGACATGGTCTCACAGAGGCCACACCTGCAGCTCCTTGATATCAAAACCTTGCCATGTTAACCCAAAAATTCCTTCAAACTTTCTCATTTAAAAACCTGCCACACATTCATCTCTCTTCCTTTTGCCCAGTATCTGCTTTATATAGAGCTGCTGGCCAGCAGAGCACAGGCATGTGTTTTGTCCTGTTGGGTTGCCCTTTTCTGTCTACTCTCCTTAAACTCCGTAAGTGACCGTGAAACTACTTCTTGGTTGGTGAATGCATCCTAAGAGGATGCATCACATAGTTGGAAATTGTACTAGAACATTGTTTGAGGACTTATTTTCAGCACAGGGTAAAATAAATAAATAAATAAAATTTCTTGGAAGGATTTTCTTACTTAGGAAGAGGGGAAATATTCAGCCCTCCCAGATAAGAGCAGCGTTGTGATACGGGCGTTGTATGCTGACCTTTTAAATTGTTCCTCCAGTCTTGTGCGTAAAGTCCTGCTCAAGACACGGACACACCATTTGCACTGAATCTGTTAAATAAGTTAGTGGTTTGAATGTGTATAGCTTTGTGAATTATAAAATTACTGTTGGTAAAATGTATTTTTGGAGTAGATTTTTCAGTTTGCTCTAATTTGATATTACTCATTATAAGATTTGTAAGATTTAGCCATGTATTTTTCCGTGAGAGCAAATTAGAGATATAGGTAACTAAATAATGACATTTTAACCTGCTATTAAATCAAGTGCAAAATTATGCCTCTGAAAGTGTAAGCCATGTTGAGGCCTGTTTATGCACTTTGAAAATCAGAAGCCTCTTATATCTTATTGTTAAACATATGTTTTATATGTTCAGCAGCAGATACGTATTTTAGTACAAGCAAGAGGTCAATTTCTGAAGAGACTGTGGATATTATTTTAATAGCAGATTAGCACATTAATACATGTTAAAAGGCTATCCCTTCCTTCAGCAAATTGTGCTCAGCTACAGAGATAAGGTATATTTTCAGGAGGCTCCTCTAACTCAATTTGGCATGAACTACGTCAGCCTCTCCCTCGCCAGTGGCATTTTACCTTCCTTGCTCTGAGAGCGTCCCCTTCTTCAGTAAAGGTCTGGATTACTTCAAGTGAGGAAGGACTGAGGATGGCTTCAGAATGGTGGTAGCCAGAGGGTAAACATGAGCAGCTTTATTACACACTTAGAAATAGCTGTTATTGACCTTCACCCCTGGAGGACAGGGAATTATTTGCGTACTTGTACTTTCTTCAGTAATGATCCTTAATAGAATAGTACAAGGTCTTGCAATTTCTCAGTTTCAGAAGCATTACTGAATGAAAATTCATACCCACTTCTGGTCTCACAGCCACAACTGGCATCTGTGGGTTTGGCAAGGCCCATCACATTTCTCTCTCACCCCATTCATCCTTAACAAAGAGTCTGGCAGGTGCTAGGAGCAGGTGCTAGGAGCACAGCTCAAAGCCTGTGGCTGCAGGTGGAGGTAAACTGCAGTAGTGCAAGCTAACAGGCCGATAGATCTGCCTGCTAAAATTCCTACCCAGAACACAAAGAGATAAGGAAGAGTTGCAGTTTGCAGCCTGTGAATGGGAGTGTTAAGCTAACACTTTGTTAGCTGCTGAAGATGGAAAATATCTGTCTTTGTTATGCCTTCTGAGGGTGTCTCTTGGGATGTGTGAGTCAGCTCCTGTCAACTGAGTAATTCCTAAGCCCATGCGCAGCCTGCTGAAGAAGTATTCTGGAAAAAAAGTAAGGAACATAGTCTCCAGAGAGCAAAATCAAGGAAGGGGTCTTTGCTATGTAATTCACTGACATGCTAGATTTGGTTTTAGGGATGCTAAACATTGACAAAGAGGAATGAGAGAAGAGAGAGAACAGGGACTGTTTTGCCTGTATTTTATACCCCAAAAAGGTACTTTTAACATTAAAATGGCAGTGGGATGAATAGGACGTGCAGCACAAACATGTTGCCTGCCATTCCCGTAGATCACCTTAGAGCAAGAATTTCAGTTCTGCCATCGAAGTACCAGTTGTAATCAAAGTCAATGTTGACTTGGAAAATCTCTTTAGATTTCCAGCTGTGCCACTGTTTTCTTCCACAAGAAAGTCTTGTCTTTTGGACAAAGCTTTGAGGTGAAGTCAGCTCAGGCCATTCATTTCAGATGAGTGAGAACCATAGAGTTAATATCTGATTTTAGGAGCAATTTATCTTTTCCACTGTCTCTATGGTGTTTTACATTATGAAAAAACTGGACAGAAAATTTCAGACCGTCTGTGCACACAGTATTTGGGGGTAATATCAATTATTATTTTCTTCTTGAAACCAGCATTGAATAAAACAGATGTGGCACATTCTGCTATGAAATCAGAAGTCTTCTCAACAGTGAAAAAGATGGCTTTTAAAGGGCCTCACTCTCAAATCAGCATTCTTGGCAGGATAAATAAAAATAGTTGGATGTTTACCTTAAAACAGCTATAAGTCAGTTATAGCTTCAGAACTGTGATTTCATGTCCTCCTAAACTGCCTGGAGCATCTCACAATTAATGCTTATGATACTATCAGTACAGAAGAATGGATTTAGAGCAAAAGACATGAGTTGAAATTCATTTTTTTTCTCAAAAAAAAAAAAAAAAGAATAAAGGAAAATAAAGGGTATAGATGCTTTATTTGGGAAGAAAGAAATTATTCAGACTGCAATGTACTTTCAAGGTACAGTTGTTCACTACTTGTCTCATACCTGCGTAGCACTTCTGACTTTTCTGAGTACATTAGCGGGCTGCAGTATGGAAATGTAGATCTACTGTGAAGATCTGAGGACAATTTTGCCCTTAGCTTGGCATGCTGACCCATTCTTCAAGTGGAGTCCACTCTTAAAATCTCTTATTTATGCAGTTAATACGGTTCAACATTATTATGTGATGCTGTTGACCTGAGCGCAGCCAACAGTTGTAACCAGGCTGAGAGAAATTGTATAAATATGCAGGGAATAGTAGGAAGCATGCCTTAAGCCCGTGCCTTAACAAATTCTATGAATTTTCAATGTGCTAAATGTGGTACGATTTATTTGTTCAGAGACCAAGGCAAAGCACTGGAATCTAAAGCTGTTGATATCCTTTGTTTGAAATAAGAAAGCACAGTCAAAACAGACAAGTAGCATTTTAACAGAAACGCACACAAGAGCAGTCACATACAATCAAAGTCACCAGGGTTTTTACTTCTCACACACTGCCATATCACCTTTCCTTACAGAGGCATTTACTAATCTCAGCGTGTAAATGCAGTCATCACTCCAGCAGTGTTCTCTGCCTTTCACATGGCAAAGCTTTTCTACAAGAGTAGGTCATGTGAAGGCAGGCTGTTGCTCACCTCTCCCCCTTGTTTCTTAATATGCAACATGACGGTACTTTCCTTCTTGGTAGAATAATAATAAACCCCCAAATGAAAGTTTTTAGGAGTATTCTTCCTGCCTTTTCATCACTATGTTTTTCCATTGTTGCCATGATGTTGAATATGTTCTCAGCTACCTTGAAACCCCAGCCTAATTTTAGAGTTCTGTTTCTTGCAAGGGCATCCACGAGATTCTCAGATATCTTCTCACCCTCAAGGTGGTTTAACAGGAAGATGTAACTGAACTCCAGTCAGGATTCCAGTGCAAGAAATAAGCATCCGAATTTTATGGTCAAACTCTGCTTTTTCTTGATCAGTTTGTGACCCTTGTTCTCCTGATAAATCATTTTGACTTTGGGTGGTATTAGTAACAGTAATATAAAACCAGGCAAAGTTGGTGTTCTCAGTAATTCTTCACGTGTCAAATCTCCATGTCATCACATCAGGATTTTCCTAGAAATAAAATTTTGACCATCTGTAGTTGTTCTATTCATTCTTCTCCACTCATTATTGTTAGCGAAAAATAAAATAAAATAAAATAAAATAAAATAAAATAAAATAAAATAAAAGATAAAATAGTTTATTTTTAATGAGGCCAAGACATACCTAGTACGGCAAAATATTTCTCCTTGCAGGTACAAATAAGTGCATACATCCAGCAGAAAAATAGACACATAGAGACACACCAACAAGAACGGGAGAAACAGAAGGGTAACTAAGCTCTTGACAATTGCACAAATTTCTGCTGACTATATGTTAAAACACTTTAAAGAAAAACCTGACTGTAGTTCACTAAAGGTGGGGAAGAGGTGAAATAAGGGAAAAAATACTATAACAAGGGAGGACTCTTTGCCTAGGGTTTCTGCCTTGTGCAAATGCTCACCAAAGTTCTGCCAGTATCTGCATATCTGCTTATACTCGTTTACTCTTTATTGCATCACTTGCAATCGATCAGGTGTTCTGGTGATAAAAAGCAATGCTGCTTTACATCTTCTGCGGCTCTGTCCCTTGAACGGTAAAGTCATTCAGTAATGTTAAAAATCAATGAAGATAATCTGTAATTTTTCTGTGTGTACCTTTTTTGTTTCATTCTTAGCCTTCCTTCCTTTTAAATTTCTTAGTTCTGTATTCATGCTCGTTTAACTTGACCAGTAAGGAGTCAAGCTCACATGCTATAAACAAAAGCAACCTGTGACCTTCTCTGTGTCACTGATTTCAGCTTACTCAGGCGCTAACTAGGGTTCTAAAGCTGTAAATCACATATAAGAAAAGCTCTAGATGAGAGCTGTGACCAGCAACAGTCTGCTCTCCGCTGTCATTTAAATCTACTGTATGAGATATTTCTAGAGCAACTGCTGTTAAAAAGCAACACCTCTGGTAACAAAAGGAAACGAGTTGGTAGGTATGTGCCCACCTAACTTCAGTAATCATAAATGGAATAATTATAAATCATTACTCACTAAATAGTAGGAAAGTTAAGCTTACCATAATACCTTTCATCTATCTGAGTGTGTAGTCTATAATGGATTCCATGCTGAATGGAGCCTCAGAGATACCCCAGGAAGCAGAGCAATAGCTTACAAAACAACTATGAAATCAATCTGTAACCTGGGGGGAAGTTTAGTTTAGATTCGTGTGTTTTTTTTTATTATTTTTTTTTTTCCAAATATAATTGCACGTCACAGTAATACATACAACTCTATAACAAGGCATACATTCAGTTCACTTAATTTTAAATACTGTTTTTACAATTCTCCTCTGCTTTTTTCTAATTATTTCAATTTCAGGTGACACTATTACTACAAAAAAATAAAAACAAAAAAAAAAAGAGAGAGAGAGAAGCTCTTGGAAAAATGTAAATAGTTCAGTCTGGCCTAGCATGGATAACTAAGCTGCAAATGACTGTACACTGAGAATAAAGATTTAGGAGAGATGTGTGTTTTTTTCTACCTCAAGTCAGTAAATAGAAAACTTATGGGATGTTTCTTTTGTGTTGGAATGCAGTCTTATCTGGTATCAGGAAGAGGATTTACTGTGTTTGAATTGGGAGAAATCTCAATTATACTCTACTGTCCTCTGAATTTTTCTGCCCTCTGCATCATCTGCCAACCAAAGACAAAAAGGGATAGTGCAACTGCATTAAGGTTCCCTCCCATCCAGGACCAGTGAAGGTCCCCACTGCCAAGGGGACCTGTGCACTTGGACGACCTCCAGGCATCAGGGTGAATTTGGTATTCAGGGCTGTGAAAAGCTGAAATGCTGCACATTGCACTCAGAGGTTCATACACACGCTATTTACAGCTTGTCTGCTCAGTACACTCTAGGCAACTCTTCATGCCCTTCCGTTCATAAAAGTCCCTTTTGAAATGCATCCTTCAGCAGCGGAGGCCCTCTTCTTACCACTGCCAAGTGCAAGCAGCAAAATTCCCCTGAAGAATTGTATGATTTCTCTATTCATGTACTTACTTCTCACAGCCTTTCACACTATCTGTTTCAGGCTTCTCAATCTGAAGAAAGTATTCCCTTTTACTTGTGTAATTCTGGAGCTGCATAGGTTTTGGTGGTGGTGGTGTTTATTTGTTTTAGTAGTAGTTGTAACTCTATTAAAATTAATTAGCTTCTGGCTTTTATAGAAAATAAGTTTATTATTAATGAATTATATTGTGAAAGCCACACAAACCAAGTAAAAATTTAGTTGGAAAAAAAGACGTTTCCATTTTCATACAACAGCAACTCCGGTGTCTCCTGGACCCTTTTTTAATTGGAGAGAAGCAAACAAAGTAGAGCAGAAGTCATAGGGTTTCATAGCTACATTTGACCTATTCGTGGGTCCTAAATCTCACTCTTTTGCTTTTGCCACAGAAGGCTTTCTTCACGTGTTTGCTTGCCGGAGGCTCCACTGTCTGATCAGCCCCACAGCCAGATCTATACTTCTCCATCTCCCACAGTCTTGGGTGTAAAACCTTTCTGCTCTAATTTGAGCCCCAGGCCTCTCTCTGTTTTTCCGTAAGCCATCTCCCTGTACTCCAGACCTCCCTCTAGGCGGTATCATTACCACTCAGACACCTTCTTTGTTCCCGAGCTCTTTCTTATTATCTCCATGTCGTATGGCACCTTTGCACTGCTCTACGCTCCCATGCTGTATGGGATGATGTTGGTGCTTGCTCTTACCTCCATTTCCCCTCAGCCACTTCACTGCTGCATTTTACTGGCCTGAGGCTCAAGAATTGTGTCTTCAGATCCTTTCTGTCCCAGACAGTCCCATCAGTATTCAGGGAAAGCATTTTCTAGAATAATACAAAGTTCCTAACACATAAATAAGGAATAACGAATAAAGGATAAATGCCATGTCATTAAACAACCAGACAATGCACTAAAACAGTAAAAAATGTTGTTCCTAATAATTCCTTATTAGGAACAACATTTCTTACTGTTTTAGTGCATTGTCTGGTTACTGTGATAAGGCAATTCTATAAGTATTTACTTAATACTTGCTGGTTGTCTCGGTTTATGAAGTTTTCTGCCTTCAGAAGGGTCAAATGGAAACAAATAGTTTTGGTACTGATGGAGCTAAGGTAGGCAGAGATTCATCTGCGAAACATTCAATTATTCCAGACAGTAGTTAGTAAGGGATTAACTTTTGAATAATGTAATCAAACTAAAAAAAAAATGCCAAATTTATCATAAATGACAAAAAAGCCTCTCATTTGCACAGAATCATGAGAACCCTTTGAAAGTCTGAATTTATTATAGGAGAGTTAAGCCCTTCAGGCAAAGTTAGGTCACTTATGAGAACAATTTATTTTTCGTTAGCCTAAGCCTGCCTGACCTGTTCATCTGTTTGTGTCCTATAAAATACCCTGTTAGAACATGCAGATGCAGTATTAGCAGAGCAAATTGTATTGTCTCTTTGAACCCAAGAATTCTAGGTACAATTCAGTGAAAACGGCCGTCTTCCCCAGAATCCTGCTGGCTGTCTGGAATGAGCCTTCAGGAAATAAACAGTAGATACCACAGAACAAACTACAAATTGGAAGATTTTACTTTGAGGTAGGCAGGATTGCTTTGGAAACAAGGTATTAATTTTATGAGGAATGAGTTCTGGAACAGTTTAAAGAGATTGTAAAAGCTGAAGCGATCTCGGAGCAGCACCAGTGACTTTGACTTCCTAACAAAATTTCCAATAGCGCCACTCTATCTGCATCTTAAGGCTCACATAAGAGCAAGTTTCTGTAAACATCTGTTCAAGTAGGTGACACCAATCTGTTCGTTTCCTTGTCTAGGGAAGAAGATGGTGATTTTGTATTTAAGGGTATCCCTTACCCATGTATACAGGTTTGGGTAATGAAAGAGCAAAATTATTTTTCTTACAAAATTAAAACAGTCCTTTCCAGGGGAAGTATTTGCAGAGATTTTAAGCTGTTGCAAATTATTACCACTCTGTGTTTGTGAATGGTATATGTCCATTATAACAGCTAAAGCTATTTCTCCATAAAACGTCATACATTGGATACTAGCTAGGTAAGCAATGTATATTTTTTGTTTAGAGCATGCAGAAAATATTCTGAAAATATATAATTGCAGAAAGTGCTGGAAGGATGCTCTAAAGCCAGTGACATTTCTGATGTGTTATGCAGACTTCTTTCTTGCACGCACATTTCCAGTGTCGGTAACTGCTAAGCAGAAGACAAAGAACTACATTAGAACAAATGTCTTCATGGAAATTTTGATGATGGGAAACACACATTTGTATCCTATTTGTTTAATAAATATGTAGCTTGTAATAAACCTCAAAACAGCCTAATTTTGGTGCTGGCACTATCTTCCTTGCAGGCTGTCTGAGCAGCTCCCCAGGGCCTCTAGCCCTCTAGTGTGTTCCTCGATGTGATTCCGTTCTTCCCTTCCACCCAAGCTCACAAATGGAAAGATTTTTCTTCCCTCTCCTTAGAGCATTGACAGTTTTGTCAAAAGCAGTTTCTCATAGCAGGTATTTAATTTGCTTGGGCCCTCAACCTGTTCCCTTTCATATATGTGAAGGCTCAGCACCTGCTCACCTATCTTCTGGGCTCACCATCACCCACGGGCTGAGGCAAGAAGCATGAGGGCTGCTTTGTAAAAGGAAGTCTCAAGAACATGCAGGGGGGAAAAAAATCTCAGAAAATAAAAAGGAAGATCAGGGTAAAATTTACTAATTTTTTTAATGTTGATTAAGATCTGCATTACATTAAAAAAAAAAATAGCCTTTTCAAGTATTTCTTCTATAGGACTGAAATGGGACAGCATGCAGGAAGACTATCAGCATGAATGATGGAAACCTAAAAGACTAACGGCAGGAAGATTTGTAATATCTCCAAAGCAGTATTACCTCTTAGGAAATATAAAATCCAAACTGGAAGTTAAAAGTTTAAAGTTTATCCATCAACACAGCAAAGGGCATTTTTTTAGATGAAACTCCACTACTAGCATTCCTCCCACCCATAATTCTGCAGGAATACTGGGAACTGAAAAATCCAAGGTGGTAAATACGGTCCTGTAATCTTGAAACTGAGAGAGAACTTTCCTCCCAGGTTTGGAGTGTCAGGTTAAAAGAATTTCTTTTCCCAAAAGCAAACACGGAGTTTCCAAAGAGATGCAAACAGTTTTATTACCCCTCCACTTGGGGATAATATACCCATTGACCACCCGATCGCTCTGTACAAAGACATAGTACAGGCTAATACCACATAGGATCAAAAGCAGAGGACGGGTTTTGATTTTACCTCTGCTCTCCAGTGTAACTCCACTAATACCATGGACTTATTTGTTACTAAACCAGTGTGAAATTACATTCTTAGTTCTGACGTTTAACAGTGAAATACAGTCCACTCTAAGAGGAAAGCAGGGGCATAGAGGAAGGAATGCACTTCTGAGGGTAAACATTTGCCTCCTAATTAAGAGTTTCTGCTATTAATTATTTCACATACTTGGAAAGCAGAGATGCTTCAGGTGGAATGTATATTTCTAGTTGTGCAACACATTTCTTCTTATTTTGTTCCTTCAGATGTTTTTTCTAAAGCTTTAGGTTACACTTCGGAATTTCCAGACATTTCTGCCAATGCTAAAGAGCTATTCACCAACTTTACAAGAAATCCTCCGCAGTCCCTTTGTAGGAGAACAGTGTGCTACTTCATTCAAACTTAATGAGTTGAATAACTTGGCATCTAATTGGACTTTAGATCACTGCTTGTCTTGTTAATGCAGTGTTAAAACTGAAGGTGACCAGATGTAATCGCAGTAAAGACTATTTTAGTACTCAGTATGCTACATGAGATCATATTTTAATTCCTATTAAATAGACTTCACTTGGTGTTACAAAATCCCAAGTATTTCTTTTTGCAGGCACCTGTTGAGCACCCTGCATGCTAATTTGTCATACAACATCAAGTAATAATGAACTTAAAGTGTACTTAAAGTACTTAAAGTGCCAGAATACCCCTGGAAAAATGCTTCTAGAAGATAAAATTACAAGCTTTTTATTTTCTCTACATTTCCAATATACTAAACTCTGGTATGAGTTGGGTTTCCTTCCATCTTACCATTCTGGGAATGACATAGGGATAGCTATGTGGGCTACAGTTATTACAGGCAGCTTTATATCACATTAATATGCTTTGGGGCTACATGAGGATCTCAGAAAGATATTAAAAAAAAAAAAAAAGGAAGAAAGAAAGAAAAAAGAAAAGCAATGAGGATGAAGGAAGAAACCATGACCTTGAATGCACTGAGTGCAGTGCAGAGCAACAAGAGGTGAATTCAAAAGCAGGGCCAATTTTTATGGAGAGAAAATAATGTGGAACTGTTTAAGGCCTCTATTCTGTAGTACTTAAGTATGTGTCTGTTTTGAAGCAAGTGACTTCCTTTTATTCAGAAGTCAAACACAAAACCAAATGGAGTTGGGTCTTCTGTCAAGAGCAGGTCTCGCTTAACAATTTGGGCTATATCCTAAGAACTAACAAACTTCCTTTTTGTTTGCCAGTTCCCAGAGCACCCAGTGCCATTTTTTGAACACTTGCAAAATTGTGTGCCTTAGTGTTGTGCAGTCCATGCAATGCACTTTAAGGGGAAATGTAAGGGAAAGAGACACGACTTGAACTATGTCATAAAGACTGATCCAGATTTGATTAACGCCTTATCTTTTAAAGCTTTATAATCTGTTGGACAGAATATTGTAGGTGCTCATATGGCTTGAGAGTTAGATTTTGTACCATACCATTTTAGAGCTACAGTCTAGTGATTTATTCATAGGAGGAAGCTATCAAATATTAACCATTTCAAGGAAAAAAAAAAAATGAAAAGCTTATATGGGTAAGGTAAACTTAGAACAGCAAGGCTGACTAGTGAACACCTAACTACATGCTCTGTCCTTAATCTTGGTTAAGTAGTTCACCATATTGGTGTCACAGAAAAAAATCTGAAATACTTCCACACACTGCCAGTGCTTTCTGTGCTTTATGAACTGTACCACGGGTAATATGTACAATCTGAAATGTTTGCGAAGCCTTAAGATTTAGGCTACCTAGATCTAGTGGTACTAAAAGTGAAATGTGGTCAAGGCGGGACCATTCCTTTTGCCTTCAGACAGTAAGAATTCAGTCAGATACAGTCTGCTTGAAATAAAATAAAAAATAAATTAAAAAAAGGTACTGGGGCATAGTAGACAGGGTTGCATTTTTCACAGTTTTTCTTCATTCCTCTAATATTCCATACATATTTTAAGGTGCTTGTCACTTCCAGCATCACAGAAAGTTATTATGCAGGTACTTGATCTGCCCCAAAAGGAATTCAGCATTTCAAGAAAGCCATTAAATTATGCACTATCTCAGTCTATGACCATCTATTCTTATCTGTATTACAGTTGCTGCCTATCTTCTATTTCTGCTACCATTTCACTGCTTTCTTCCCCCCACCGCTTAGTTATTTCTTAGTTAAAATTCAATAGCAAGACCTTTGGGAGAAGTATCAGGTCCTCTTCTCCATTGATACAATTCTGTGGTCTATGAGAACGGAAATGAAAATAAGTTTGAATAAGAAAAGTACTGATGGTTTTGTACGTGACATATCATATTCCTGTTAAATATTGCACTGTATGATTGGAGATGGAAAAAGTATTTTCTCTCTAAACCTATTTGGAACATGTAGAAGGACGTTTGATCTTAAGATTTTCAAGTTCATCCATAGGTTTTCAGCTGGAAGACCCTCGCCTCCTAAAACATCCAATAGACTCAAAAAAAAAAAAAAAAAAAAAAAAAAAAAAAAAAAAGAGAGAGACTGCTTAATTCACTTCCATAAATCATTTTTGCTCAGTCTAATTTGAATGTAAGCTTTCCCCTTCTCCCCAGACTTACGTACGTGCTTGGGAGGCCTCCTAGTAATGCTCCCAACTCAACAACTCCACTTAGGGCATGAAACAGTTTTTGTGAAAACTTCAGTTGATCTTGTTATTTTAGTAATCCGGAATCAGCTATCCAAATATAAAGATTTCTGAAAACTTTTCGTCCAGCTCCACTGGTGACAGTATTACTGTGTTCTAGAACAAACATGGTGTTTATAATTGTGCATTTAATCTAGCTCCTCTTCGGAGTGGGGCTGATAGAAAGGCAGGTATTTAATGAACCTTTTCCATTTGCCTAAACATTCTGAATTAGCAGAGAATGGACTTGAGCAAAGCAGTGTTTTTATCAGTGTCTAGTACTCTCCTGCGTAGCTAACCAGAGGAATGGGGAGTTTAAAAATGCAAGCCTAGCCTAGCCCAGCAGCACGGCCTTGGTGTAAAGATGGAAACGTCTAAGAGGTCAGCTAGAGAGTCAAGTGGGCCCAGAAGCCCTGAGGACAGGCAAGCTTTGTGGGCAGAAGTTACCCTCCATGGACATGGCTTGGGTGCTGCTTTCAGACAGCTACCTGCTTGGAAAAAATAGCAAAAGCCCAGTTAGTTCTCAGAGGGACTGAAAGCTTGAAGTGATACTTGTATTTGGGTATGGTGTATTTCACAGGATCAGACCCAAGAGCAGGAAATTGTTTTCAGAGCTCTTTCGTTTTGAAATCGAGCTTTATTTCTGTAATCTTTAAGATTCTGCCAGGAATTATACTATATATTCTCTTTAGATTCAGGAATCTGATTCCTATTAGTGAGTGTATGAACGTCAGTTTTATTAGACAGAATATATTGGTAGGAAGGGGAATGTAGTTTATACAGTAAACATATGCCTGTGGGACTTTGGAGAAGTGAATTGTTAAAATGGCTCCAACATGTAAAGACTGCATAAAAATCCCACAAAAACCTGAGATGAAGTTAATGCTGACAGTGTGTAAGCTAATAGTACCTTTACTGTATACATCTGCAGCCAAAGGATCCTCTTGGGATCACCATTTGCTTACCCAGGGAATTTGTTGACAACTTGGATGTCAGCATCCACGAGTTTTATGGACTGGAACAGAAGGGTGTTTCCTGCTCTATGTTTTATAGACCAACTGTTTGGTTAGCCACGGAGCAGTCTGTTGTCCTGTTGGACCAGGGAGGGAGACAATTTGTCAGGTCATTGCTGGAGACTGGTTCGGTCAGTGTGCACCAAGAAAGACTACACCAGTCCAGGAGACTCCTGACATAGCAGAAAGTGTTAAATGTCAGCTTAAAATCGTCTGTGCTAGTCTCAGACTTCAGTAAATATTCGTAAACAGTCTTTAAATTACAGAGAAATTCCAATAGTATTGCATTCTATATCAAATACCAAATGAAAGCAGCATCATTAATGACACACTAATGAATACCACATGAATTAATAATAATCAGCTACTTTTTGATGTCTCTCTGGCTTCCATCTGTCTCTTAAATCACTTGAAATAATTAATTGCTTAATGCCTTTCACCTCTGACAGGCAGAAATAAATTGCAGATTAAAAATACTTGTGTTGGCAGTGGGCAGAGCCAACTAAGGTAGAAGTACAGCTTTTGCTGCCGATCTGGAGGGACGAGGTGTTTTGCCCTGCTGTGCCTACCTTGCTCAGGTAGCAGTACACAAATAGAGGGGGCGATGCTATACTGCTCTCTTCAGTCAGATACTTTCCCAGGCCCACAGGGTTTTTGTGGAGTTTGTTCTCCTCCGCAGAGCTGGATCAATAGCTCTGAAGTCTCCAGCCCTCTCTTTGTGGCGCTGCTACAGTAGCTTTCCCCTTTAACTTGTGTGTGTCGGTAGGCCACAAGGTAGTGAAACAAAGCCTCAGTCACTTCTGCTGAGATGAGTCAGGAGGGTTAGAGGTCTTGGATAGAGTCACCTCTCTGTTGAGAACTGCCCCGACATCTCTCTGGGTGATAAGCAACAAACTGATTGCAAGAAATTCCAGGCTTGTGGACATGGGACAAACGTGAATGAGAGCCTGATGTAAATGCAAACGCTGTAATACAGCATTCTTTATTTTGAAAACTGCCTGTCCATGAAGATTTTAGTATTTTAATTTTAATTATGTTTATTTATAGATACTAAGGAACTCAGTTGCTTGGAGACCTGCATGTTGTTATCTGTGCTGAAAGCCAGGTAAGGCCAATTATTCAAATAACGTTGTAGTGACCAGAGAATGCATGAGAAGCACATTAATTTTTAATCAGCATGAGAATGGGGAAGTCAACTGTGATTTTTTCTTCTCAGAAACTTTTGAAAGTTGCAGATTTTGCAATCTTTTCATTTCAAAAAGTATGGGAAGGTATTTAGGATAGGCTGTGGCAGGAGTCTTCCCACCACTGTGTTCTGCTTCATTGTACAAGTGGCAACCCCATTACAGCCCTGGATGCAAGAGAATCACTTTCAAATACGGTATAACTGACAATACCTATATATACTATACTGTCTAGGCAATGTATGAGTTTCATATATATATAATATATTTAATTTAGACTTTTTTTCAACTTTTTAACTTGCCTCTTGCTAAAGTGTGTGAGAGGGAAGGCATGGGTGCTCTGTGATTCACAGTGAAGGAAAGCCTGAATGCCTATGACAAGCCTCTCAGCTTATGACAAATGCAGCTCATAGGATTCAACTGCTAACGTAGAATTTAGTTCTAGTTCCACATTTTGCCTTCCTCATACTTTTAAGCATGATACAGGATCGCTACCTCTTACTTTATACTAAATGTTTTTAAATGCACATTTTCAAGCTCTGGAGTTACTAGAGGAGTTCCTCACAGAAAAATATCATTACCCTGCATGCACAGAGAAAATGGAAGGCAAAAAAAAATTGTTTTGCTGGAGTGATAGCTACTTAGACTTTCACATATTTAAAGCTCTGGGAAAGCTACTACAGTAAAAAATAAAAACAATTAAATGGTTCTTTTGCACATTTCTATTCCAATAATCACTACAAATTCCTTGCAGAAAATTCCCCAGGCAAAACAGTTTCTCACAGGTACAATGATGGTAGATGGAAGAAGCTGCAGGGGCTAGGTGCCCACCTGGAGGGTCTGTGATCCCCCTAAGGTCAGGCTGGTGGCAGCAACAGAGCCAGGCTGAGCCTGCCTGAAAGATTTCTGCCCTCCAGCACAGGGGCTGTGGCAACAGTGGCTCCAGCTGATTTTGGGTGGCCTTTGCTGTTCCCCATCTCCATGGAAAGGGTTACAGGATGGCACACACTGTTTCTCTCTAAAGTTGTATAAGCACCGCGTTTAAGAAGAGATTAAAAGGAAGCTGAGTATTAGTGGCAGGGAAACTGCAAGTAGAAAAGGTCCCTTTGCTCCTCTACCACTGCCTTGCAGTCCCCGCCACCCAGGTGGCACTGGCAGTGGTTGGGAACCTGTCACTGCAGGGCTGTCCAGCCCCATCCTTGTGTCTCTGAGTTCAGGTCTTGCTACAGGGACTGTGTGCAGGAAGCAGAATCGATGGTAAATCTTGCAGAGGAAATAACATGAAAGTGAGGAAAGACTAGAAGGAAAAAGTAGATGTGGTCCAGGAAAAAGTATGAAGCAGAAACGGGCAAGAAAAGCAAACAAACAAAACAAAAGAATAATGGGCAAGCAAACTAGAAGCAAAGCAATAACAACATAGGGCATAGGCTCCGAAGTGTTTTGCAGGGGTATTACAAAACAAAAACTCCACTGGGAAAGGAGGGCAAGCACTGGGTTAAGACAAGGCAAGATTTCACTGTGCCTGAAAGCATCTTGTTGAGATGAATTTTCTTTATGCATCCATACCCTTTACCTAAGTGCAGTGAGAATAGTTTGAGGCTTGTTGGGTATGAAATGTATTTATGATTTTCTACTCTCATATAAATGTGTACTTTGTTCAAAAATTGTTTTCCTTATTTACTCGGGGCATGTACTTATATTGCCAAAGTTAAATGTCACTCCTATCTTCTAGAAATATTTTGTTCTGGGTAATAGCCCAATGCCTTTAAAATTCAGAATATTATGCTTTAGTTAAAAATAATAGGCAATATAGCTGTATTTCACAATGAATAAGTGTATTAATTATGAGACAAATCACACTGGATACTGGTTGCTGCTCAATTCCCTTTGAATTTTAATGAATAATAACTTGCTTGAAAATAAAGGACACTTTTAATGCATCCAGCAATGATTAAGTAGGCTAATTACAGGTAATAAATATATTTTTATTGAAATCTGAATGACTACACTTGCATTGTCTTCCAGATGTATGCTTTTCTCATTTGAATCATTTACCTTAATATTTCAACTAATTATATATTTGTTCCATCCTTAATTTAAAAAAAATAAAATAATAATAATTAAAAAAGAAAAGGAAGTTAGGCAGAATTTCATCAAACCCAATTTTCCTCAAGTCACCGGGGTAAAGCTTGGTGTGACCTAAATGGAAGCTACGCTCATTCTGCATTCTGAGGCATAGGAGCTCTCTGTTTACCTTAAGACTTGTTTTGCAAAACAGAGGATGCAGCACTAGAAACTAAGTATTAGTTAAAAAGGCAGGGAGAAATCAGGGAAAAGAAAACCAATGCTAACCCAGGGCAGCGTTAACCCACGCAGAGTTCATCTTCTCATGGCGTACTGGCTCACAGGCATCCTCGAAGGCTTTAGGCTGCTGTTGGCCCCAGCGTTAAAAGCCAGACCTTCTTCAGAGCAATCCCTTTTCTCATCAGTAGAGAGAAACCGCAGGTCCTGTGGAGTTCTTTGTTCTCCTGATTCAAGAAAAGTTGCATAAATATCTTTAACCTTCTGATGACAGAGTTGCCAAGCAGTCCCTGTGCCCCACTATCATGTAAAAGAATGTTGGAAATGCTGGACTCCTTTGTGTGACTCTCGTAAACATTACACTCATTTAAATGGTGATTGATAACCCCCCCCCACACACACACACGTTAAAATATGACTGTAAAGGTGTCTGAGATTCCCTGAAGCAAAGGAATTAGAGCCCCTAAGTTACTGAAATAAATATTGCTGCCCTATCCCTGCCTAGTCTAACCTCTGGTGAGATCTGGCATGTTGGAACTTGGGTATCACCTGCAGGCAGAGTCTGTACGATGATGCTCTGGACCCATGCATGATCAGGAAAAAATAAAATAAAATCAGACTGTCATCTTAAGTTTTAATTTTGCTTGGTTTAAGTCTCTGCAATGTTCACTTAAACTTAGCTGTTTATGCACATATGCCTGCTAGTGAATTCATTTGCTGTAATATTAATGGAAAGGGAGCACAAAGGGTACAATCAGTCTAAGTTAATTTTAAAATTCAAGTAAATGATTGTGCATAGGTTGTTTTTCTTCAGTACTCACCATTTCTAATTAGGATGCAATATGACATGTCGTTTTCACATTTCATATGCTGCATATTTCAAGTAGCAAATCTAGACTCTCAAGATGATGGCTGGCAACTCGAGAGAAAGAAAAACATAAACAACTAGGAGAAAGAAATTGAATATAATAAAAATAATGTTGAAAATATTCCAAGGCTAAGTCAATTCAGAAATATGTTCAAAATATGGAGTGTGAACATTGGTTTTCTGTAATACAGATGGAATCGATGCAAGCAGAATATTGACTACAGATTAAGCTCGACTTATCGATAAAGAACTTTTGCAATCTCCATCTTCTGGGGTATCCATCATGTGGTTCCTGTCAATCCTAAAAAAAAACTTTCCATCATTAGTGAGGTTCCATTTTTCACTTCAGCAGTCTGAAAACAAAGTTTCTCATCAACCAAGCTCCTAAAGAAACAGCTTTTTTCCTTTTCTTCAGCTATTATAATATCAACTGATTAATATCAGTTTCTTCAGCACTATTGAAGAAAAAATCTATTTATTAAATAATAGCATTATACTGAAGGCATAATGCAGGCAAAATTAAAAGGACACAGTGGACTGTGAAAGAAAATTTAAAATTATATAACAAAACATAAATACCGTAAAAAGAGTGAAAGTAGTGTCTTCTATCAAGAATATTCAGTGCATATTCCAAAACACATATCTATAAATGGAATAAAAATAGCGAAGCTAATATGGTATTCAGCTTATTCTGCTCTTACAATTAATTGATCTAGCACACATTTAAAAAAAAAAAATAATATTTCCATTTGGCAGCTAACAGATGCTAGTGGAAGGAACATAGCCAAACAGTGAGTTTGTGGTTATTTCAAATCAACATTGAACTATTTTAGTTGTAGATGGGTCATAAGAGCTAGAACAAAGCAGCAAACCGTGCATTTTCCAAACTGGCAGCTATGGCAGTTCTAGCACAAAATGGCAGAGCTCTTCTAATCAGAGCTAAGTGGGACTTAGCAGCCCTTCTTTCGCAGGTATGGTTAATTTTGTCAGGAGTTGCCTTACAGATGTATAAGGAAAGATTAGTGCTGACAATGACCTGAAGGCTAGACTCAGATCAGAAGCTCATTTGACATATAATAAAAAGCCACAAATGGTAAAACTGAACAAATAAACTGCAACATGCTTTTCCCTTGTACATAAAACAACAGATCGACCTTGTTTCAGTAGTTCAAGTTCAAACTCTGCACCCCAAGCAGGCATGAGAAATCACATCATTTAAATAATTTTGGTCTCAATTTAGACCTTTAGAAATGCTCTCTTTAATCCTGTAATCTCAAGTATAGGAATTGTTTGTTTGATTTTTTACTACATATTCTAAGATAGTTATTTTTAATGCTTAAGAAGACATCAAATGCTTCAGTAACATCAAGGCTAATTGCTCATTTCATTAGCCTGTTCTCAAAGTTGCACAAGTTGTACTCAATACAACGGTAATACTGCTTTTTTCAAGGTATGTATTTGACAGTTTAATAAATTGACAGAATTATGCTTTTCCCTGAAGAGAAGGAAAATAAGAAAATGTTGGAAAAATATTAAGAATGGAGAAGTTAATAACAAACTTCAATGTGTTGTGCAATGCTCAAATAACAGATTTCACTTTGCCATTAGAAGGATTAGTTCTTGAAAACTGTCCTGGAAGATAAAATCTGTGAAGAAAGCAGACGTGCATTGCTAAGTTGGTACAGATTGGGTGACCATGAGAGACATCTCTCCCACACACTCCATTCAGGGTAACTTTGAGGCTTGTTTTGCTCTCATCTCAGTGGCAACTCAAAAGTGTTAGGTACCATCAAAGAGTTTCCACCACATCCAGAACTCTTCCTAGAAGCATTTCTCCATTTGAGAATTTCTTCCTTGCAGACTTCCCTGTCACTAAATATTCCTGTACATATGCTAAAAGGTTCTTGTTCAGACTTCTCAAAGTGTTCTTTAAAAAAAAAAATAAAAAATCAGCTTTGAATCTCATCTAGTAATGGAATACGCTATTAACATGACAAAAGCAAACTTCATGTATTATAAAGCTATGCACCACTGTGATTATTTAGAAATACAATATGCCTATAAGTGCATTTAAATTACAGTAAGCAAAACAGCACTTTATGAAGAGTTGGGTGGTGTTGGGTTTGGGGTGATTTTTCTTTTTAATGGACTGAACCACCCACTGAAAGATTTCTGGTTTCTTGGATGATTCATTAATGCTTCCTTCATTTTCCAATTTCTATGGGACCATCTGGCCCATCTTTGTAGAAAGGCATTTAGCTGTAAATATATTTTACAGTCTTTCTCAATTTAAAAGTAGTTGCCCAGCTGCTTCACAGAAACTGTCAGCAATTGGTAAACTCCTCAGAATTGCCAGCCTTCATTAGTAATCCAATCAGGATGTAGTTTAAAATACTGCAAATCAGATTATGCTCCATTGGACAGGAATTGGAGTGACATGATGTGCTGGGTTATCTTATTTTGCGTCTGTGATAGCTTTTAATCCAGGAGATGCATGCACTTTCTTTTGAAGAGAGGGCACTTAGGCTGGGATTGGCCGTGCCTGTGCATGTATGTGGTTATGTATGTACGTTCCCCAGAAATGAGTACTGTACAGGTTTTACCTGTCTGATTGAATCACATTCAATGTCAGGCATTGGTAGCATGAGTTATATGCAGTATTGGCTATGCTTTTGAGTTCCTCTTTTTATCTGGTTTAGATTAATTAGAACTGTAAATTGATGTTTTCTGGTTTCAGTGGATTTTTTACTTCTCCTTATTATCTTCTGTACTATCAAAATTATATTTCTTTAACAGCTAGCAGTGCTTACGGATAATAAGATTAAAATGTGGAGGTAAGGCAATAAGGCTGGCACTTGGCTGCATTAAACAATTTCTTTAGTACGTAATTTCTGCATTCGTGTAAGACTGGTACAATATGCAGGTGAGAATATTTGTAAGAAGAACAATCTCATTATTTTTTACATCTGGAGAATCTTATGCATTAGAGACCAAGCTGTACAAGGACCTGGACAGATAAGGAACTCTGTATTTATTTATAAGGCATAAGTATTGCCTAAATAAATACATTAAAAACAAACAAACAAAACCCACTATATAATGGACTGTATATTCTTTGGGCTGTTAATTTCAGTAGTATTACATTTTCTGATGGTACAACTCATATGTGTCAGTGAAGAATTAAAGTTAATCCTGTCTAGTTAACTGGTATTTCCTACAGTACTTTTCACTAAGTTATACTCAAAACTCTGAACTTTGTGCTTTATACACGTATTCTGTGTTACTTATTACTATAATAAAAGAAAACGGGGTACCCAATACCTGCTACACAGTTATAGAAATCTCATCATTTGTTAAAAGCTGAAAAGTCTTTTGGTTTCTATCAGTCAGATGCAATCATGTATTATAGAGCTTTTATCAATTGTACTTTATGTGTCTCTAATTAGGTGATCCTGCAGGAACAGCTCTGAAACTATGAAGGGATCATGAAAACTTTATGTAAAAAGTTCTATGAAACATTAATACACTACTTCCAGTTGAACCAAAGATTTCCTTGGTGTGAGTTGTAAAGGGAAATGTTAACAGAATAATGCAATGCCAGAGAAGTTTGTCTAGTCCTTATTTTTAAGATGAAGTTAGAAATAGGTAATAATGTGAAGATAGATTCTGAAAGACAGGTCTATACAAAGTAGAAAAAGAAGACAATTGTGTCTTTGAGATCTATTCAGTTGACAGGACAGAGGGAGAACATGTAAGGGAGTGGAGAAGAGAGACAGAAATTGTTGGGGGAGTTGAAATCATTAAAATAGCACTTCACTGGTTTTGTCCAATCTGTAATTGAATAGTAATTAAAAGTACTAAAACCAGATGTCTTGGTGGTATGCAAAGATTCAAGTTTAGTGAGTATCTTCTACTCTTGGAAGATAATATGATAATGAATCTACTTTCCAACACAAAGGAAAATCATCTTACAGTTCATTGTGCAATCCATTTTCATCTTTCAAGTAATATTTTTGGTTGGCATTAGGGAATAAATTACGGAGTGCTAGAAGTGACAAATATCCATTATCGGATGTTTAGGAGGAGTAATTTTCCTTAATTAAATACATTGTTTATGGAATCATTGGCACTCAGTGGAAAGTTTCAAGATAGCCACATTTCTCTTAGACAATTGCATGGAATTATTTGAGTGTGTTTGGTTACTTTATTAAATTCAGAAAGCTCTGCTCTTTTTGAATTTCATGTATCTCTCCATTTGTCTACTATCAATGTGATCTGTGAAGACTTTGGCTTTTCAACTAAATACCCCAGTTCAGTTCCTTGCAGGCATAGTTGGAAGACTTATCCTAGTGGATAATTACGTATTCCATGGCATTTTTATGAGTCTTTGCTTCATAGCTTGTGGATGCCTATATTTTGTATGCTTTATAGTCCATGAAATAAAAGGGTTGTGTTGCAGTACGTTCAACAGCTCATACATATAGCCTGAATGCTAATTTTTGAGAACTGAGATTTTAGAGAAGTGGCATAGTTTTCCTCTTCTGGTAGTGAGGTTGGAATCACTCTACTGAAGCGAATGGAACAGTGCTAATGAAAAGCCTTTGAAAATCTGGTTGGTTCCTAAATACAGCATAGCTCCCAGTGGAATTTCCTCTAATCACAACAGCATTAGAAATTAATCTGTATGTCTTCATATATTTCTGTTGACAATGAGAATACTAAGAACAGACTATTCAAGCAAAATAAACAGTAATGTACAACAGTTTTTCCACAACTGAAAAACTAATATGTGAAGTAGTGATTACATTGATATGAACTCAGCTATCAGAGAAGTAAGTAAAAGGGAAATGAAAAATGGTACATGAAGGGAAGAATGGGAAAATGAGGAAGATGCAATTCAGCTGTCATCTCCAAAAAATGATCCAAAGGAACAGCTGCTGTCAATTCTCAAGTGTGAGAAAAACGGTTCCCATATTCATGTGAAGACTGCTATCATTCTGTCCTTGTCTTGTTTAAATATTAGGCTTACTTTTGTTTAACTATTCAGTAAAGAGCAGTTATAAAATTTCATTCCTGGTAGATTTGGTGATTGATTATTTATTCAGTTCTTCATAAAATATCCACCAAGATCTACCACTGAGTTAGCTCTTTTGACTGGTAATACTGACAATTTTATTAATTTAAGTGCATAAGAGAGTGGGACGTTTATATTCAGAAATCCATAGTTAAAACTCCATGTTTTCTATGTTATTAGTTGATACTGCTATGGATAAAGTCCATACGCTGGATATGTAGGATATATTCCATAGCTCTGGCATAGAAATCCTCAGTGATTTCACTTTCATAAATGATTGTTGGGTAAATCTCAGAGACTTCATAATTCTTCCTTTTTCTCTTCTGGTCTCTTCCTGATTTCTCTTTTACACTCCACCTACATAAGCAGTAAGAAAATGAGATAAAAGGATCAGTGGCATGATATTCATCCTTCCACATCGACTTCTGCTCCAGTTGCAATGTGTTTAACTCATGAATTAGGTATTATTTAGCCTTAAGAGCTCTCTATAATATTTAAGTGCAAAATACGGACATACATATTTGTATTTATAGATGTATGTATAGTTTGTTTAGCAGTTGGTCTTCAGCAAAGCTTTTGTGGATATACAAAAATCCACGGACATTTACGTGAGAAAAAGAAAAGAGGGTTATACTATACAGTTTGATTGAAAGTAAAATTCTCTTAAAGACAGCTAAGAAAATGAAATTCATGTTTCTATTGCAATCCAGAAACAATCCTTAGACAGATCTCTCTATGAAAGTGACATTCTCAGTCACCTTTAGAAGCTGAGCAGTAACTACTTAGTTCTGTTTTGATTCATTTTATGGGGGTTCAACTCTGTCATCTGAGAACCTCAGTTCAAGAACAAGATTTGGAGTAGGCTGCATTTTTCGGACTAAAATGATAAACTGGTATTCTGGAGGAGGAGATGAGCTCTAACTTGACCAATAGTTCAGCAGAAGGTCTAAAATATTAAATTTCAACATCATTTCCTCTTTGTTTATGGGCCACTTAAAAAGGGGTTCTAATCCCAGGTGGCTTCTAGTGATAAAAATTATTTCAAAGAAAATGAAAAGGGCATACATTGTATTACTTGCAGCTGCAAAAGTCTAAGGGACTATAAATGAGAAATAAAAGCATAGCTATTCAGTGACTGAAAGCATGTCACTAGACATAACGGTGACTCTGATCCTGGTGTATAAATGGGGAGAAAACAAAGCAGCTTTAGAATTTTGGACGTGGACTCCGTAAGAATTATTTGGCTAAAATAATAAATTAAAAAACAACTTCATAATGTGTTTTTCCAACCTAACCCATGATCTGCTTGGGCTTTATTTTTGGACTTTTTACTTTGTATTTTTAATTAGTGTTTATGAGTCTATTTTACAAAACTACTCTTTTTTCTGGTCTGTATTTTTAAAATGATACATTAAAAGTCAATATAAAAATCTACAGGAGAACCATAAATTTTAAGTAAGCTGAACATCTAAAGTTAATTTAGTATTCAAGGTTTGGTTTGAACCTGTGACACTTTGAAAAAAAAAATCTGAGTCTAAACCATACACAACAGGACACACATTGATTTTTGTGTTTTCCATTTTACATAGTGGACATTGATTTGCCTTCCTAATAAGGCCATTAATAACAGAGTGAGAGGAAGGGTAATAGTCATCCGGTATATCTGTAATAAGTAGGAATATCAGTCATTAACTATTACGCCTGTAGTCACTTTCTGAGTACAAAACTGTAGGTGCCCTTTTAGTGTACACAAATTGAGAGAGTATAGTACAAAAGAGATTTTTATGTGTTTTTTTTGTTTGTTTGTTTGTTTTTACTGGTCTTAATAAAAAGTGATATTTACATCAGATAGATAATATTTATCTGTGCCTGAAGTAAGATGACAATTAAGTAACCTTAATTTAAAGAAACATTTTTATTGAGAAGTTTCTTCAATGGGGAAAACATGGGTGAAATATGGTGGAAATTCAATGGTGCAGTGCATTGCAATTTAATTGGCTGGAGTAATTCAATGCGACAGCAAATGTGAATTACAAAAGTGGAAAATACTAGGTCAGAACCTCTGTCTACTCAGTGTACTTTAATATAAGTAATAATGGTGGTGCTACCAGCTGGAGGACAGGAAGGATCCACCTGAATTTGGGCTTTGGGGTTCTAGGAAGTGCTGAGGAAAATTGATTAGTGGATAGGAAACCGATGGTATGAAAAGATGTGCTGTCACGTGGTTACCATCACAGCACAGCCAGGGATAAAATTTAACACTAGAAAACACAGCTACTAATGGTGTACATGTAGAAAAGCACCAAACTTAACACATTCACTTTCATCAAAAATCATGAATGTGTTACTAGTCTCCCTGTTGTATGTCCACTTGTATGATTTTTCAAGACAAAGATACGCGTGAGAGACACTAACATGTAGTTTGAGATCTAAGTAGCAGTTTTGTAAGTTTGAAATAATGGAATCATATACCAACCTATTTCATACAAATATTAAACAGATAAAATATTACATAGATGAAATTACAGATCGCCCCTGACATAATTATTAACTTGTATATTCTCCATAATTCCATTAATTTATCCAATATAAGCTCTTCCTTAGTCATTCTCTCTGCAGAGGGTCAAGGATAGAAAGTAGCAAAGAAATATCCGTCTAGGAAATAGTCTTCTTCCTAAGGATGAGGTCTATCAATTAAAATCTTAAAACTCATTTATTATTTACTATTTTTTGTCTGTTGGACACCGTACAGAAACAGCTGGCTTGCTTATAGAGCCACAAACTCCCAAAAGTCTCTTGCATAATTTCTTTCCAATTTATTTTTATGGTTCCTTAACAAATGCTATCATTCCATGTTGGGCACCACAATTATATCTCTCCTGAAACACTTTGGTGTTCTCCACTGGGAAAGCATAGTCATTCCCTTCTATGGAGAACATTGCTGTCTTGTGTTTACTGCTCCCCATGCAGTCCCGTCCTTTCTGGATGGCTCAATGGTTCCCCATCAAGCACTTTCATAATTATTTCAAATCAAAGTAATGGTGGATCTGATCGTTGCTTAATGATCCTTCTGTATCCCTGTGAGTCTCAATTCTCATGGTTACAGAAGCGTGCTCCCTGGCTTCTTTTGTCCATCAAGTTCATCCAGTCATTGTATTCTTGCCATCAGTAAGTAAGGGAGAACATAAGCTGCTCTCTAAAATGATCACAGAATTCAGGCTGTGCTTTATCTACCTATTGAACTATCTACCTACTCATTTAAATGTTTGTCAAAACCAAGTCCAGACACTAGCCAATGTATCTGTAACCACAAAGATCTTGACACTATGGGAGGTCAAGATTTACTTAAGGTCTTACCACGATAGTACCTTTTTGCTGTTGAAGCAAAATAATACCTGGTCAGAGACTTGTCATGTGCCCACCTTTTGATTCTACATTATAAGAAAAAAAAAATGTTTTAGATGTTTTTGATAGCTTCCTGAGCTTTCTGGTCTTTCCTCCTATGCCTTCACACAGTTTGAACAATTTTGGAAGAATTTGATGTCGGCTTCTGAAAACTGCACACCTGCCACATTCAGAGTATCCATGTAGTTGTCTACTGCCACCTGCAGTACAAGCTCATTAATATTGAAGTCATCCAAAAGACCGCCATAATACTTTAAATAGGAGTGCCTCTTTTCCACACCTGCAAACATTACTGCAGACCCTGTTTGACCTGTCAGATCTGTACAGCCACCATCAGTTCCCTTGGGGTTCTTGCCTAATCACCATCATTTCAAACCCCTTTTTAATAGGAATTCTTAATAAGGGTAGCAACTTAAAGACACTTGCAACAAAACAAAATTCTAGGTTAGTAATGAAGGTGATAGCACCCAGAAGTGTCTCTTTCCCCAAGGGTGGCTGTTTGTGCTAAAATTCCTCCCAGGCCTTGTCTCTGTGATCTTGATGAGACTAGTTCAATAAACGATGAATATCCTGTGGCATCTCAAGTTTCCGTCATTCTCTGGTTAGCCACTGATAAAGTCTGAAGACAAAGCAAGGGCAAAGGGGATGACCTGTGTGAATAAATAGTTGCCTTGCTCTTGGTGAGGTAGAGAGAGCAAGGTCTGGTATCTTGTTGGAACCAATAACCATCTACTGCTGACCATGTTTTTCTTCCCTGTTTGTTCATGAGCACAATGATCCTTCCTAGTCTTCATCTCTAGCATCCCTGCAGATATGATGATAAAGGCATTTTTCAAGGAAAGGTTGCTTTCTTTCCTTGCCTTTGTTCCTACTTTCCCATTTCAGAGAACATGCTCTCTCTATAGTCCTTCTCAGTTCTTTCCTCTTAGGATTGTTGTTCTGATTTCTGACCAATAATTCCTCTTCACATATCTCATGTCAATTAAGCACAGTGAGTAAACACATTTTTGGTACAGAATTACTTTTGTAATTTGAGTAATGTTTGTCTTCATGTAATAGAGTTTGAATGAATTATTAGTTTGCATAACTGATGATTTTTTTCTGAAATGTTATCAGCATATGCTCAAAAAATAATTGGCTTTTTAATTTCTTCAGTACCCTATAATCTTCGAGGAAATCAGAGAAGGATCATGTATTTAGGATGTATGTGCATGCACTAAGCTTCTGTTACTTACACTCTAGAAAAATCTAAAAATTCATTTCATTTTCATTTCCACATTTTAAGAGATTAGATGTTATACTGGCATACATGCTTGGGAAAATAACTTGCTCTTGAGGTAAGTGTCCAGATATAAATCAGTTTGACATATTCTGTCTCCATGGTTAGGAATGGCATTGAAAGGAAGGTAACATAATTTTAAAGTTAAAGAATAATATGGGCCACGGCAACTGAGACAGTAATGAGTAAAAATTGCTATTCATTGTGCAAACTTGAATATAAATGAAGCCATATCTGAGAAAAGAATCTGAGAAAAAAGCTAAAATCCATCATCAGTTCATATTTGCTCTTTGAAGTTTGATTTTGTCCACAGAAAATGAAGAAAATAAACTGTGAATGCGTTTTTCCGGTGATCAGTTTTTCGGCTGTTGACAATTCCAGATTTTTGCCTGTTAATACACTGTGTCAAGTATATATTTAAATACATGTAATTGGAGATCAGGAAGATTCCTTTTAATCTTTCTTACCTTCGTTGCCAAGCGTAATGCTTCAGTGCTAGTGACATGCATATTGCTGTTGAAATCAGCAGGGTAGAAAGAATCAAACCAAGGAGACACCACTCTTCACATCCCAAGATGTTCTGCTTTATTAAAAGAGAATCTCGGAGAAGCAGGTTTAACTGAGAATTGACAGTGCTGTAGCAAAACTGCCAAAACCTTTACTTTTACACAACATTTAACATGACCTTTTTTACTGTATGGTAGAGGAGCTGATATCTGAGATTGAATACTACCACAGCTCCAAAAGTTGGGTAGGAATACTAAGCTGTGTGTACTTATTCCATTTTCAGATTGCCATGCTGTCATGGTAAAATCATGTTTCTTATCTTCAGCCCAATGCCCTCTGACCATATTCTTTCAGATATTCCTCAGGTGGAGGGTTTAATGTATAACACAAACTTACTTACTTGAAGTAACTTGAATTTACCGACTATTTTGATTTAGCAGAGTGGTAGAGCAATGAATCGAAATCACAGCAAACGTATAAATTACACAAAGCAGTGTAGCAACTGCAATATACAGCTGAATCACAATACAAATGTAATTTTCATTACAAGTCTCTAAAATATTGTCACCAACAAGATGCTGCATATCCCCAATTGGCAGGAAGGAGTAGGTGAGTTAAAACCAACTTGACTCTAGTGCTTTCCTCAAAGTAGTTTTTTGTTGTTGTTGTTGTTGTTTTGTTTTGTTTTGTTTTCTATTTGATTTTCATATTTAATGCTGTGCTGAGCCATGTATATTTTCCCATACTGGTCTGACTAACTCAGGAAGACATGTTTGTATTCCCTTCATTAATTCAGGGACAAACAGTTACACAGCCAGTTGATTTTCTCAGCTGATGTAGCTGAGAAATAATAAATAATAAACACTGCCCTCTGGCTCCCTGAGTGTTAGGAGTTTTCCTTTGTACTAGCTGTGGTCAGTCACCCTGTATGTTCTTCCCTGAACTTATGAGGACATTGCCCTTGCCCATCTCCTCAAAGCCATCTTCCACTGTAGTGGTTCACTGGTTCAACACATTTTTTCTCGAATTCCAGGTGCAATAGACCCTGACCTCCTTTACTTTCCACATAGAGGTTTCTGTCTTCTTCCAGCTGCTGTCTTTACTATCAGGTCACAAACACCTGTTACAATAGTTTTGTCCAGTAACAAGTAAGTGAATTCGTATTGTGAGCAACTGAAATAAATCAGAAACAAGATCTGGGATCTTGAAGTTAGCAGAATTAGGCTTCCTCCTTTCTCAGGTATCTATTGCACAGCATTTAGCACAATGCAGCTAGAGTGACTGAAATCTTTGGGCTGATCCCTAATCAAAAATAACAATGATGAAATTATCAAGTGTAAAAATAAAAAATGAGAGTCTCTCTCTCTTTTTTTCTGTTTTCTTTTTTTTTTCTTTTTTTTTTTTCTGACTGATATTGGCTGGTTTATGTGGTTGCAGGGCAGCAAAAGCTTTGCCAGTTGGGGCAAATTGTAATTTCAGACGTTGCAGCTGTGTTTGCCTGGAGTTTCAACTCTCACAGCTTCCTGCAAGCTTGTAGCAGGATCTGTGCAGGGAGAAAAAGCAATGGTAAATGTTGCATGAAACTATACCTGCTATCTGCACATCCAGTATGCCACGGGATGTAGTAGCCATCCACATCAGCAGCATTTGATGCATGCTTGGTGCAGGATCATGTTACAGGTGGGGGACTAAGTCTGCCTCCAGTCTCCCCATATACTCCCAGAAGGACACAGAGGTTCGGGATTCATGCTTTTGTGTTGTTTAGTGGATAGGTGTCATGGAACATTATGCTGTCTGCTGTTACCAAGGAAACTTGGGATACAGATTTTAGCAACTGCCTAGGAAAGAATTAATGAGCAGTTAACTTAGTTTCAGATCTAGCTGAGCGAAACTATTTGTGTGAAAAATGAGGGTTCATCCACACCAAAAACCTTTAGCAAAACCTTGATTAAGGTTCTTTTTCAGGGTTACATATCTGATTGCTTTGAAAGATATTCCCCCAAATTGTAACATTTTATTTCATATTTTTCTAATACATTGAACCTTAGAAATGTTAAAATCAAAAATATTTTCACTGAAGGAAGGCTTTAAAAAAATAAGGCTGAGAAGGACCATTTTGTCTTCTAGTCCATTTCTTTGCCCCAGGAGAGGAGCTGTTATAGCTGAACAGTTTTTATCTGATGTTAGTCTAACCAACTCTCGAAAATATAGATTCCTCCACTTAGTCACCTTAATTCCTTCTTTATGCTGTCAGTGATAGGTTTCTCTAATGTAAACCTCCATTGCTGCATTTTATGCACATCACTTTCACCATATTCCCCAATGGGTATGGAAGACAATTTATTACCATCTTTGCCAGAGTAATGTCTTATATGTGTGACTTGTGCTCCTTTGTCTTCATTTTTCCATTCAAGAGAGGACAATTCTCTCCAAATTTCCTTTGATTTCAATTCAATCTATCCTCACAAAGTCACTATAAACCAAACAACTGCTACTCTTGGAGCAACCTTTGCTGAGAGCTAAGGGAATATTCTAGATTCCTTTCTGTGGGAAGGAAAAGCCAAGCATCCACTCTAATAGGGTGCATTGCAAACCCAAAAAAGAAAATTCAAAAAACTCCCATAACTGACTGAATTAATGGAGAACATTTTTCAAATATCCTGATTATGGCAGGATACCATTATCACAGGTAAATGTGATTATTTCTGCCTCTTGTATATACACTGAGTGGATTATTTTTATTTGCTCTTCATTTTTATTGTTACCTACTTTCAGTTAGCATCTTATTTTTGAAAACTCATTTGTACATCAGAACATATAGTTATGTGGAAACATTATCCCTCATCATTACAGCTCAATTATAAGTGGGATGTTTGTTCTTGAACAAATCATATTGAAGAAAATATTACCAGGAGTTAAATCATAACTAAGCATATTTGCACTTGAGGTACATGTTCTACAGTCTCTCTTTTTGCAGAATAAAAGATGGCCTACTTTTCCAAATGTTGCTATTAATAATAGTTTTCTGAAGTTGCCTTTAAAAATAATGTTTTGAACTTCTTTGCAGGAAGGAGTTTATAGCCAATTAAGAAAACCCCATAAGAAGTCATAGAATATCCCGAGTTGGAAGGGACCCATAAGGATCATCAAGTCCAACTTCTGGCACCGCACAGGTCTACCCAAAAGTTAAGACCATGTGACTAAGTGCACAGTCCAATCTCTTAAATTCAGACAGGCTTGGTGCAGTGACTGTGATGAGGTCTCCCCTCAGCCTCCTCTTCTCCAGGCTGAACAGGCCCAGTGACCTCAGCTGCTCCTCATACGTCTTCCCCTCCAGGCCCTTCATCATCTTTGTCACCCTCCTCTGGACACTCTCCAACAGTTTTACATCCTTTTTGTGCTGTGGTGCCCAGAACTGCACACAGTGTTCGAGGTGAGGCCGCAGCAGCGCAGAGCAGAGCAGGACAATCCCTTCCCTCGACCAACTAGCAATGCCATGCTTGATGCACCCCAGGGTATGGCTGGCCTTCCTGGCTGCCAGGGCATACTGCTGGCTGTCAACCACAGCCCCCAGATCCCTCTCTGCAGGGCTGCTCTCCAGCGTCTCATCGCCCTGTCTGTACCTAGAGCCAGGGTTGCCCCGTCCCAGGTGCAGGACTTGTTTTTGTTAAACTTCATGTGGTTGGTGATCGCCCAGCTCTCCAACCTGTCCAGATCTCTCTGCAAGGCCTTTCCACCCTCAGCAGAGTCCACAACTCCTCCAAGTTTGGTGTTATCAGCAAATTTGCTCAAAACACCTTCTAGTCCTACATCCAAATCATTTATAAAAACATTGAAGAGGACTGGCCCTAAAATGGAGCCTTGAGGGACCCCACTAGTAACCATCCGCCAGCCTGAAGTGTCCGCATTTACCACAACCCTTTGAGCCCTGCCCATCAGCCAGTTGCTCACCCATTGTATGATGTTTTTGTTTAGCTGTATGCTGGACATTTTGTCCAGTACGATCCTATGGGAAACCGTGTCAAAAGCCTTGCTGCAGTCCAAAAAGATCACATCAGCTGGTTTGTCTTGGTTGACTAGACGGGTGATCTTATCATGAAAGGAAATCAAATTTGTTTGGCAGGACGTACCCCTCATGAACCCGTGTTGGCTGGGATCAATGAGTGCATTGTTCCCCAGGTGCGCTTCAATAACTTCAAGGATCATCTTCTCCATAATTTTACCAGGCACTGACGTGAGACTGACAGGCCTGTAATTGCTAGGGTCTTCTTTCTTACCCTTCTTGAAAACTGACACAACATTTGCCAGCTTCCAGTCTACTGGGACCTTTCCAGATTCCCAAGATTGCTGAAAAATAATTGAGAGAGGTCCTACGATGATGTCAGCCAGCTCTTTAAGCACCCTGGGATGAATCCCATCTGGACCCATGGACTTGTATGGATCCAGGTGGAGCAGCAAATCCCTCACGTGTTCAGGGTCAGTTGGGAGTTTGTCATTCCCCCTGTCACGGTCCTCTAGCTCAGGGCACCCTGGGTCCCGAAGCCCATCATCAGTGTTGAAGACAGAGGCGAAGAAGGCATTAAACGTCTCTGCTTTGCCTATGTCATTGTCTGTGAGGAGACCTTCCCCATCAAGTAGCAGACCTATGTTTTCTTTGCTTCTCCTTTTTCTGTTCACAGATCTGAAAAAAAAAACCTTTTTTATTGTCTCCCACAGACATGGCCAGCTTCAACTCTAGTTGGGCTTTGGCCACACAAATTTTCTCCCTACAAACACGAACAGCATCCCTGTATTCCTTCCTCGTTGCCTGACCCTCCTTCCAGCAGCCACATGCTTTCTTTTTTTTTGCCTAAGCTCCAGTAGAAGATCCCTGGTCAGCCAGGCCAGCCTCCTGCCCCGCCTGCCTGACTTCCGATATTTTGGAATTGCCTGATCTTGTGCTTTTAGGAGGCAGTGCTTAAAGACTGACCAGCACTGATGGACGCCAATGCCTTCAAAAGTAGTTTCCCAGGGGACCTTGCTGACTAGTTCCCTGAGCAGCCTGAAGTCTGCTTTCCCCATATCCAGGGCTGAAGTTTAGGTGGCAGTTTTCCTTCAGTCACCATAACTTCTAAACACAACCACTCCATTGTCACTGTGACCAAGATGGCCACCAGTTGCCACGTCTCCCACAAGACCCTCTCTGTTCCCCAGCAATAGATCTAGGATGGCACCTTTCCTAGTTGGCTCCCTTAGCACCTGCACCAAGAAGTTACCATCTAGGTGCTTTATGAACCTCCTGGACTGGCTCGTGTCAGCCTGTGGTGATCCCTGTTGACGTCTGGCAAGTTGAAATCCCCCATAAGGACAAGGGGAGTTGATCTGGAGGCATCTCTGAGTTCCGCAAAGAATAATTCATCGGCGTTGTCGTCCTGGCCAGATGGTCTGTAATAGACTCCCACAATGACATCCCCTTTATTTGTCCGTCCCTTAATCCTTACCCAGAGGCTCTCAACTCTGCCATCGCCAACCTGAAGTTCCACACAGCCCAGCCCATGCTTCACATACATCACCACCCCGCCACCTCGCCTACCCTGCCTGTCCCTCATGAAGAGCCTGTAACCATCTACTGCAGCACACCAGGCACAGGACTCGTCCCACCAGGTTTCGCTTATGCCGATGATGTTGTAGCTGTGGGACTGGGCCACGACTTCTAGCTCATCCATTTTATTCCTTATTTTGTGTGTGTTTGTGGAGAAGCACTTCAAGTGCGCCTCCCTACACGCAGCACCTTGTGGAGCCGACCGAAGGACCTCACTGGCACACAGTCCCTCTGATTCTAGCGCACTATCCCTTAGGTCATCACCGGCGGGCCTGGTTTTATCCCCTTCCCCCTTCAACTCTAGTTTAAAGCCCTATCCATGCCAACTCCTGAGCTAAAGTCCTTATCCCTCTGTGAGAGAGGCACATCCCATCTGGTGCCAGCAGGCCCTGAGTCGTGTAGACCTTCCCATGATTGAAAAACCCGAAGTTCTGCTGGATGCACCAGTCTCAAAGCCACATGCTAATGTGATGAGTCTGCTTGTCAGCATCAATCCCCCCTGTTGGAAGGACAGAGGCAAACACAACCTGTGCCCCTGATCCTTTAAGTCAGTTATTTAATTCCATCAACATATGAAACAATGACAGGAAACCACAATGACAGCAAACCACAGCTTTGTTTTCCTAAGTAGATTCTGAGATGTACACCATTGTAGGCATGGGTAGAAGCCTCTTACAGTTAGGGAGACAAATTCCTTCAACAGACTTTCTGGCTTATTAGAGGATCTCCAGGTCTATCTCATTGTTCCCAAGACTTAAGCTCACTAGTCTGCTATGTGTTAATTACTACTGAGAACTAGTGTTTTTCCATCCTGAATTGCACAAGTAGGAGCACTGCTCTACACTTTTAGTTTGATGAAGGAAAGAGTTTGTTCAGCTATTGCCAAGGAGACACTGCCAGAAAAAGAACCCCTTTTCAGTTGTGCCAGCTTTAGTCAACACAAAATGACTAGTCTAAGTCAAGGAAAGCAAACAGTTCCTGTCCTTGCCATGCCAAATACAGTGACAAACGGTATCACCTTCACCCAAAATGAGCATGGTCTGCTCATCCAGGATGCACAAGGGTATAATATATATTCCTATCAATTCCTACCAATCCTATTCAAAAAGAGGGAATAGACCCTAGAGCTGTAGTACAGCAGGTATGTTGTTCTTTCCTTGAATTCTGTCTGCCGTATGTAGTAGGGTATGGCTTACTAGAATAAAATTATTAAATGGGCACTTGACAATCATGGAAGCTCTTCAGAATATTCTGGTATCTGCTTGAGTTGTACTGATACTCAAGCACAGTTTAACAACCTAAAAGAAATTACAGTTTTAAAAAGAGAAGTGGATAATTTTCTCAAATACAGGGAGAAAAAAAAATACATTGCGAAAATATCTTTAAGCTCAAAAAAAAAAAAACCCGTCTGTCTGTTTGGCAAAACTTATGTGACTGGAGTTTATTACTCATATTCTTGAAGGTCTGCACTGCCCAGGGATTTTTGGTTCACTTGCTTCTTCTTGAACTGGCACACATCACCTGTTTAAAGCAGCTATTGCAAAGCAAACGAAAACCTGTGACATTTAGCAGCAATAAGAATTTGTTCTCATGGTGGGAGGAACTAGACAAAAAAGCCTTTTCCTTAGTCAGTCATATGGGACCCATACCCTTCTCAATTGCTCAATCTGAGAGCACTTTTTTTTCCCAAGAATGTCATTTGAACTAAGTTTCTTTCCAATTCAGAAGCAAGAAAAATAAAAATTGAATCAAAAGTGAGAAACATAATTTTCACATTAACTGCACTGTCCATTGCTGACTATTAAGCATCAGTTTAATTTTCATTGGTCAATGAAACTGAGAGACTGTGCCAAATAAAATTAGCTGGCTGTGTTCCAGTAACAATGTCCTTTCACTTTATATTTGTACATGCTAAGGCAGAGTGCAAGTGTAAATATTTATTTCATTCAAGTAATGGTCTGATCTATAAATTAGTGAATATATCTTTTCACCTCTGTTTTATAGTCAACTTGTGTACTGTTTTACACTGTGAACATACTCTGTTGGTCATTTTTCTACTGAATTAAGATTAAAATAATGTGCAATCATTTATCCACATAACCTGCTGACCCATTCTAAAGAGGAAGTATGCAGCAAGGCTTTCTCACTAAATTGGGATCATTTCTGACAGGACCCTCTGTACCTTGCATGCATTTGGCTTGTAGTCTCATAGTGGTCTATGACACCGTGTATTACTGTTTAAACTGCTCATAGTTTCAATTAAACAAGGTTTCATCCATTTTGTGAACTGCGGTTATATCTTATTCATGGTTATTTTTTCATACAATTCCCTGTGAAGAAAAAATGAAGTGGTATCAGCAGTTTTCACACACATACTGTTCTTTTTGTGGACACCTCTTTTTTTTTCCCATTTCTTATAGTTCCCAGAATAATATAAACATCTCAGGGTATTAGAGTGAAATACTCAGAGTATTAGGGTGCAATAGAAAGAGCTAAAGTTATGAAGCATCCCCTAAAATTGAAGAACTAATAGCTTTTTTTTGAGCCCTGAAGATATGTAAATTAACCTCTAAAGAGAAGAGCAGTCCCTCTGAAGTTGGGAGAGAATCTTTCTTCAACTTTAAAAACTGAATGGTGATTTTCAGCTTAATATTCTGAAATGTATACGTATATATTGTTAGTGCTATGTGGCTAGCTTGCATTCCAGAATTGTGCATTTTTTTACTGCTCAGTAAATTTAAGGCAAACTAACCTGTTTAGAGCCTGCAGTGTAAAAAATATATAATTCTTTACATTCCTCATTTGCATTAATTGCTAACAAACAAACTGTTCTTTTAAGTACAAGGTCAGGCTAACGGTGAAACTAGTTAGGTATCTAATTGTGCATACCGTTTTAGAGATACACTTCAGCAGCATAGTATAGCCTAAATACATATATCATTGTTCTCTCTGTGTAAGTTCTTAAACTATTGTAAAAATATTGCCATGTAATGGTTTATGCATATTTACTATAATTATTATGTATCTATTTACAAACTTATTTTGTCTGCATCTAATGTATAAAGACACAAATTCCAAGTAAAAAGGAATGAAGGAAGGTAATCTTTTCATGGCTCCCAAGTTGGCACCTCTTCCAGTAAATAAATAAATAAGTAACGTGAAGTAGTAAAAACATTTTATCTTTTATGTAAGTAGCAAGAAAAACTCAAAACTCATATTCAGATCCTCGTATCTGCACCTGCAATCTACACTTGGAGAACCCTAGTGACTTCTATAACCACTGGTTAGCAGGTGAAAGCATTTAAAAGTCTTGAAAAAGCAACAGAAATCTGGAGTCACCCTGTCCCATGGCATGTGAGTGAAAACATTATTAAGGTTATTTTCTTAATGAAAGAAACAGTTTCAGTGTTCACTCTGCATACCTAAAGTAAACCAATTTAAAAATTTTATGACTATCAAGAATGACTACTAGCAGAAAGATAGGAAGTTCTGGAAGAGAGAAAAGAAAACCTTGGTTCAATTCACAAAAATAATAATATATATATAAATCTGAAAAATACATAATGATAATAGCAGTAATAATGTTGGAGAGATTTGAGTCTCATTCCTCTTCCGTCTTAGTAAGTTCTTATACTGGAGCAGATTTTCATGATAGTCAAAAAAAATAAACAGGTAATTTTTCTGCTTACAATAACCTTAAACTTGATGCAGAGGCAGAAGGGAAACAAAGGAATCAAGTTCCTAAGTGACCTCTGAAATAGGAAGTCTTAAAAGCAAAGTTACAGTGCATTGCACTGGAGGTAATGGCAGCAAAATATCTTTTGTTTTGTTTTGGTTTGTTTGTTTGTTTAGCAATTCCATTAAGTGCTAGTCAAACACTTGCCTGTCCAATTGATCTGTGTTTTTCTCATCTTTGTGCTTATCGTACCAAGATACCAGTTGTCAAAGCCAGCAAAAGCACAAGGCTCTTAGTGGAAAACAATTGCTCCAGAACAAGGAGGGTGGGAATGAAGAAAGCCAAGTCAAGCTTCAGGGATTTATTCTGGTAGCGGCCTGTGGCAGCATATGAGTTTAATAGGAGCTTAACTGAACCCTTCTTGAGGAAAGAAAGGAAATTCTGGTGAAAGCGTGGAACTGTAAGAGGTTATCAGGGACACAAATTTAGTTGATGAAATATTATGCCACAAACCTTGCTCATTACTAACAGCATGAAACACAGAACATGCTGCAGGATGAACCAAAGTAGTATTCTCTCTACTGATTTTTTTCAGTCTGAGTGGCTTTGTACCTATCAGAGCTGATCCCTTCTAAACGAACAGTGCCACAGGTGTTGTGTGCTGGTCATAGGTTTCCAGAAAAGGAGGTGTTACCATACGTGCAGAATTAACGTTTGGAAAAGAATTATGCTCCCAGCAGTCAGCAGGTTATCTTTACACTAAGAATACGTTTACCAGTAATGATATCCCTAGGACCAAGAGTCATTTGTTGTCCTAAAAACTGGAGATTATGGGTACTTCTGCCGTAAGAAAGCTCCTTCCCCAAGCAGGCTCGCAGATACAGGAAAGGCATAATAGCAGGGTGATAACAATCTTGAGGTGATACAGTGGAATGAGGAAGTTAGAACAGTTTGTCTTAGTTCTGTCATCCAACAATACTTCATAACCCAAAGGACATGGTTTTAATCAGTGGGTCTGAAATGCAAATGAAGCAAATTCTGACAGCCTTTGATCAAAGGCAAAGAGAAGGATGGAAAGCTTCTCAGATAAGTCTCTAAGGGAGCAGTCAGAGTTAGTCAGATAAACAGAACAAAAGTAAAATATATTCACATCCCAAATTTGACTATATTTAGCTTTGACAAAAGAACCCAGAGGTAGCCTTAAGCCAATGTAATTAACTAGTTAAGAAAGTAGCAGTGGGCTAATACTTTTTGGTGGCAGACTTTCTGCCCACTGAGAACCTGTCTGATAAGGTGTGGGCTACAGAGATGACACCATCAAAGAGATTTTGAACTCTTTGATGGGTGCCGAGAGACACAGTTTCTAAATGGGTATTCAGTTACTTGCTGATTGGTAATTCAGAAGAATCAGGTTAATACTTCCAGCTCTGAAAACTCTGAATTAGAGATGGCTGAATTAAGATTCATTTAAAAAGCAATCAGCTGGAGTCAGACTTTGGAGCTCTTTGGTTTTTGCGGAAAGGAAGAAAAGGCATATTAAGATGTAAGCCCCATAGCAGTTTTATTTCCAGCAATGGACAGCAATGCATTACAACCATTAAGTGCCAGACTAAATACACATCAGAATCTCACGCTGATGGATGGTATCCCACAAAATTATCCGTTTCCTTTGTTAAAAACAAAACAAACACAAGAGCTTGTGTTATTTCATTCATTTTGAACAATTTACTGTGGGAAATAGATGTGATTGAATTGGTTGCATAATGATCAAAGTCATTGCTCCATTTTTAAACTGTAAGTTTGGAAAAAAAGTAAACTTCAGTTAGCTTTTAACTGACATACAGTACTGAAATGTCATCAGTTTCTAAATAACTGATTTAAATATTATTGTAAGCTTGTAAACAGGACATTTTATACACTGTATTTTTGGAAGTCACTGTTAGAATCACCTGGTCTTATTACAGAGCATATTCTGTATGTTGTAGCTCTGGTCAGGCATTTTCCAAGTTGTAAAAGTGAGACCATTGCAGAGACTGGCTGTGATTTCAAAATGTTCAGGAGGGCTATGTGGAGGATTTTCACAAAAATCTCTCAGATTGCCTTCCAAAGCTTTCAACAGCCTGCTAAACTGGCAAATAGGCTGCAGAGGTGGGTGTCTGAGGATTTTCAGGTTCCTCTTGGGCCCAGTAGCCAGGCCACTGAAAATCGAGGGCTTCCTTCAGCTCCTTGACTTCCTTACACGTGCTTAGACAACTAGCAGCACAAGAAACCTTAGGAGGTAAAAGCCGATAAATGATTTTTCTTAGTTTCCTTGCTGGCTATCCATGAGCTGTAGAAATAAAACCTGACCAGACTCTTCTGGTCAGATTAACAGAAACACAGTGGCATTCTTCTGTCTCAGGTCTCTGGTGGGCAGCAGGGATACCAAGCTGAACTACACAGCACTTTTAATCAGCAGCTGCCAGGACAGGGGTTTGCCATCTGGCGGGCAAAGACTACAGGCTGCTTACATCATTAGGGGAACTTCAAAGTTCATTCTTTCTCAATCAAAATACATTTTCATTAAGATTTTAGGAGCTTAAATTTTTGGTCTTAATCTGGGATGAGACTTTATTTTTTTTTTTTTGATCTTAATTTATTATGTGGAAAATTGGCCACTATTTATAAATTTAACCCCTGTGTATCCATCATTCAGAAGTAACATCATTCCTAGGAATCCTCACAGTTAAGAACAGGTCCACACACTGCTTCATAATTCACTCATCAGTCCTAAACATGTCTGTAATGTAACAAATGTGGTTTTTTTCATGATCATATCACAATGATCATCCCAATGTCACAACATTTGGTTTTGTGAAAAGTTACTAAGGGTGTTTCTTTGATTTTGTGGGTCTCGTCCATCCCCCTCTCCCCCAGCTATAATGTTGTGTCTTTGAAAATACAGAAAATCTTAAATTATTTTGATAACACTTGGGAGAATATATAGTGACTCACTTAACAAATTATAAAACATTTCTTTCAGGATAAAAGAGGTATGGAAAATGCATTATTAATATTTCTCCAATATTCATTAATGAATCTTCCAGTATAAATTTAATAATAAATGGGCATTTACTGAGAGAAGTTCACTTCTAGTTTTAGAAAAAAATGTTCATAAGAGAAAAGTAATAATGTATCTGCTAACATCACTTTCTTTATGTTAGAAAAATCCTTTTGTATTGTTCCTTAGTATTAGAACACTGCATATTTCAGAAAGAGAGAGTGTCTGTGAAGCAATACAAATAGGGTACTCTTGACATTAAAATAGGTTGTAGATCTGTAGACAAATCAAAAAAAACTGTCTCTGAATCCCAAATTTTGTGCCCCAATCCTTGGAACAGGGGAAAGTCCCTCACTGATTTTAGTAATCATCAGATTTTGGTTTAATGCCCACTTCAAGGATTTGAGCACTCAGAATTGTAAAAATAATATAAAGCATATCTACCTTTACAACATTATTTCACTGACCTTTAAAATGATTTCAGATGGGCCTAGTTTTTCAAAATTTGGAGTACCCCCACTGAAGATAATGAAAGTTTTAGGAATGTCTTCTACATAAGTATATAAATGTAGATGGAGAGCCTACCCTGCAAACAGTAAGAATATTCTTAATTTCAGTGTAGCTAATGGAACTCAAAATACGTAGTTTTGCAGGTTCATAAACACATTCAAGGTCAAGTGCAACATTTTAGTCATCAAATAAAGACAAGTACTAAAGATACTTCTATCTTCTGCCTTAAAAAAAAAAAAAAAAAAAAAATCACTGGATTCAATTTTAAGAGAACAAGCATGATGTGATTTAAACTGTCTGGCTCAGAGTCTTCAGATTACCTTTTCTCTACTCTAGACAATAATTTTTCCATGGCAGCTGGATCATAAACTATATATTTTTCCTTTTGTATTTTACTCCCCATTTACTTGAGTACTTCATAACTCACTCTATATTTGTCTTGTGGAAGGCACATGTCATCAACATGCTAGAGATCACACGGGAATAGTGCATATATATTTCATGTGGCTATCTAAAATACACAACTCTCAAGCTCACTGTGCTTTTTTCATGTTTTATAAATCCACTAATCCTGGTGTAAATACTTTTGCATACCCCTAAGGCACTGGATTTTCCTTTGGACAGTCTACTGTCTGTCTTCTACAGAGAGAATATAGAGAATATATGCTTGATATTCTCTTAGGCTTCGATTTTTATTTCTGCTCAAATCAACATTTTTAAGAAGACCAATACCTTTTCTAGAATAGGCCTTCAGAAAACTGGATAAGAATTAGATTATTTAAAAAAAAAATCCATCTCAATTCAAGAAAAAAGTCAGAGCTGGAGAAATAAAACTTGCACACCAATTTTGGATCCAGGCATATTTCAAGTAAAAGAAGCTCGGAGTTGCCACGGACTTCAGTGAGCAGAAACAAGCAAAAGAAGATGACAAAAGCTGAGGTGTAAGTTACAGAGCCACGTAGTGGCTCATATTAGGAGTATGTCAGTCTTTAGGAACAGACCTATGAAGAGGCTGACTGCAGCTGTGTCTTACCGGGAGGATAGCTCTGGAGACTCCACTTGCAGAGTGATATAGATACAGCCAGGCAGGACATTTCTTCCTGTAAGGAAAAAAGCTTACAGAGAAAATAAGATTCCATCCTGTTCCATCCTGAAAGCAGTAAGACTATCTGAATGCTCAAGGTCAATTGGGTAACCAGCACTGCCTAGTTTTCCGAATATATGAACAAACAGTTTGGCATGAGTAGAAACTACATCTACTCCTTTGTAGCTTTTGTCTTAGAGGAGCTCAGTATATATGGTAGGATCATTTATCACTGCTTCCTACAACTCCAAACAACTCTGGAGATCTGAAGACAAATCAAAAGAACTGTCTCTGAATCCCAAATGTTGTGCCTCAATCCTGGGGGCAGTGGAAAGTTTGACTGCAGTTTTGTGTTAATTTACAGGATGTTGGCTTTAACTTGTTTAAAACTAAACGTCAGAGCTAGAAGAAATAAAAAATAAAATAGGCTGAGATTAAACTGGGGGATTTATTCCCTGATTTTATGTTGTAGAGAGTTAAGAGCAGTAAACAGGACTGAGTTAAAAATAATAGTAATAAAAATAAAAATCTCTACCATAAAGCACACTTGCTTTTTTTTTACTCTATTCCAAAAATTACTTGGGGGAGGCCCTGCAAATACTTCCTAAAGTATCTACAATTGAAAAGCAAGGGTATTATTAGCAATCTTGAATTCTCTATATAGGCTATCATATCTCCAGAGGAAAATTGTCAGGGTGGAACCTCAAGAAAAGCTGAAAGTCAACCCTGTGTTTATTAGGAACACAAAAATTTGAGATCGTAAAAAATTTTAGTGTAGAAATTGTTTTCTCATATTTTCAGAATGTGTTTTACTTTTTAATTGAGCACAATTTCCAGCTGTCATCCTCAGCATTCCTTCATTCTCAGCTGTTGTCTCATAAATGGCTAGAGAATGCTCTTTCACTATTTAGTACTAATTAATTTTGTTAATTAAATGTCACCCTGCTTTTTTCCTTATTAGAGTTTTTGTACCAAAATGGTTCCCAGGACATTGCTGCTAAAATCACTAAAGATTAAAAAAGAAAGGATGGAAATTGAATGTGCAAGCACTAGAGAATTCATTAAATGCATTGTAAGACTTGCAAATGCCTCTTGACAAGCAGGGTGGGAACTATAAGACACTTTTCTCCAAGGGTGAGTTAATAGGCTAGCCAGTTATGTCAAATGTTTTGGTGGTGAGCAATAGTATCACAAACTGCTCAGCTCAAGAGCCAGTGTCGACATGTAATCCTATTCTGAAATTTCTCATTATAGCAATTACATTGACTGGGAATTTCATCATATTAATGACATAAAACCAGTGGACAAACATCTTGTTATTTCTTTTTCCTTTTAGATCTAAAGTAGCAAGAGCACGTGGGAAGAAAATGAGAAAGACAGGCTTTGTCTTCCTCCAATTTGTTGGCTGCTCACCCATCCCTTAAAAAAAAGTCTTGGATTCCTTTTTGGAGGCATGCCGATGTGTGTAAGTAGGAGCTGGCAAGTCGCCACGTTTAGAAGATCACTGCTTTTTGAACCCCTACGTAGCCTATGGCACAGTGTACCACATATGTTAATAATGCTCCTTTGTAGCGCTGGAGGGTTTCGCTATTTTTTGCTGGCACAATACCCAAGTACAGACCAATTGTATTAACACAGAAAACTGCCAGTGAGGAATGTAGTCCAGGATATTATCAGGAGAAACATGCAATCCTTATTGATTTCTTGACACTAGCATTAATAACAGAGGCAAGGTTTCCTATAAGCCTCTCAGGTTTCAGTCAGCACATTCAGTCTGTTCTTATTGCCATTCATCCTTCTCAAAGACTTTGGGGGGAGCAGGGAGAGAGAGGGTAAATGCACCCCGTTGTGTTGGAACAGACCCCTTCTGCTTAGGTTTTCTCAGCTGCCCAGGCATGTGACTGGGAAACGTTGCATGCTCTGTGCCAGGCACCTGCCCAGGAGAAACATCTGCTGGGCTTGGGTGCAGGTTCAGATGATGCCGGAATGAAGCCCCAGACTTCTGTCCACTTTCATGGGTCCTGAATGGAGGTATTGGTGCAGGATGTTTTTCTCAATCCCATTCACTTGTGTATATGCTTGAAAAGCACAGGGAGGACCTGGTTTGTCAAAGGCGATATGGCTAGGAGTTACCACACATACTGATAAGCTAAACCTGTGCTACTTACCCATGTCATGTTCAGCCTGTGCTAACCATTTCCAGGCAGCATCTGGAAATGTTCAAAAAAGGTTATACGGTGAACGCAATTGGGGTTTATATAGCTGAGCTCTCTAAAACATTGTAATTCAACATATTAATCCCACGTAGAGCCTCTCTTGCTATACAAAGCCTCTTTTTCTCCTCCCACCCTCACATAGATCAAGATCTCATGTGGAAAAATAATCTATCTTGCAAATACAGTAGAGGTCAACCCATGTCCTTTCCAAGACAGGATTTAATTTAGATTTGCTTCATGAACTTTGTAAAATTTAAATATGCATGTACAGAGACAGTCTTGTGACTGCTAATCTTGTTGTGTTAGTTTACTAGCTATTTTAGTTAGAGAATTATTTAATAAAGTGCATACAAGACTTCTCTTGTCTGTTTCTTTAAGAGTAAAAAGCTCTCAGTTACTATTTAGGGAACATAGACACAGAGACAGAGCAATGAGAGTGTTTTCTGATACCGGTTAGAAACCAACGCAAACAGAAGATACAATAAATCCTCAATAAAGCTGCAATGTAAAATATACAGAGTAAGGAATATGTGTGTGTGTGTATGGATCTTAATTTAAAAAGCCGAAATCCAGGAGTATGGTAGATTTATCAAATAGATCCTTTCAAATGGCTTCAACATTCAGTCTTTTAACTATTGTCTAGTAAATATCCTCTGGCCTTGAAGCTGCTTTCAATGCCAACATGCACACTTACATAGGGCAATCCAAAGTTTTCACAGTTTAATGACTGGTTTTGGTTAATGAAGAAGTTAATACAGGTCAGCCACTACTATCCAATTTATCTCCTTGCCATTCTGATGCAACGTGGGAGGCATTTGTTTTGCAGGTTTTTACTAATACCCTTAAGAGATGCTGAAACTGGTCTCTGTCAAATGTCCAAATTCAGCAATCAGAGCCAGCCCCTAAGGTTCTTCACATGTTTTACGAAATTGTACTTAGCAAAGATCTCTTACTTTGGTTAAATCTTAAGGAATTCAAGCAGTCTGGGGGCAGAAATATATCGAGCTGATCTGTTTTGTAAATATTTCAAAATAATAAATGTTTGTAAATACTTCAAAATAATGATTGTCTTCCCAGAGTTTTGGACAGCTTATCCACAAACAAGCAAACATGTGAACATAAACACTTTTTTCAAACAAGTTCTTTACAGTTAAGACTTCAGCCAGCTCTGGAGATGTGGCAGTATTATAATGGTTGTCAGGAGAGTAAAAATAATTTTGAGAAGTTTCAAGAAGACAGTAATGTGGCATGAATTAAATATATGAAATAAAATAGTATAGAACAAAAAAAAAAAAAAAAAAAAAAGAAGTAATAACAACTATAAATATGCTGGCAACTCTAACAGAAATGGAGGATGAAAACTGTCCAATTAAATCATAAAACAGCTGGTTAATGTATACATATCACTGGATCTCGGTTATGCTTTTCCCATAATAATGGGAAAAAAACTAAATTTGTATCTGGCCTAGAGTTACAACATCATTGGGAAATTGCTTAGAAATAAACTAAAGAATGTGTACTATTAAAATAATCTGCACTGCCAAAAGTGCACAGTCGATTGTATAATAATAATAATAATAATAATACCCTTTATCCCTGACATTAACATGCTGAGAATATTGAACAACACTATGTCCAAACAGCTCGCATGGGAAACTAATCCATGAATGCAGGTGTTTGAGATGAACTGGTTTCTAGACACAGGAGAAAATTAGGTTGCCTGTGTGGATGGACAACAGGAGTATTATAACCTGCTCCTGGTAACAGGCTGTCATCAATTACCTCTCTCCTGTACAGGTCAACGGGGGAGCAGAGAAGTCAAAGGCATCGCTGTAGCAAGCAAGATCTAAACCTCAATCATGTCATTGATCCACCCTCAAATGCCCTTTCCTGCGAGTTTTTCGTGGCAAGGTAAATACAGTTATTTTTTCTGACTTCTCACTGTTAGATCTTACACACAGTCTCACAGAAGTATAGTCAACATCTCTGGTGTAGTATACGCTGTACCTATTCTATTGACTTGCATTCAGCAAGTTTAAGTCAATTCCAATCATTTTCCGACTTAAGTGCCAGGGAGCATTTGGTGCCGTACAGCATAATGCCAATCTCAGGAGGACTGTTACAGGAGATTAACTTGCAGGAACATCATACTAACTGAGAGTACAGAAATAAAAGGGAAATCAAAGCAAGATTGAAGGTTAAAATATAAACATCAGGAAATCATTTCAGAGCTTACCAGAGAATGGCCGAAGTGAAGAAAGCTGAAACAGACAAAAAAAAAAAAATGAAAATCTTGGGGTTGTAGAGAGGATGTGGGAAAATATTACACACCTTATGGTCATGTCTCAAAACACAGTCTTTCTGTCTGTGGAGATATGAGGAAAAAACGAAACATGAACCCCTTGGGTTGTGACATTCCTATGCAGCCAAAAATTGGAATATTTGAGGGATCTTGTAAATTGAACAGAGAACTGAAAAAATCATTTTAACAGCTTCTGCAAATAACAGATTTTTTATACGAAAAATGGGATTTGGTTATAAAACTCCTATGTCTGAAAATTAGATATACTAGCCTCTGAGGAAGAGGCTAGTGGATCTAAAAAGATAAAACAAAAACAGAAATCTGGGGTTAAATTAGAATAATAATAATAAAAAAATCTGTACATAGATGATCAATGATCCATTGATTCTACAATAATTCTTAGAAAGGTTAAAACTTCCCAAATCCAGGTGACAAAAGGGATTTTTTCAAAGGTAGCAGTCTCACATACATGTAACAAGTCTGTAAGTTAAGTTACCCACATGCACAGCACTACCAAATCAGAATGACAGTGCATGGTTAATGGATTGAAAACTGGTAGTAAAAATTTAGAGATGGGTAGCTGTAGTTGAGGTGTAGGACAGGATCCATACAGGGGTAGTGAAGAACGGATGCCTTAGCGCATGGGAGGCTAGTTTTGAAATGGGAGAGGAGATAGAGAGCTCCCACATCAGAGCTACCTGACCTGAGCACTCAAGCCTATTGCAATACAGGGGAAAAATATCTGTGGGCAAGAGGTTTTGAATATTTGGCTCTAACACAAGTGGCCCAGGAGCAGAGAGATTTTTGCCACTCAGCACTGGCCTTGCAGTCTTCTCTTTAATATCCCTGGTAATTCCATACAGGCAGAGTTTGAGCAATTCCTTGTGAACACGATCCCATTATCTTGTTTCATCTGTGTACATCATGTTTCATCTGCATACAAGTGCAGTCATTTGGAGGGGGTTCACAAAATCTAAATGAAATTTTAGACAACAACATAATCTGCAATCAGATTATTTTCTAAGAATTTAAAAGAAATAGCTGAAAACCCATCATTAAACAAACAAACAAAAGTAAAAATCCAAAACAAATGTGGAGTAATGTATCGATTCCAAGCATTGTACACTTCTCGGGTACAAACTACTTGGTCTAAATGGCTTTGAGTGACAGAGTCACAGATCTTGGAAGAAGAGCTTGCTCTCCGTTTCACTGACTTGTATGCAAAATTTGACAAGAAAAGCATGCTAAACTAATATTTTGAGGATGATTTACTATTTTAGATTTCAACTTGCCATATAAATCTGTAAGTTTCTGGTGATATTGGTGAGATTTTTTTACTGTCTGGTTTCTCATAGATAGTGTCTTCATTTTTCTAAGGCCTGCAATTCATATGACATTCCTATCACTGCATGACATATCTGTTTCTTTGAATGAAGGGAATGCAGTTGTTTGCATAAAGAGAAAGTTTCATGAATTTCTACATTTTTTCCTATTACGTTATGCTATGGTGCTGAAAATTTAATACATTGTTTTGCCTCCAAACATACCTTTAATGTTTCCTTTATTTTATTTTATACAACACCTACTGCTCCTGTAAACATACATATATGAATATATATATATAAGATGACTGGTAATATCTGTGTGCATTAAGTGTGTCATATATAGCAATTTCTGTACTGAAGTTTGTATTTAGAAATGTAGTCTTCTAGAAGGATTTCCAGAAAAAAAAACAACAGAGAACAAAGCACAGCTAGTGTTATTCATGGTAGAAGGTATTGGTTTGAAATGTTAAGCTTATGCAAAAGTAAAACATATTTAATGCGGTCTGTCTCTAAGACCAAAGAACCACTTTGGTGCAGCACAGTTCTGCAGGTAAAACAGAGGTAAGGTGTGAAATGAGAACAAAAAATAAACTCATGAAAAATGAGACAGTTGAACTCTACCATGTTTTGTAAAGCTTACAATCGTCTTTGGTTTTAACATATTTAGAACAGTTTGGTTAACATTCTTTAGGAGGGAAGCAAAACTGAGATGTTGACAGCTGCTGGAATATTTACATGTAGATACAAAAGTAGGGATGAACATGTCTGTATTCTCATGTTCATTCACAAAATGTAGGTGTTCAGTTTCATTTTACATGTTTGTTTTTGTCTTGTTTTGTTTTATGTGTGTGAGGAGTAAGTGATATGAAGAAGATATGAATTCCATGATAACAACAAAGTGCCTGTGCTTGAAGAGTTTCTTGTTCTGTTCTTTTTCTCCCTTAAGGAGAGAACCTTAATGGTTCCAGAGCACTGCTGTAGACTTCAGAAGCAGCATGCCCAGCTCTGCCACAGGCTGCTGCTCCAACCCTGTGGCTGTTGAGGGATGCAGATTTGTGCCTTGCAAAACTATACATGCACACAGAAATACACGTATAGATATATACAGTACAGATAGAGAGAGAGATACACAGCACACCTGCATGTTTATATATAATACCCCAAAAGGTCATTATCTGGTCATTTGAATACTAAATCTAGTCTATCTATATTTATTTTTACCTGTAAATATATTCTAGACATATATCTATGTGAATATGAAGTCAGTAATTTTATTCTTCCTCCTTCTCATTTTCAAAACAAATATTTTTAAACATATATCCTCTTACTTTTATTGGAATCATAAGCATTATTTCAAAAAATCATAAGTATTATTTCAAAAAATATTATACTTTGTTATGCAATCTACCAGTCTTTAATTAATGTATGTTTTAATATGTAGCAACAGAAAAACAAAACCTTGCTCAGATGGACTGTGATTTGGATATTTTACAATCATGTGTTTCAAAACAATGAAGCAGCCGAAGCATGTGCAAATTGGGCTACATTCCAGCCAAAATAACCCAGAGTGTGTTTTCTTGTGGGAATTATAAAACATCTGTATTAATGAAGGTAGGATGCAAAGATAGACAGCGCTTTGCAATATTTTTCTTGTTGTTGCAAGTGTTTTTAAGCTACTCAATCCTTTCCTGTTGCAAAGACCAGTGAACGATAAAGGTGGCTTGTGACAAGAAAATTCTATGTGAAACCATGGCCAAGTGCAAGCAGCATGAATTTTTGCCTTTCATTTCAATGTGGGCAGGTTTTCTTCCAGCATACTTTCATTGTGTATTTACAGACCCAATCCTACAAGTGTCTTCCATGGCCATGCAAGGCTTTTTAGTTAGCATTATCCATTTCCTTTTTTTTTTTTTTTTTTTTTTGTGGAAAGGTTGCATAGGGTAATAGGGTAATAAACTAAGATATGTGGGAGAAAATAGAAAGTTGCTGTTTTTTCTTTGCCAACACCAAAGATCAATAATAATAAATCTTGGCTCTCGAAATGTAGTATATAGCATTGACAGTATCTTAGTGGGTTTTTGTTGAAATCATTAAGCTGAGCCACTTCTGCAGAGTCTAATACTCATTGCACACTGTTGCATACAAAGCATCTTCTACTACAAACCTCTGCTCATGTTATTAAAGGTCATCAAAACAAATTATTCCTTTTCAGATATTACTGAAAAGTCAATTCTCCTTCTACTGTCCTGTAAAATTTTTACGGCTAGGATTTTTCTGTCTAGGATGGCTATGCCGGGTCAGGTGGATTTAGGGGATAATAGTAGATGTACTTTTCTTGCCCACTACCCATTTAAATGATGAGTTAAGGTATCTCTGAAGAGAGTTAATAAGAATGAAGTTGCAGACAGCACAAGAAATCTAGGGTTAGGATATTCTTGTAGCAATGAAGAAGTAAGGATTTCTTCTGAAGACTTTTTAAACTTAGTCCCCTACTCATGTATCTGCTGCTTTAGTGCTGAAGCCTTGTAAATGTTTCTTCATATCAATGATCATAAGAATTGAATTTGGGTTGCAGCTATGGTTTAATTATCAGATACATTTTGGTTTGTGATTAAAACAAAGTTAACAGAAAAAAAAAAAAAAAAGTAGTTTCCAAAGATCGTGTCAGGTAACAGGAATAACACTGTCTTGATGACCACTCTTACAAACCACTGGCAGTGACTCAGAGATATTTGACCAAGGCAGACAAGAGCCATTAATGGGCTGAAACATACATTCCCCCCAAAAGAATACTGCATAAATACATATGGTGCTATTCAGCACTATCAAAATAATGAAGACTACTGACATGATTTATTGATATATTTTACAGTCAATAAGTTGTAGTAGAAACTCTGAGGAACAAAAAGAAACGGTAATGCATGCTTTTATTTCCTATTGAGCTACTTTGCACCAACAAGGAAAAAGTTCACAACAGCCATGTTTTTCCTCAGTGTTTTGCTTTTCCATGTCTTTGCAAAATGCATTTGTCAAAGAAATGAGAAATGTTCGAAACAAAACAAACAAACAACAACCAAAGCACAAAATGCTTGACCTGAGGATTGTACAAACCAACTTCAGAAGACAAGTTAGAGCATAAAATTTTACAGATTTTTTGCAGGTTTTTTTTTTGTTTGTTTGTTTGTTTGTTTTTTAGCACAATTGTATATGAAAATATTTTCTATTTTCATTCAGCTCTTGCAAAGGCCTCTCTATGCATCTTCTTAGCTGTAGTACAACACTGTTACACCAGCTAGAATAAGATACATATTCAAAGGATGGGGACAAACAGATAATTAATAGTAAAGAATATCAGTTCTGGATAATGAAGAAAATCATAACTGACAAACTAAACAAAAAAATCTGAGAAAAATCCATAAATCAAGGATGTTAATTGTTACTTCCACCACTTGTTAAGATGAAAGATGACACTATCTAGGCATTTTCTCAGCATGATCCCTCATAAACAGATGTCCAATGCCTTGGGTAAACCTGTATAAACTGAGAAGTGTCTACTGACTGCATCATTAGTCTTCTTCTGATTTCAAGCCAGGGATGCTGAAGAACAAATTTGTCAACTGATCCTTGCCAAAGTTGAGTTTTATTAAGCAAAACTATTTGTTGAAGGGTAGAAAGGAACACTGGGTGTATGCTTAACTTTATATAACAAGATCCTGGTGAAAAAATATTCTCATAGCTTCAGATTTGAATAATTCTTTGCAAACTTGACATTCTTCTTCCTGTGTCCAATTCATAACGTACATTCATCTTTCCTTTAAAGTATGCAGTTTGGATATAGTAACAATACGAATATGCTCGAGAATACGACATCTGATATTCAAGTAAAATACCACATCATTATTCACATGCACTATACTCATCACTATTTTCTTGCTTACACCTAATAAAAGAAGTTAAATGAATCCTCAGATCACCCATATGTGAATTCTCAGCTTTAATAAGCCTGAAGGTAATAGTAAACAGCAAAACCACATTTGATTTCTCCAGGCAATATAGTCTGAAAAGTGAGACAAAAATGTATAGAATTAACATGTTCTTCAATATGTCACATATTTACTGAAGCTATTTTTTGCAATATTTGAAAAGTGTTCTGTAAATACCAGAAAAGCAAAGGAATTGTTTAGGGTTACACCTATGTGAAAAGTGGGGAAGGATAGAACAAAATCAAGAAAAAAATAATTCAGAGATATCTGGAAGAAATTTCTGACTGAATGATTAGGTCATGGAAAAATACTGCAAAAGACTTAATGGAAGAGAGACATTTTAAGCTCTTATCTGTATATTTCTAATAAAAATAATATCTAGAAAATTAAATTTAAGAAATAATTATGCATTAAAGGATGAGTAAGTCTGGATTAGATCAACTTAGCATTTCTACCTATCTCTGCTATCTATAACTCTGTGCTTACTTTGTATGAACACAAACCACAATGAATTGCCAGAAACTAATTATCAAGGATGTAAGTGACCTTAACAGAAAAATTTACAGTTATACTGCAAACAGGCTTAAAATAAGGCTGGTAATAGTTTTATTGTCATTGTCTAGCTTTTGTTGTTAGATGAGACAACATACAGATATTATGGACTAAAATAAAACAGAGGAGCCTAAAGACCCTTTTTTCCTAGCAGTCCTTATTGCAAAATGTACACTGACTGCTATGCAGTTGCGAAGTTGCAAGTGACCAAATGAGTTGCTTAGCTATTACTGCAGCATCTTTTTACCACTGCTTCTGAAATTAAATTAAATAGAAGCTGATGGATCTTGCAGAGATCTGACCATAATGGCTTTAATAGACGTTTGCCTGAGTTCAGGCTGAATAAAACCAGAGTAAGAACCCAGGACTACAGCCCTTTAATGAGGAATATCCTCATGACACAGAAGAGTGAAAGGACTCTTTCCTGTTTGAAACAAGTTTGATAGGAGTTTGGCCGTTGGTTTCAATAGCAGCAGCACCGAGCTGCAAGCCTCCTGCTCCACCTGGACGGGAACATTTACTCTGTGCAAGCACTTCAGAGCAGATTTGCCAATCTCTTGCACCCCTTTCACAGCCCTTGCACATCCAAGGGTTCTCCCCATACATATTTCTGTTCCAGAATTGCTCTCTTTTCCCACAATACTGCATTGCCAAACTCATCATCTTGCATTAGGGGTAGCAATATGTTCAGAAAGTCCAATGCATACAACAGATTTTTTTTTCTTCTTTGCACATAATATCCTGAACTAAAAAGCCTATTACTCTTGCTTGTGTTATGCTAGTGCATTAGAGGTATTCTGATTTTCTGAACAGTAGTTTCTTTCTAAACTCATTGGCATTATAAATATTAATGATGCGTGTTTAGAAACAGATTTGATTAGCAATTTCATTAGCTTTGACTAGACAGCAGAATAGCAAAATGTCAGTGTTTAACTTTGTCTCCCAAGGTATGCAAGATACTTAAAAATAACATTAAAAAATCATAATTACAAAAAAGCCTGTGCTTGTTAATTTAAAATGAAAGTATGACTTGTTTCTGTCTCTTCGGCCTATTTAATGTTTCTTAATAACAATATACAATTAATTGGATAACAGGACCAAATGTCTTGCTAGGAGCTTTTGGAAAATTCAGTATGAAATAACTATATTTAAGACCAAGGAATTTATAGGTAAAATATGAGAAAGCCCTGTCATCTTAAGCACATACTTTACCAGTAGCATTATTATTATTATTATTATTATTATTATTATTATTTAATCTTCATCACATCTAAGCATTAATTGCAACGTATCCATCAAATACTGCAGTTGATGTGACAAATTGAATATTAATATACATAGAGGTATATTATTTCTCAGTGTATGACTTTATTATGTTTTTAGTTAGCACTGACAATATGAAGCAGCAAATGGAAGCTTTTATTTAATCACCAGTCCTTTTTGTTGCAACACCTACATCTGTTTAAACCATATTCTCTTCCAAAACCAAGTAAGAAGAGCGGGCAATTTAGGTGCAAGCTTATTTGAATTTGTGAATACAATTTGTCTACAGTAGCTGTAAGTATGTATATTAATGCACTGTAATTGCTAAAATACAATAACCAGATATGCTAGATGTATAACCTAGCATAAAATGTTTTAAAGTTTCCCATCAGCGGAAATGTCAAATAACTGCTTTAAAAGATCTTGAGAATATGAATGCTTGCTAAATACAAAACCTACAGCTTACCAAAGTAAGATTAATGTATAAAAATATTCACACACGAAGTATTTCTTTAGCATTTTTGTTATTCCTATTATTATCAACTGCAAGACGTGGATGTTTCATACTTCTATGTCAATTATGCTTTTCATAGTGCGAGAAATTAATTATTTCAAATAATTCTGCATATTGATGAATGAACTAGAGCTGAATAAACAGCATATCTAGATTAAGCTGTGCATTGTTTCAACAGTGGAAGTCTAGTAGTTCCAAGCTTCATATTGTTTTAACTTCAGTTCCCAACCAGAACTGTGCTAGAGGGTCTCATACGCCAATATGACCCTCCCAAGAGTAATGGAGATGTCTGATGCCAAAAAGCTGCACACAATAGTGCAAGAAAAGCTTGTACACCTAATTTTGTATGCAAGTTCTTGCTGCACATGAAAGTACCTGGTTACCGTGCCTCTGGGCAGCACAACAAAACTCTCAGTACAGCATTATGCTGGAGATGACTCTTGCAGTAACTTTATTAAATATTTAACTTCAGAGGACTTAACAGAGACATTGTGACCCTCGTTTTCCATAGGTTTACATGCACTGTGTGTAAACACTGATGGCTAGTAAGACCAGACATTTTGCCACAGGCCCCAAATGAGAAATCTGCTGGTCTTTTCTCTTACTGAATCATGCTTACCTAGTGTGCCTCTTTACATTAGAAATGAGTGTGCTGGTTCTGACAAATTCAGATTAGGGACTTGAATGTTGGTCTATCTCCTTGCTGTGGAGGAATTTGTATACAGCTTGTCTAGGAGGAGAGGTGGATGAAACTCCTTCATTCTCAATCTCTTGACTCTCAGTCATGTATTCTGAAGATGATTTTTAGTGTCAGTTTTAAAATAATAGTATTTAAAATGTTAATATTACTTTGTCAGAAAAGGAGTCTGAGTATAGGTCAGTGATTCAGAGAGTTGCTCCAGCTGGAGTAAGCTGAGGTTAAATCATAAGATTTATGGACTTATTATTCTTAAGCAGTTTTATTATTTGCATTTTTTCATGAAAAATAGGTAAGACAGCTAATTATAACAGGAGTTTGCTCCATAGATTAAGCATAATCTTAATTTAAAAGTCAAAAATCATAAAAAGCAATACAAAAGATCTAGTTCATTTGCAGTTTCACCCTACAACAAGGAAAGATGGAAGAAAAACTACAAAGGATAATTAAAAAAAAAAAAAAAAAAGGAAGAAGAAGAAAGAAAATAGAAGACATTAGATAGAACCTGAAAGTTGTGAGTGTGGGAATCTTATAAACTCACCCACGTTCATCCTTACTGCTTACAAATCTGGGAAGAACATGACAGCTGCTTAGAGTCAGGATGGAAAATGATGAATCAGGTAGAAAAGAAAAGGAAGTAGTACAAGACATCTTATTCTCAAAGTGCCTACTGAAATGCGGAGGAGTCTGTCATCTGGCACCCATCAGGATATAAACCATGGCAACAAACACAAATAAATCCCAGAGGGAAGTTAGCAATACTTCAAAGACACCAAAGTAAGTTCACAGTTAGTTAGTGATAGGCTGACCTCAGAAGTTTATTATTAAGGGGATATATGAAATATATTTTCTGTGAATAAACAGTCCAGAGATTTAATCCTTTTTTTTTTTTCTGTTGCTTCTTACAATGGTTAATTTGTTGTTAGTGAGTCTTTGATGAAAAGCTTATGCTAATAAATTTTAGCCTGTACAACATCCATGAACCACTCATTAACTATGAGCTTTTATAGTGGGTGCTTTGCCATTCCAATCATGTGCTGCTTTTTTTGCTTCCCAATTGGATGAGTAAAATATTCAGACATAGAGAAAAAAAAATAACACAAACAAACGCTTAAAAAAAATGTTTTGCTGTGAATGCCTACCTCTTCACAAAAGCTATGCAGGTATTAATATCAGGAATGGCAATTCTTCAAACATTCATGCAGAATCTTAATAGTCCAGATGTTCATGAATAGTAAATAAAAAGCAGCAAAAACATGAATGAATGGAGCAGCTGCTCAGAATGCAGAAGAATGTTTGCAAACACCATTTTGAAGTATGCAATCAGCCCTGGTTCAGAGAGAAAACTTGGATAGCCAACAAAAAGTTTGAATAAGCAACTGAGCATGTCAACAGTATTATCTAGTCTATCCAAGCTTTGAAACTATTCAGCTGAAACAGAAGTCTCCTGTTCTTTTATGATTACTCCTTACTTCCAAATGGATCAAAACTAGAGCAAGAAAAATGCTATCAGTTTTAGGTTGATGTGTTGTTATGAGGGCACAGAGTTCTACACACTCATATACACATCTTTGCTCATTAATCTGACTGCCTTACCTTGGGGTTCTTTAGGTACTTAGGCCCTACATTTCTAACTCATGAACATTCCAAAATTAGGCTTAATTGGTGGGCAAGTGATCGGTGTATTCCACCCACCCCTCTCTTCTGAAATTAAAATAAGCTATTTACAGGGCTGGTAAATGGGATGAAATAATCTTTATTATTTTAATTGCCACAACCCATTGCTTGTGAAAGATCTGCCATGGAGGCTCGTCTTCAGTCTGTTTTTGAAAGATGTTCTGTCCAAATGAGACCAGGAACCAGGCAACAGGGCCTTTTATCTTAATTTCTCTCTCTAAAAATTCTGTGTTTTAATTTGTGTTCTGGTAAAACACTGACACAGAATTCAAAGCACCTGTTGTGTTTTTGCTGTGTTTAACAGTAGGTGTGAGTAGATCCAGCCCAAACCTCTGGATAGCCATATGGCTAATGCTCTCTGGCCAGTTATTCATAAAAAATAACCCAGTAATGGTTTTAAGCTGAGCACCTGCAAACTGCTCCAGAAAATGAATTTCCTCTCTTGTCTTCCTTTACGTCCTGCTAGCAGGCTCATATTCTGCCACTGTATGAGCAACTGATATTAAAAAACTGATGGTACAGAATGAATTAAAATTCAGAAGAAAAACTAACAAAAATAGCAAAAAAAATATTCAGTGATTTGTGTTATTTTCCATTAACAACTTCTGAAACACTCTGTCAATTGTTTGTTTCATATTTTGGCAATAACATTGATGTTAGCAAACAAAAAACCCACTTCTTTGTGTCTACACACGGACTGGTTCCAGCCATAATCAAGCATCAGAACTTGACGATGAGAGAGGTGCGCCTGCTTGAGAAGATCAGCCCAATTGTTTTGACTGCACACAAGCAGTGTGTAGCAGAATTTTTATCTCCAGAGAGGGAGGACTGTTTTGATCTTTGTTCAAATTCTGTTGCTGATTCAGATTTTGTATTTAATGGGCCTTGTCAAAAGCCCAATGAAGCCAATGCAAAGATCCCATTAAGCTTTAATAAACTCCAGTTTAGGCCCATAACAGAATGGATATACTTATGAGCATAGGGACATAGCAAAATGACAAACTTACTGGGCTACAAGTACCTAACAGTCCAAGTAACTGCCTGTATGAATGCATGGATATGTCTCAATAATTGTGTAATTTTATCATTTTAAATTCGTATTGTCAGGCTAAAATCAGCTCACAGCTAACCTACAGGCAAAACTAATAGTGACGTAGCCTGGAGCTCATCCTAATACTTTTTATATTTTTCAGAAATACCTTGAGTCTAGAATAACAAGGACATTACTCTACGCAGACATACAAATACCATTACACTTTTTTGTTTTTTTTTCTAATTAGTTTAAAGATACATGTTTCCAGTCCTGTCTTAACTAAATATGCTCTAAAATTTCCAGCTGCTTATGGAAAATAAGCCTACTTGCAAGCCATTATTAGCCTTTGCTACTTTCTCTGTCAAAATATAAACATACAAAATATTCATTTTGGCTCCATTATCTACAGTTCTCTTAGTGCAAAGTGTTCCAGTTGCTAGCAGTCTCACATCATCTGTCTCATTCCTTTTTCAAATTTGGCTGGCCAGCTTAGAGTCTTTCAGCAGGAGATTAAAAAAAAAAAAAAAAAAAAAGTAAAAATAAAAATAAAAGACAAGACAAAACAAAACTTTATACATACTGTTTTGAAACCAGTTTACAAAATGAAGCTAATGAAATGAGTGGAAAGGGTGGGGCTTAATACTCACAAAAGCAATAGCACCCACAGTAAAGGCAGAGTTTCCTCTGGCATCTGTGAACTATTTGGGTGAAATCTCTGAGCTATCATTATCAAGAGATTCTGGTTTACTTTCAGAATCTTCAGTTAGGCTAGCCAAAAAAAAAAAATCCAGCTAGAGGTGAAATGTTGAGCAGCATTGTCTTTGTGATTCTGCTTCAAATCCCTCTGAGGACAGGCAGCTTTGCTAATATTGGTAAGAGCTTATTTAGGGATACTTTCATAGATTATGTGACAGAAGTAGGATATTGAGTAATGTAATGATCTCACATAGGATAATTCTACAAAATCAGGTTGGAAGTTTAGATCAGATCTTGCTTATTTGGTCTTTTTTGTGCTTAACCCAGAATTGTCATTTTTTGTGAATATCCTTTGCACATTTTTCCAATCAGTTGACTATCACAAAAGAATAAACAAGGTTTCACTTAAAACAGCTTATAATTTTCCAGCTGTTCCCTTTGATTTCATGTTTTGCATGTCTAGTGCTCTTCTACTATAGTTTAATTAGGAGATGCTGGACATTGTATCAGTGAATGGTTGAAAAACTTGACGTTTTTTACCTTGTTTTCTTATTTGAAATCCCACATGCTGTATTTTTAAATGAAAATAAATGATTATAGTATGACCAGCCATAAAGCATTTTTAGCCAGAGTACTGTGTCATGAAAGGGCATATGCACAGAGCTAAGTGTCTAAAATGAGATCTTTATAGCCAGCCTAGACACAGAGAACAATGGACTGAAAGTGGTCACTAATGACATTGTTAATGATAGATACCATTACCTTAGAACAGATGTCAAAGTGAAATAGCATTATAGCCTTCAAGATGGACTGCCTTGTCCTTCTCAGTAAATCTATTAAGGTGGCATGCAAGAACAAAACAGTGGGGTGTTTCTTTTCTCTCCTTTTTCTGAAATGCAAAACACTCTGTGCCATGGGTGTAACTCTTTTGTCTGCAAAAGGCTCAAGGAAGAGCAAATTTTGTGAGTGGAAAAAATGTGTGTGGTGGGTGTGAACAGAATAGAATAGACAGAAAAACAAGGAGATCATGCATATTTAAAAAAAACAAAACAAAACAAAACAAAACAAAACAAAATTTCTGACTACACAAAGACAAAAATGTAATTAATCTAGAGAAAGATATGAAACTAAAACATTGTCAGCAAAAACTAAGATGAACAGAAGCTTTGGATTGCTAGAGCTGTACCTAAAAACTGCAAAGAAATCTGCTTGGTGATAGGTGTAAGGCTTAACTTTAAGAATCTGTGTTTATTTCTAATCTGGGAGATATGAATTCCCATGTCTGCTTGCCTACAAATTTCTGAAAGTATGGTTGTGTGTGTGTAGGCATAAACACAGTCATGACTTTCTTTAGAAAGGCAGGGATAAATGGCAGTGCAGGACTAAAATAATCAGTGGAGTACAAGGTACCTATAGCTCTCATTTTATTTCATTATTTACTTTTAGACCTATTAATATGAAAGGTAAAGTTGTTTTTAAAATTTTAAGTTAAATTATGTATATAGGTAAACTCTCATCTATGAAGCAAACATACGAAGGTTAAAAAAAAAAATTAAGTTGAAATGAAGAATGAATCTGAGAGCAGTGACAAAAGAAAAGCCCTAATTTTATACTTTATTCACTTATCATTCACTAAAGTGCACTCCTGCCATATAATAGATCGATGAACATGGGCATCAACTCAAACATGTTATTAAAATTTGAATTGTACTTTTTCTGGGTGGTCTATAAGTACAGAGTATAGAAAGTCACTTCAGATGACTGTTATTTGGAATAACACGTTGAATATTGGTTGCAAGTGCTCATCATATAAGCTATGGATGGAGTTTATTTTCTAGAATATTACTTCTCTCTATCTGTAGGTTTTATCCACTGTAGTATTCATTTCTTTTTGAAATGTGTTTATATTTCTGGTTTAATAATGAAAAAATAAATGGACATAGTCTTTTGGCTAGAACTGTAGTTTAAATTACCTGACAGCAAAATTGAGATATCCATCAAGCATATGAATAAATACATGAAATACTCATGTGTTATGCACTAGTATTATCTCGATGATGTTCAGGGCCTCTGGATCATCAACTGCTGTTGTGGATCATCTGTATTTTATGGCTCTGCAAAGCAATTTGCTAGGTAATATGTGTGGTACCAACTTTAGGAGGATGGCTCAGGTACAGGTAGATGCTCTCAGTATTGTTCAATCAAATTAAATTTCCAGTTTTTAATGGGATTTGCAGCATGTCCTGGAATAGGAGTCATTTTGATTTTGTAAAGGGAGGAACACTGGAGAAGAGAGAATATGGATCATAAAAACTGGATCCGCAGTTCAGTGAGTACAACAGGCTTGTTTCCATTTCTGCCATTTCAATGTGTTCTGGATCATGCTCCGGGAACTGGTCTCAGACCAAATTTCCCTATACCCGCAAACACATTTCCTCACACAGACAGAGGAAATGTATGTCCAAATTTTGCAGCATTCCTGCCATACAAATTAGGGAACTTGTTATTACTCTCGGTTATTTCATATCCTCAGTAATAAACAGGGAAAATGCCTCACTTCACATTTTGCTTCATGTATCGTTACATTATCTTTGAGGCAGATTTTTTATCATTTTGCTGTTGCACTGAACCTTGCCAAAAAAATCAGCAAAGGAGAGGTAAATGGAAATCACTGTCCTTGCATTCAGCGGTGCCAATTCTGCAATAGCACTGGCTCCAGCTGAGGGAACATGAAGAATTTACGCAGACCCACCCTTTCCAGTGCCTTCTTCCAGCTTCCCAAATCTACTTCCAAGGCAAGCAGCAGTGCTGGGTACAGAATTGGGATCAACAGCAGTTGTAGTGTCATGCAGAGAGGTGCTCTTTTGCAAACTGACAACAGCCATGAGTAAGTTGAATAGGAGCCTAATGAGCAACTGGAGGGACAAGACAGTGATTTTCATGAAGCCCAGTGGGGCCTGTTTGTTTGAGTTGGGATCTTTAATGAACAGCTTGCTGCAGCTATGGTTATTGTCAGCACCTGTTTCAGTTGCTGCTTATTGGGACTTCCGTTCAAACTGCTGCAGAAAATGGGATTTGGCTTTAGTTTGGGGTTTAAAAAAATTTCTTGCATGTTGCAGCATTGTACCACATTTTCTGATCCTTGGCACTAGCCAGGTGACACTAACAGGAATTAGAGCTCCTACTGACAAAGGACTTTTATGAGCTCAGACATGCTTGTGGCTTCCAGACACCCAACAAATAATAGAACAGTTGCCAGTCTAACAGACTTTGTTATATATTTTTTCAAATGAAATATATATATATATAAATTTAAACAAAAAGCCTCTGAGCCAGAAAGCAACAATTTTTAAAGCATTTCTGCTTCTGGACTCAAAATGTGTATGGAACAGCTGAATACTTCACTTCTTCTCTAAACAAGAATGTGAACATGACACAAAGGCAGGTGGTGGTGTGTTTTTTGTTGTTGTTGTTTGTTTGTTTGTTTTCTGTTTTCATGAGTTTGAAAGAGATTCAGAGAGATCAGCCATATGGGTTATCCACATGTGCAAGCAAGAAAAAAAGAGTATTCAGCAGAGCCTCCACATCCCCCTGCCTAATGCTTCATTCCCTCAAAAACTCTGACTCCAAAAACAGTCATCTCTCTTCCAAAATCACCTCTGGCTCTGGCTTACTTGCACTCTGCTTGTGATTTTGATAGGGTTATCTGGCCATGTGAGCTATCTAAGGATGGGAGTTCTCTAAGACGGTATTACATGAAGTAGAATCTTTAATAAAGTTGGGGTAACTGGAGATGGGGAGGTATTATGCATGAGAAAATGGCCTTCAAGTTCTCAGCTTCTGCCTTTTATTATAGTTGCTAGAAGAAGCTCTATTAGTAGCTGGATCTCTGCAAGCTGTTAGTGTAAAACTGCAAGCAGGCCTATCATTAGCCCACAAATTCATAGGGAGGATTAAAAAAAAAAAAAAAAAAATATTTTCCTGGTTAAAAATACAAGTAGAGTGATGTTAAGTTGATCCAGCTTCCGAGACGATGGTTCTGAGTCAGTTTTACATCTAATCGTCTTTCATAACTTCACTCTGAGAAAGATGAATTTTCTTTCTCTGCTGTTGGAAATTAAAACAAATGGCTGACATTTGATCTGTTGAAGTACCAGACTGTATTTTACTATTCCTGTAAAATAGACTGTCAGAATCACGAAGGTATCGGTTAACTTCACCTCAGTCTGAACTATGGAAACTTGCATACTGTCCCACAAATGATGATAAATCCTGCTCCTTCCATGCTGCATCCTCTGGAAGAACTCCTGTCATTGCTAAGTTGTTTATTTATGTGCCACAATGTCTCTCCCTGATTTTAGATTTCATACGAATTCTATTTTATCCAACCAGTAATACTATGGACAATGCTATGCCTGTCTGAGCTTTTTTGAACACAAACTATGGAGAGGAAAGGTATCAGCATACTTGCCTTCTTGCAGAACCGCAGCAAATTTATAAAGAAAATTCTGTTCTCCAACTATTCATAAATGTACATGCTTTTTTCTGTCTCTACTGGAGGGAGAAAAAAATCCAGAAGTCACACTCCAGTTTCAGACAATTCTTGAGCTTTTAATAAATAATGATAAAGTCCAAGGTCAACAGCCTAATTTCTGGAGTACTTCTTTTCTTGTTCTCCTGTTTTTCACAAATGAGAAGACATTTTAACAAAGACAGCCCACTCCCTTCCTAATGCTGAAGAGGAACAGAGGTCTTCCCTGAAGGTTCTGATCTTTAACCCAAGAGATTTTGTAGGAAGACAATTGTTTTGAGTTATATCATTCCTTTTCAGGAGCCATTTATTTCTTTTTCCTTATGAGCGTACTACACCAGCTTAACGTACCAGATGGACGTATTCTAAAAGCATCACACTCAAAGACTATTTCTGAGAGATTTGTTACAGACCAAAAGAAGCCCACAAGTACAAACAGGTATGACTGCACTATGGTGAAAAGTTCAGGTTATTCCTGATTCAATTTTATCTCTAATACTCTCTAATCAGGCTTTAAGTCTGAGGACTTAGATGTCCTAAAATCTTTCATAGAACCTTTGGAATTTGTCAGTTCCAGCTCTTTGGCTTAGGTAAGGAGTGATTTTCTTATTTCTATTGAAATAACACAATGAGCTTATTGTCTTCAGTATCTTTTTTTTCTCTCTCTCTCTCTCTTTTTTTTTTTTTTCTCTTCACATCTGGCAAGGCAATCTATATCCTTTATCTGAAATCATATCATTGTGAAATGAGATAAAGCAGAACAAAGAACAATTCTCTGACCTGTGGTGGTCTTCAGATATTGACCAAAGCCAACTATGTTCTCCAATTGGTTAAAAGCTGTTTCCCGTTTTCTCTATTTGGCAGTTCAGGCGCTTGGACTCGGTGATCTATGTTCAATGCAGGTGTCAGTAAGAAGCTGTCAGAATTGGGATATATGAATGTTTTTTGGTCAAGCTATGGATGAAAACAGAGAAGATGAAAACTGACACCATAAAACAAGGTGTAGAATCCTGTCTGTATTGCAGTCAATAGCAGATCTCCTAAGATTTCACCGAAGGGATTTTTAAAAGCATGTTGGTGACCTAGGAGCCCTTATAGCAGGGCTTTATAATGGAAACCAACACAAACACTTTTTGAAGTTTCTGACTTTGACTCAAATTGAAGTATTAACTGGTCGAGTACCTTGTGATTTGCTCTTCTTGATGTCTACACTGTACTTAGGAAGCAATTCAAATAACCCACAATACCAAGGACTGAAATCTCTAAGCTTATTCAAACAAGGGAGGCAGGGTAGCTAACAACTATCAGAAGTTCTCTGTGCTTCTTTATTAACAATTCTCACTTGAAGACTGATGAAAAGACAGTTTCTACACTGAATTCCCGAAAGTCACATAATAAGAATTGTATTTTCCATTCTTCTTTAAGGTCCAGATTTCCCTGCTGTGGGGAACTATACGCTACACTCAAACTGCAGGGAAACTTGGACTTATAGGCAATGCATTTAGAAAATTTTATTCTCTGATTTATTAATATTGAAAACCTAAAATCATGATGGGTAAATTAAATAATACATGGTAATCAGTTTTTTACTGTATTTCTACAGTATGATTAAGAAATAATAAAAAGGAAGAACAATCTATTACATTCGTAGCAGACTTCTACTGCTGAAGTTTCTCCTTTCCAAAATACCCACTTACATGTGTATGGCCAGACTTTATGTGTATGGCCAAAATTCATCTATATTGCAGTCAGCAAGGTTTCATTAGTGATTCATCCAGTTCCCTTCAGGTAGATTCAGTTCTTCATTATTTTATATTGTCTGACCAAAACATGAAGAGATTTAGTCAGCTAATTAACTCAAAGAAATGAAGTAACAGCATATGTAACATTCATGAAAAGTAAGAATATCAGGATTGTGCTGTGCATATCTTACATATTTAAGCAGATGTTTTTCACTTCTATTTTTTGAGTAATTCCTCAGTAATAATAGTAATAATACTCAATTTATTTTGGATGAGAGATTGTGGAAAGGGTTTTCTCTGAGAATAACGAGGACATTTCCAATGACATCTTTTCATTTATGAGAGAAGAAATTATACTTGTATTATATGTTTGTTTTTTAAAAGTCAACAGTTCATCCTGTGGTTGTCTCTGGCCTCCAGAGCTGAGAATAATTGTATGTGCTCTAAATATTACCTGTGGCTTTCTCTTGTCCTTTATTGAAAACAATAACTCTCAAGATCACTATCTTTCATCCCTCCTGTAATTTTGAACTTGGCTACAAGATAGGCAGTTGGATACAAAGGCTTCTTTATATTGTCTTTTGTCTTTTCTTTCCAACCCAGCATGTCTTTTGGCTTTACCAACTTTCTCATCTCTTTTTCACTCCCAAAGCATTTTCCCCAGCTCTTGTCTACTGTGCTTCACAAGTGATGCCCAGAGTGCTAAATATTGGTCACTGCTGGGCTCGATGCAAGGCCTGTGCTGTGGTCCTGGCACAGGAGGTAGGCTGGGGGCAAGAGCAAAGCAGTGGTAGTGCCCCCGCCAGCCCTCAGCTGGTGGAGTCTTGCTTAGGGACTGGTACCAGTTACAGGGCTAACCAGGAAGAGCCAGAGGGACAGGCAGCAAAGGGCATCCTGCTTGCTCCTGTCATATAGACCAAACAAAGGTACACCTAGTATTTATGCACTGTTTATAAACAAAAGTATGCTTTACTGCTATGTTGCCTATTTTTCCCTTTTGAACTTTTAGCTGCTGTAATAAGGACCAGGACCACCTTCAGCTAAAGCAAACACCCAACAGGAACAAAAATAGAGAATCATGTTCCAGACACTGAACAACAATTAAATGCAACATTTTCCTGTTGCAAAAGTCTGCAAATCCAAACTTCAGTGTGCTGATTATGGCCAAATGCTCCACCTTTGAATCCCTTGGTGGGAGCAAATCTCTCTGAGGTATAGGTTTTCTATAGCAGAACCCATAAGTGAGCCCGCTGCAGCTGTGACAGAAATGCTAGACCTGGGTTGGGTTGTGCATGAATTTTAGATAGATCAGAATGCAGGCCAATGTATATGCATCTCATTTATGAGAAGCTGAATATAATTAATGAAACAAAGACAACTTTAATCTGTAAGAACGTAACATAGAGTAGACAGTGCTCTTATAATTCTGCAAGTCAAAATATTTATTTTTTTTTTCAAAGAAGGAAGCTTACTAAAATCACTGGAAGCCTAATGAAGGCTGAGAGTAGGCAAGTTCCTCTTAAATGTGTATTTATGGTAAATGACATCTTCCTGTCTCTTAATCATAGGAGGTACTGTCAACAATTGCTTTGCCTGAGTATTTTACACACCCAGCCCTTAGACATACCGTGCTTTGAATGACTTAATGCATGAATACTAATATTTGCAGCATGTAGAGGGAGACAAACAGCAGACTGAACCCCCAAACAGTAACTCAATGACAACAAGAAAGATGGGTGAGGTCATTATGGATCACAAGGATCATAGCAATATGGTCATTAATTTTTAATTCATTTGAATCATGGGTATTTGTGCTGGGGCAAATTCTTGTTAAGGGCAGCTCTTTCTCTCTTTACCCAGGCTATTCTGCCAACATACTTTTAATGAAATGTCAGTAATTTGTATGCATATTGTCAATTTGATGTAAACATTCTCTTCATCTGACCCATACATATAGGTTGTAGAGAAACAGTTAGGAAATCACTAAAAATAAAGGTGAAATTGATCTTTCAGGTTAATTGTACAACATCAAAGGCAAGCAGGCACAAATGAAGTGAGCAGACATTTCAAATTCTTTCCAACTTGCAAGTATTATTTTCTTACAGGGGGAAGGAATTTTTAATAGGATGTCTACAGTGGCTCCAAGCCTAAAACATGCAGCTACTGAAAACAATGGCAGGAGTATGCAGCAGTAGGTCTGTTGGTGCTAATAGCAGGCATGGAAGGTATTTTACTTACCTGGCACCTTTTGGATAACCCACAAGTGAAGTGTGAGATATGTATTTGCTGTAAATTACAACTGGAGTCACACCCTCTGTAGTGGAGTAGGAGCTCTTCCCACTCTGTCATGCACAGTAGCTTTCATGCTGTTGGTGTCCGGTGTTTTCAAGAAAAAAAAAAAAAAATAGGCAGTTCATAACAGTGCCCTCCCAGAAGAAGATAGAAAATTATAGGATGGTAGGAATATTCAGGTTGGAAGGAACCTCAAGTAGTCACTTTGCCCAACCTCCTGCTCAAAGTTTTAGCTTTTCCTGCTGCTGCTTACTCCTGGTGGTCTAGCCTCTCCTTGGTTACCACCCATTTAATTGACTAGAGTGTTTGTGGAGCAGAATTAAGCCCTTTCTTCCTGTGTTTGGGTCCTACAAAGTAGCTTAAGCAGCTTTGACTGGGAGTCCCTCTTTTCTCTGCTCACATCTCCATCATCCATCACACTCTTGTGTAAGTGGCAGGCAGAATCTGGTGCTTGGGTGAATTGAATGAAATGCTGGATTGGGAGCAGTAGCAAATCCCACCATCCCACTGCAGTTATGAGCTTTTAGTAAATAAATGGAAACATTTCACATAATTAAATAACATCTTAGGAAACCAGAAAAAAATACCCTAATTTAGAAAATCATTCAGAATGGCACATAAAACATGCTGCTCAATTGTATTTCATAGTGATTTTGCAGCAGAAGCACACATCTGAATACATTCATGAAAGACCACAATTATTCAGCATATGATCTTTCAATCCGTTGTGGTTTTTTAATCATTTTTATTATTATTATTTTTTTCCTAGGGCATGTTGTTGCTGACATTGCTTTAATAGCTTTACCATATCCAAACTCCACCTGCCCGCCTTTGTGTCCCCTCAAAATTCCCATTTAACCAGGGTTCTCATTTTATCAATCACATTTTATAATAGAAGTCAGTTTTGTGTCTCCCAAGTGGCTAAGCATTTCCATCCTTATATCAAGAATTAAGCATCTCCTGAGAAGGAAGAGAGGTCAAGTGCTGTAATAAACCAGATTCCATCAAGAATGTGAAAAAATGCTGCTCTGACCAAAGCTAAATGGAAGTATAGCTGGTTTGAGATGTGATGTGAAAGTATAATGAATAAGCTGAAGCTATTGCTTGAGTTTATGTCCACTGTAGTTGATTCTTCCTCATTCTCTCTGACACTATTTACTCCGAACCGCACTGAAAACTCTTTATATATACATGATGTATTCCAAGAACCAGACCCACAGCCAAATTCAAGTGCCATAATTCCATAACATGTAGCCTTTGGACTCTGTCCCTTAAAACCATAATAAACCATTGGGAATGAAATCTGAATGAGGAATAAGCATAAAATAAGTATAAGCAGGCAGATATTGAATAAGAAAATAGTTTCCCTGACTTCTAGTTCAGAAGGAAAAGTGACTCGGAGAAATCTGTCAGCCTGTTCCTGTAGGTCAATAGGTGAAATGTTTGCCCTACTAATAGCACTGGAAAATCTCCTATTGATTTTGGAGGAAATGGTATTTTCTCCATACTTGATAGCATACCACAGTCATTTTTTTCCATTTTATATATTAAATTACCAGAGGAATGAAATACAGGGGAACAAAAGGGCTTTAGTATTTAGCAGAAACTATTCTGTATTTGTTGGCTTGCTATAATATTTCTTTCTGGAAAGAAATCTGGTAATTTTCTTTTTAATGAAAAATTTAAGAAACTGGCTTCCCAAATATTCTGAATATCCATCTAACTGACTGAAATGAAATATATTTGTTGATATTTATTCTGAACAGAACATTTATTATTTGATTATTCTTTTTTAAAATATATTTCATCTTTTTATTTATAATTTCTAATGGAATAATGTTGATAATAACTGTTAACATCTATTCTTACAAAAATATTGCTTCATATGCAAACTACAAGCGTTGTGGCTGAGGAGAAATCAGACTTGTATCACTAGTACATTGCAGGTAGTTGGGACATATAGATGACATGGAACTCTGTAGATTAATGAAGGTAAAATCAACCTTAAATTTTGAAAATAATACATCAACATATATATGTATATAAAACAACACATATATAACGAGGAGGAATTCCTTAATTTTTTCATAAAATCCTTGAAAACCTTAAATTCGTAATGTTTCTTATGAATACTATGTCGGAAAATACGAACTACCCATCTGATATTATTCCTAAATTACTTTTCTTTAAGATTTCTATTTCTGTGTACTCTGAGAGGAAGCTTGCTTTGTTGTTTTTTTTTTTGTTGTTTTTTGTTGTTGTTGTTGTTGTTGTTGTTTGTTGGTTTGTTTGTTTTTCCAATTATATAAATTAAAAATAACAGAGGTATTATAAGTACCTGCAAGCTTTATCTCTATTATACCGTAGCACTACAAAATAAAGACAATACAGGACGTTATAACGATTGCCATCTATTTCGTATTTTCAAAAATGGAGATGGATGTTGAGTGTTGCTATACAACAACGTGTTGTCCTCTCAAAATAATGGTGATCAATATTCCAGGAGCTTTTGAAAGCACCCACCAACTTTGTGGCCTAAGCAGTGTTCTACCTACCTACCTGCATTATTAAATATATACATATACATTTGGAAGTTTCCTTTTCTAGGAGACATTTCCTTGCATAATACTCAGCTGATTTACATTCTGTGTCTGCACAAAAGGGAAAAATGGTCATCAGTATGTGGCACTGTGCTGTGTGTTGGGTTCTCTGAATCAGGCCAGGTGAAGCTTCAGCTTGTTATTCCTGCTGATTATGGATATCAGTTTCTCAAAATGCTTCAACATTGCTGAAATAAATATTTTCTAGTGAAAAATATTCTCATTTCGTTTTCATATCTTGCAGCCAACACAGTTTCATCACCATTACTTCTTGCTTTTATGCAAAAAAAATACTGAATGTTAGTTCTTAGTTTTCACTTTTCTTTCCCTGAACATAGCAGAAAAAATATCTCAGGAATAATATTTTCACCTTAAAGATTAATCAACTGACATTGTTTTTAGAAAGAATGCTGAGATGGAGGCAATTTTATTTTCATAGTCTTTCCAGTGAAGTGGATAAGGACTATTTCTCTCTTTTTCTTTCTTTCTTTCTTTCTTTCTTTCTTTCTTTCTTTCTTTCTTTCTTT
>CM021703.1:3133490-3277114 GCA_011074415.1 Stictonetta naevosa
TTCGTTCCTTCGTTCCTTCGTTCCTTCCTTTTTTTTTTTTAACAATTGAAAATAACAAAATGTAATTGTAAAAGGTACATTTTGAGATTTCTGGACAGAGCAAAATGTGAAAAATTTAGTTACATAAATTTTCAGCTCTTCTCCACAGGCACTTTTTCACTTCCATAAACCATAGACTGGTGTCTACTTAGGAATATAAACGTGTTTTTAGTTCTAAGTGTGACTAAAAAGAATCAGTCTAAATGAAATAGTTTGAGAAAATTAACTTTGTGAGATTTTCTTTCAGGAAAATAGAACAAAAATACGGGTGTCAAGTAGTATTATCCTGAATTGATTTTTTTTGTTGTTGAAAAAAACTTTTTTTCAGTGTTTGTATTTTTTTTAAATCAAAGGTGGTATATGCCATCAAACTTAGTCACTCAACAAACTTTGATCTCTGTTGTTTTTCCCTCTATGTGAAGCTTTTTCATTGCAGAAAGAGATGATGTAGGAAAGTGATTTGCTGGAGGTCAACAAACCAGTGGTAGGATCATAAGGATCATAAATTGAAATCCATGTTTCCTGTGCTGTGTATAAGTGCATGAGGCACAAGGTATATGATGAAGACATAAGAGAAAAATAGGGAGATCTCACGGTGGATCTGCCTTTGCAAAACTGCCATTGAGCAGGAAATTAATATATGTGAGGGAGATAGATTTATATTTTCTTAGTTCCATGTTGCGCACGTGGATTCTGTTTTTTAAAATATTGGAAAAAATCTTGAAGTTAAGAGTCTACAAAACATAATGCTTGTACATGTTTGGGAGCCATCTGGGAGCTTCTCACCGCAGCTGTATGAATTGTGGTATGAGGCTGGGGAGAAATGCAGCACATACAGATCACACGCACTCTCAGCATGCACATATTTAAATTGTATGTGTGTGCAAGTGTCAGAGGGAAATGGGCCAGAGCTCCCAGCAAGTATGTGTGCACGCACTTCAGACACCTAAATGTTTCCCTGTGTAAAAGGCTTGCTGCAACATTATGATTTAGATGTTTGTTCTTGGATTGATTCCTGCTGTTATTCACTGGAAATGCAATCAATTTCTCAGAATTTTGTCTAGTCTTCCTTTAAATACCCAAGTGATGTAATGAAGATGTAAAGCAAGGCTTAAATGAAGTTTTTGTGGCACTTAGAAGAAAAAAATCTGAAATCCCTTTTTATAGCTTTAAAACTAATCTCTCCATTGCAAACTCATGCAGGCATGATATCACCTTTTGGCTTAAAATCATTCCATCTTGCCAAAGAGTGTTGCTACTCCTCACCTTTTAAATGCAATTTGATCTTCTCATGCAGCTCTAACAATAAGATTTTTTTTGATGGGTTGAAGGCAATCACTGAAAATAACAACTTGGCACAAGGGAATGTAGAATGACTGATAATTTTGCAGGAAAAAATATAAGTGTTTGGCGTCTGAGGCTGTAGGGCAGCAAATGTCCTTGCCTAAGGCATATAAACAAAACAGAGTTTCTCGAGGGTTTTTGTTTTCCTTCTCTATTTCTTAATCTTCCAAAGTCACTCTTATTGTGTTGGTATTTTGGGGTTTGTTTTGTGGTTTTTTTTTTTTGTTTTTTTTTTTGCTAATAAATTTACCCTCATGAAAGGACATCATTGTCATCACAGATTTTCATGTGGCAGGCTTCCTTCCAAATATTTGTTCAAGGGGTGCAAAAATCCCTTCCAGACCTCTTCCTTATTTGACTAATGCTTCTCTACATAGCTGAGAAGAACCCAGGAGCTACACCAAATGCTGGATCTTTTTCTATATCCCCAGCTAAAATAGACCCAACTCAGTCGCATCATTACATGACACCACAGCTTACAACTTGTATAGATACAAGTTCTTAGTCCTTGGTATGTCACTGTTAGTAAGATCACCTTTTTAAGGGAAAAGAAGCAATAAAAAGGCATCGTAAATTATTTAAGGTAATATATGTGTCATGAGGGAATCTATGTCACTTAAAAACTGCTACTGACATGATATTTAATGCGTATAGTATTTTAGCACTGTGGCTGGTACTTGTCAATTCACTCCTGCTCCAAAAGTAAGTACCCCTGCACAATTAGGTTTCAGATATGAAACACATCATGGCAGTGAAGAAAACGGTTTAGATCCCCATACCATCACTGCCCTGGAAGATATAAGGCCATGATAAGCTCTGAAAAACGCATCTGAGTTTTGGAGAAAAGTGTGTTATAATGGAGCTGTACACAGTACTTGTCGATATGTGATAAACTGACAAGGTCTTTAGAGTTTATATTCTGAGCAAAGATATAAAATCCAGTATATAAACAGAAAATTAAAAAAAATAAATCTGTTTTTTCTATGTGAGCCTCTCACTTGTTTATCAGCAGACATTTACAAGTGAAAGGCATAATTTTTTCCTGATTGTATTGATCATTCAAATTATATACTTAAACCCACTTCTTTGGATATCTCGGTTTCAAGAAATATCACTTTAAAAGTATAAATCAATTCAAAATTTGCCTCTGCAATCTGGAGCCCAGGATGGAATATATAATGTTCCAACTTTCAGCCTGCATGGCTATTAGCATTAATTGCTTCCTGAGAATACTGCAAACAAGGCATATTAAGATTTCTTTTCTCCTTGGTAGAACTCTAACACTATCATTATGGAAAGTTGATATAAATTTTGTTGCTCTATGGGCAGAATTTTAAAATATTAGAATTTGAGCAAGTGTATTACAGGCTGTGTTCAGACTGCTAAGCATCATTAGTATTCCCTGCATGTAGCAGTATTCTTCCTCATTCTTTTCCCTGGTACTATAATGCTAAAAAACAATCAGTAAGATAAAAGTTGTCATACAGCCCTTCCACACACAAAAGATGTTAACTATAAAGATTGTGAGAAAATGCTTAAATTTTCATCTAAAATTGTTACATAAAAGGGAATCAAAATATTATCACCCAAGTGAAATATCTCTTGTGTTACACTATATACATGGTCCTGAGAAGACAGAAAGAAATTTTCATTGGATTTTTTGGGAAAAAAAAAAAAAAAGGCTATTGTAATGCCATGCCTTTTTATATAGATCAGTTTCTGTGTTCAAATATGGAATAAAAGATTCATACAAGATTCAGTCCAAGCACCCTACTGTATAATTGAAAAATAAAACTAATGAAAATGCTTAGCAGAGTAAGTCAATCTGTGCTCAAAAATCACCTTGTTAAGGTGGAGCCTCCAAGCCCTCCAGACTACTAATCTAGCCCAGAAAAAGAAATGTGACATCACTGCCCAAAACCTCACCCTCCCCTGCTAGTTCTGCCTCCAAATTAATGGGATTTTCAGCAGGTTTTAAAAGTCAACACATTTCATAAGGACTGCAGTGAATTCCAGAGTTGAAATTCTTCCCACAGAAAGACTTGCCAGGATCCAGTCTATATGCCAAGAAAACTAGAGTGAGATATCCTCTGCTGCTGCATTTTCACAAGCAGATAGCTGTGGTCTCTCTGGCATGCAGCTTCCAAGCCGCTGACATTTTTGCATTTTTCAGAAACATCACACTGCACTCTGCCCACTGTAGGACAGCCAGCCAGTGCACACTAAGGAGCACTCCGCTCTTAATGTGTGGGTCACAGCTTTCTAAATTACCTTGTTTCTAAGTTGATACAAGAAACAACTTTCTGAGGTGTAGTAGTAACAAAGACATTATCTACCATAGTTCCTGTAAAAAGCCTAACACCTGAGGAAAATAGTTATTATTCTCTTTGGATGATCAAGCACAGTTTACTAGCCTCTGAAGCTTGCTTTCTCTGTTGCTCCCTCCAGATTAGCACCTCAATTGGCATAATGAGACACAAAATCTTTGAGATACACTAGTTGTTCTCCCAGACCTACCAATATCCCTTCTATTTAATCAGTGTCAGTATTTAGCTTCCTGCACTCCACAGCCATTTCTTGGTCTGAGTGATGATAGTGAAGCGGGGGAATATTATTAGCAGTCTGTGAACACTCTTCTGCTGCTTTCTTTTCCCTTAAACATCCACATAACCATCCCTCTGGGAGATCAGAGAGACTTTGGTGGCCAAATACGGAGAACCCCTTTAGCAGAGAAATGACTTCATTTTTTTTCTTGTGGACTCTCAGCAATAATGACTGCAAGTATAGACGTTCCTGGGTATTCGTATTCAAGTGCACTGTGTAGGGTCTAAAGTTCAATGCTGATGATAAAAATGGTCATTAATAGTATTACCGTGATCATTATGATGTTAGATTTTTACAAATTCATCTGTGCCTTTAATAAATTTAAAGGAATAATTACAGGCACTTTCATATACATGAGTGCTTTAAGAATAAATCTTCTGAATATTTGATTTCTTGTTTTATTAAATGAAAAGTCCAGACTAATTAAAGAAGCTCATAAGAATTTCTGCTTCTCCTGAAAAAGGGTTCAAGACAAAGAACTATTTCTTGTCCCTAAAATCTTTACTTATCATCTCCATATCCAAACTAATCCTCTGGAATAACAGCTATAGTGTTTTTCTATACAGTATGCATTTAGGAAAGACTGAAAATATTAGTTGCTATGATTGGATCATTGTTTTGCAGGTTTGGAAGAAGTTATAATTATGTGTTGCTGTATTTCCACTCTAGATGGTACTCTTAAGGAAGTTAACAAATTAATAAATTGCATCCCTATAAGCTAAGGGAGGCATGGGAAGAACCATTCCAGGATTAAGGAGCTATAAGGGGTAACGCAAAATGTTGCCATTTCCCCAAATCCATGCATTCTTTCTCCATCAGACGTTTCTTGTGGAAGCTAAGTGTTAGAATACCACCCTGTTCGTTAGGCATTGAACATTGCAGGAGCGATTTAAACAAACAGAATATTTCAATATTTCATTAGGAATGGATGGGTCCATCAGCAGCCAGGAAGGCGTTTGCTTTCCTATGCCTGCTCTCTCAGGGTTTATGTTGCAATTCTGGCCGCTGCATTGGCTATACAGTATTGCTGAATGCTGAGGAGGCAGAATAATCCTCAGTGGTGCTTCAGAAAAACACTCCCTAACTCTGAGAAACGCTTTCAAACTTTTATTAATTTTCTTAACATTCAAAAAGATCTACTGTGGCATGTCTCTGAAGGTGTTTTAATCCATCCCTCTAAAGTGTGAGAACCACATTTTGTCATGTTAAAGCTGTTCGCTAGGTTAAAGGTACACATAGATTGTCAGTCTGTTTAAGTACCTATGCTTTCATTCAGTTTAGATTTTATACAGACTGGATTGAGGTGGATTGAACACATTTCATGTACTCTGTTTCAGTGAGATTTAGTATTTCTAATAAACTTTAATATTTTGTCATTCCCCATGGAGTATGTTCACATTTTCCAAGAATTTCAATAGTTTCCAAATGTATTTTGTATTCTGAGATGTGTCCACTAACATTAGTTAGCATTAACAGGTCAGAAGTAACATTTTCCATTTATATATGAGAACGTGAACAGCATTCTTTGAAAAGTAAGGCATTGTTTTTGTATTCTGTCGCATTGTCCTGTCCCACTCAGGGCTGCACATTGAGATGCAGTGGCAGGGCAGGACAGCCCTCTTTGGATTAGTGAGGCATAAATGGTTCAGGAATAATGCAATCAGTAACCAGCTGTGAACAGAATCATCTGGAAGTTAAATCCCAGCTATAATTAGACTAGCAAAAGGGAATGCATAAGAAAACAATGAGTAAATAAGGGAATGGTCTTGCCTATAGTCAGATATGGGAAAAAGAGGACCATCTGATTTTTTTACAGTTGTTAGATCCCTGTCTGTAAATAGATGCACTCGAACTGATAGACGTGGTTTCAGAACAGGCTTTTTATCAACCCAGTTTTGAAAAGGCTTTAGCTAATAGTATTTTGACACTGTTTTGACAGAGGGAGTTGGAATGGGTCCTCTCTAGCTTAGGGAGTGATTGAAATGTTTCCCCTGAAGAGCAATGTATACCTCAAGCCACTTCAGAAGTAAGCAATTCTGAATATAAAATATTCTTTATTAAACAAAAGACAGTGGAAAATCCATCTGAGCCTGGTGCTTTTCCAGTTTTAACTTTTGTGACTGTTATATTAAGTTTTCTGCTTTCCAAGGGCTACTTTTATAGAAAATAACGGATAGAGAAATACCTATAGGTATATAGAGAAATATTAAAACTGCAAACATCTGCACTGATTCCACTGAGTGTAGCATAAAACTTGTGAAGTCAGTCAGAGATTGTCAAATGTGCTGTTATTCCTGTCCAAAATAGCAACCATTTTTGTGTAGCAGGTTTTTTGGATAAGCACCCAAACCAGCAACTTGTCCTGACACACTCAGCCCAAAGGTATTTTGAAAAAATTAGGGCAAATTTTGTCTCTGCTTTTGTAACTTGTTAAATTCAGGTGTGCATTAAGGTCCATAGTTCCTACAAGGAAAATGCCAATCTATGTCATAATCAAAAGCTTTGATTCCTACTATGCCAGCATTTTACCACTCGTGTAATAAAAACGTTTTTGGTTGATGTCCAAGAGGACATCAACTAAGAAATGCATTGCTTGTCATCAAAATATTAAAGAAGAGTCTTTGAAAGCACTCTGAAAAATAAAGAAAGAAATAAAACCTGTGAAATTGCAGGGCATGTGCTACAAGTGCAGAGGCTGGGATTACATTAGGTTGCAAAGTGGGAACAAACAGGGTATGTTTAAGGGGCCAAACCTCACTGCAGCTCAGATCTTTGAAAATAAATTGCTCTCCTGAAAGTCATCCTTGTTTTCAGTTAGTTCCTGACAAACTACAAAGTAATTTGGGTCACTGTAGATAGACTGCATTGCAGGAAAGGCAGTGATCCTGAGCTGCAGAGCTACACAACCTTCAAACAGAAGGTAGGCTCAGACCTGCCATAGCAGACTGCCTTACAGGTTTGTGCCGTGGGAAGAGGCACTGGCTTTTCTGCGATGGAAATTGAGTACTACAGCTACATCACCGTCATGGCAGAAACACCATGTGGCATCCGGATTTGCAAAAAAAGTGCAAGTAAATCAGAGCATCCACGATTACCGGAAAACAGGAGCTTATCATATCTAGCCTCAGTGAACTGGATTTACATACTGAACTAACTTCATATCTGGAAGCACTTTTTTAAAGATTTTTTTCATTTGAATGATTTTTATTTCCTTTTTTTTTTTTTCCCATCTAAGTGGGAGTACCTCTCCCCCCTCCTTAGCCTGACAAAGTCCTGTGCCATAGCCTAACCCCAGGTCCTTTGCAACGTGCATCTCCCTCACAGCTAACTCCCGGCCACTTCAGCAGTCAAAGTGCTGATCAATTTTCCTCTCCCACTTCATTGGATTATTTAGACTCTTTCCATTCAAGAAGGCATACTGACTTATTGGGTATCATTATCGCTAACAAAGAGACAGACCACCTGCAGTTACTTAGCACTTAGATGAAAAGACAGCATAATTCAAGGCAGATTTTTGACAAGCAAACTGAGCGGGTTCCTGGATCAATGAAATGGAAGGGACAGTTTCTCAAGCTCCACTGGAGAGCAGTGCCACACTGGCTGGCTCAGCTACACCAGCGTAAGGACATATGCAGCAAATCCTACACTGCCCAGCAAATTGTTCAGTGCCCAGAGCAACGACTGGTTCAACTTCTGCTTCCGCACTGCTCCCTGGCCTTGCCCAACAAGGGGTTTTGACAGTTGCAAGCATTCATGAATTTGATTCTTGCTCTTCCCAATTGCAGAGCTACTGGAATGCTTATCTACTTGTAAAGTACCTGGGAGAAACATTACTGAGGTAAGAGAAGGAAAAGAAAATTTGAACACTACTTATGCTGCAAAAAAAAAAAAAAAGTGTGTTAACAAAAGAAGGAGACAACTGACAAGCTGTAGCTTTCAGACCGCTTCAGATATGCAAGCAAGTCACATTCAGCTTTCAGCCCCAGCATCTTGTAACATACTCAAAATTGAGCTTAATCAGAAAAAGAAGGCAAAAACAACTTTTTACAAAAATAAAAATATCTCACAATATAACTCACAATGCAAAATGTAAATACTAATCCCAGAGTAAGGGTACACAATCCTGAGCAATGAACACTGTCGCTCGTCAGTCCTTTGATGCAACCAGCCTGGTCAGCAGCAGGCTGCTTCACTAGACGTGCCCAAGTTGTAGATGAAGCAGCAATATGTCACACAATACATAACAAATCCATCAACACAGAGGGCTTGGAGGAAATGAGTATCGTGTTGCACACAAAAAGTGGGAGAACTTGAGGTCCCCCTTCCACTCCAAAGATCCAGCTAGAGAACATGATCAGGTGAAAATAGTTCCAGTAAATATGCTGCAAGCTTGCCAGCAGAGTGCCTCTTACAATTCTTACTAGGGGACAAGAGCAACATCTTCAAAAATTTGGAAATCTTTCAAACAGCATTGAAAAGAAACAAGCCACTGCGGCAGTATCAGAGCTGGCCATTGTAGAGCTTAATCCAAACAATATTCATTCAGAACAGGAAAGAGCTAAGTCTATTAGGAGACTGCTTGTGATTTATTTGCCTTTTTTATGGAGTCATGTAGTGGGTAAAGGTGGCTAATCTTGTTGGGCTCCATTAAGGAAGTCTCTTCAGGCTTCAGAAAGCCATGCATACCCACCTGGGCTTCACAACCAACATGACTGCAAATTTCATGTAATGTTCACAGTCCATTTGCATGGGCGTGGAAGCAGACTTGCATTAAAAATACCTGTATGAAGGGCCTAAAAAATCCTGGTCACATCATTAGACATGCTCCCTGGATGTTTTTTCTGCATCAGAGAAGTCTCCTGACTACCTCCTTTATTTTTGTCACATCCACAATGTTTTTAATAATAGCTTTATAGTACAACTGAAGTCCAGGGAGGAAGACATTTTTTAATTGATTCTTTTTCTTTCTGCTAGAGGAGAATTAAGACTTTTAAATATGTCTAACAGTATCTGACTTCCAGGGAGAGATACTACTCTTACACCTTTGAGGTATAAGATACAGAAAAGCAACCATAGGAAGATCATAGGCAGGATTTGCCTAGGAGAGGATGTGAAGTCTGGATTCATTTTGTCACCTATTAAGGAGACTTAGGACGCTAAATCTGTACTTCTCACAATCCCGGATTTCCCCTGGAAATGTTTTATATATCCAAACAATCACACACCCAAACTAGTTAAGTAGAAGCTATGGAGCTGCAGAACAGCTGTGCCCATCTCAAGGTCCTTTCAGGTTTGTGGGAAAGGCTTGTTTTGTGAGAGTAACGTTTTTTTCCGAGTTTTCTTTTCTTTTTCCAGCCCAGAGAGAGATGGTTTTAAATCGTGAAAACACACTGTGAGGTTGTCAAGGGGAGGATGGCTGCACGCCAACAAGTACATCTCCACCTCTGAAAGATAAAAGCGGGCTCTTTCCGCGGCTGAGTTGCTCTAACAGCTACGCTCACTTAAAAGCAAGAGCTGCTTTCTGCCACTTGCTCAGGGCACCGCATCAGACACGGCCGGGGCTCCGGGTGCCCCCTCGCCGTGGGTGTCGGTGCCCATGCCGACGGCAGCTCTGCTCCAGGGCAGCGGCATGGCCAGGGCCAGGCTGGGAGCTGCCGGTCTGGGCCCTTCCTGGGGGTCCCCCAGCATCAGCACTCAGCGCCGCCGACTTGTCAGTGAAATCCAGACATCCCAGCGGTTTTGGGGATCTGGTAACGCGTGTGCAGCCTCACAGGAACACACCTCCCCTGAAGTCTGGAGGAATGAAAAAACGAGTTTGGCAGCACTCAAGCAATACATTGGTGAAGTCCTTTGGAAAGGGAATTCCAGTATAATTCAGCATGATTGTAAATACTCTAAAATGTGTAAGCCTAAATGGCAAAGGGAATTGTATACTGTAGTTTGTGATAAATGTTCTGTGCAATGTACTGGTTATAGCCGCCCCACTTACCCAATGCTCAGTGGAGTTAAGTAGTTAAATTTATGTGCATGGTACTGAAACTGTAAAGCTGAGTGTCAACCTCAGACCTGTTTTTTCCTAAAGCATAATAAAAATACCAGTGGAAAAACTCTCCCAAACCTCAGTCTGGTAAAAGGACTGCAAGTCAAACAGAAAATTTAAAACACCTCTGGTTTTCCTGACCAGGCTGTCACAGCCCGATCTGCTGTGACAGCACGGGAGGCACAGCCTGAAAGCACATTGGGGAAGGGGTCACAGCCTGGGCCCCTCTCTTTTTGACAGAGGTGAAAGTCTAGGCGCAGTGCCTGCCTGCACGTGCTAACAAGGTGGCTGCTCTGTGAGCCATCAAAGACGGAGGTGGGACATGAAGGCTTCCGGCCTCCTGGGAGGTCCCAAGTTTGCCACCATCCTTCTTTCTGGGCTAGAAGGTCTCTTAATTTCTCATTAAAGCTCTAGCTGTGAATGTACTTGCTTGTCCTTAGTGTGAAAAAGACAGTACTAACTGTAACGTACAGCTCTCCCTAAATTCCCATTTGAGGGTTTCCAAAGCCATGGCGTAGCAGTGGCTGACCTTTGCTCCCTCAGCCAAGGCGCATGAATTTATTGTGTGACTTGGGTGAGCACTGGCAAGAGTCGGCCTGCAAAGCATGGTCCTTCTGACCACATCACATCAGAGGGGGGTCTAGAACCCCCCTCTGAACCAAAAAGCCTCCCTAACTGCTGACCTAAACAGAGGGAAGAGCTACACCTGAGTGGGTGAGACTGGCAGGCCATCTCAGGTGTTGGCAGTGTCTTGGAATGAGACGGGATAATGGAAACCAGCTGGGGCTGGGGACACTTTTTGTTTGCAGACAGCCAGCTACTGCTCTCTTTCTTCAGAAAGTTAGCACTATGGGGAGAAAGCATTATACACAAAGCTGGGAAGAGTCCCTCGCAATGCCATGTACCCCAGGGAGAGGCTGTGAGGGTGAGTTACTGTTTATGGCACAGCCCTTTTCCTGTGATGTGGATGAGATAGGAGAGTACATCATTCCTGAGGCAGAGGCTTAATGAAATGAGAGATTGGAGAATGCAGAACTGAGTTGTCCTGGCTCTTTTGTGGTTTTTTTTGGACCCTGTGAGGTTGAGGACAAGGTGAAGTTATTGGTGGGTATGTCTTCTAAAACATTTTTAGATGGCATTTCTTATGGGTGTGCTGATTTCTTTGTCTCTGATTGTGTATGGATAACTTTTCTGACTACACCTGAAAAAATTCTGAAGGTTCTCTGCAAAATAAATGGCTGTGTTGTGTATCCTAAAGCATATCTTGAGCACTAATACCTGTAACTGTATGTAGGGCTAGTCCCTTATATTTTTTTTTTTTAATGTGTATATATGCGCGTGTGTGTAAAACCTGTTTGTCTGGCAACTGTCCTGAGTTCCTGCCTTTTTCTGAGTGACTTCCTGGAGCATCAAGTTATTCTAAACAATTGCAGTGTAGCACCAGCAGACTTTAGTTTTCTAGGAAAACCAGTGCCATAAAGAATGGAAGCTGTGTACTGATTGCTGTAAGACTTCATATGAAGTATGGGGAAAGGGAGATACTTGCATTATTTAAGCATTGCTAGCTGTAATAGAGCCTCATGAGTGCGTTTGTGTGGGTAGGCCCTTGGGATGCCTCTAGCCTCCAGCTAGGAGCCTGAGAGATATCAACACATCAAAATGGAGCACATGTTTTCCTTTCCCCACTGTCTCACTTTCTTCAGTTGTTGTTTCTTTTTTTTTTTTTTTTTTAAATAGTAAGTGACTTTTTATTTCTGCTTTTACTGTAGTCTGCTTTTACTTCCTCAACTGGGTCAGGCGCAATGCCTCTTTTCTCCCTTTAAAAAAAGAAATAGCACGGAGTACTTTCAGTATGTCAATTTATTAGCAGATCTGTTTGTTCTTGTTTGACTAGGGTAGTCCCAGACTGCTTTTATTTTGCATTCTTAGCTCAAAGGTAGGATGCAAAGTGTTTAATGTGTGTATTCTTTCGTAACACAAAACTGAAATTTTTGCTAAAAAAGCATTTTAAAAAGAAAAAAAAAATACATTTTTCCTGTTTGACAAACTAATTGAGGAGTTGAGTCAATGTGTATTAAGATCTACTGATTCAAATAGGCACAAGGTTTTTGTGGAGGTACACCTAACCCCTTTTTCACTGTCTCAGAAATTAAACGGGTGAGTAAAATGTCAAATGTAAGTTATTTTAATACTTCATGGTCTCTTTTTCCCCACATCTGGAGTAAAATGTTTAAATAGTCAATCCACTGAAAAGATCTCCAGAGCCTAAAGCTAAGGAAAATATTTTTGTGGTTTTGAATTCTTGATTGAAATGCACGAATACTTTGTTTTTACTTCATATGTTATTTATGTTCCGCTTTTTTTTTTTTTTTAAAGCCTGTGTTAAGTCTTTCGACATATATTTGTTTGTTTGTTTTTGCAACTCCTCGAATTCCTGAACCTGAATGTGAGATTTCCGGTGACTTGCAGCCAAACTGGGAAAGGGACGCTCTGGATAAGATATAAATATTCTACACTATCAGAACCCAAACACTTAAACTTTGAGGTTGCCACATATGCTGTTGTACAGCGTGTAACAAATGCACCATAATCAACAAGATAAACTAAACCAGGGTGGCAGAGGTAACTGTGGCTGTACTGGGGGAAGAACAGAGCTGACTTGTGTTCAATTAGTGATGGAGGCTGATGCATCAGGAGTGCAAAGCACATTCTGAAAGACAAATTTTCTCTTATTCCTTCTTATTACCCTCCCCCCCCCCTGCATTTTTTTCTCTTGCTAAGTCTCCACAGCTACATTCCAGAGTATCTGTGCATAGTTGGAAAGATTAGAAAAGCAAGGAAAAGTCTGTACTGACAAACACCTCCGCTGGCATCAAAGGGATGACATACCTCTTGTCTCCCCTGCTTTAAATTTAAATAAATAAAAATGCACAAACTGAAAAAACATCTACTGCTTAAAGAAGTGTTAGTACTGATGCCAGAGGGAGAAGGCAGACACTACCTAAAGGAAGAAAAAAAAATGCATTGAAGGTAACTATGATCTCCTCTGATCTCACACATCTGATGCTGGTTCTGACCTACCAGGCCAAGCCTTGACCCCGAGTCTTCCACCTCCCAGCTGCATCCCTCACCAAAGGCAGGTCTTGTGCTGCCTTCGTACAGCCTTTATTTAAGACCTTTGTATAAGGTAAGCCCTCATACAGCAAAGCCTCTGGGATCCTTCAGCAAATCCTTTAGTCCTGCTGCAGTCACTCCCCAGGTTAAAGCTAAGCCTTTGGGGCTGTCCTGTTGCACTGAGGTCACAGGAGTTATGGATTTCCAACAGGAAGGGCAGCCCCTCCTTCAGACTGAAAATGGTGCAGTGAACAATCGTGTTTTTCACTTTGCATTTGATATTATTTCTCAACGCTAGGAATGTGGGTGGTACTTTCACAGCAACAGTCTCAGGAAAAGTAAATATGTATGTCAAATGCAATATGCCATTAGGCTTTTTGCCTCCCACTCCCCTCCCACCAACCCCCTGCCCCAATACAAACCATCAGGAGGAAAAAAAAAAAGATTAGGATAAGAGGAAACACCCCCCCATATTTGGGGGAGTTATTAAATATATACTTAGATAACTGTTCTGACAACAACTCTGTTCTGAGAGTCTCAAAGCAGTTTTCAAAGCATGATTATGTTTTTATTTAGGTTTTACCTTAATAGAAATTCTTGGTGGCAAGTATACCTGCATACTATTTTAGGTAATGCCATTAGATATAGCAGTGACAAGTTAGCAAGCATGTAATATCCTAAGGCAAATAGATTTGTATGTTCTTTTTCAGACTGGATGACTGTCGCACTCTAAAGACATTTTAGATCAGTAAGAATGTCTCCTCAGGGAATCATAGTGATAACTACTTTTGACAAGTAGTAATAATAGAAGTTTAGTCCAACCATGAAATGAAAGACTCATGCTGAAGCCAGGATTACCGGTAGTGGACTGCAGGGGCAATGTAATTGCACACCACTCGGTTTAGTGATGGCACATCTGCCTTCACTCTGTCTGTACTTGTGAATTTAGAGTTACCTGTTTCATAGTATCAAGTGAAAAGTATAATATTGATTTGAGGAGATCAATTGTAAGAAGCATTGTTTTAACTTATGAGTAGGTAAGATCAATCCCTTCCACCGAAAGCCATTGTATTTTATGTTACAACTTGAAACACAGGGAAAATTCCCAAATTCTCCGTGTGACTGATTGGCATCACTCCTATCTGATTATAAACAACTTAGAGGATCTTAAGGGAGCTCAGTTAGGTGGCAAGATTCCCCCAGGCAGGTGTATCATTGTATCATGTTACTTTGGAGTTACCCTTAGCAGTGATGACTCTCAGCTCTTTGTTGTTGTTGCTACTTTACTGAGGCATCAAAGGCTATCGTTATTACACATTGACACCGAGCTACAGAACAGTTGATAAATCTATATTCAAGTTGCATTTAAGATCAATATTATAGCAGTTACCATGCCAAATCAATATTAACCAAGTTGCTAGCTCCCAGTGCCTGATGTGCTGTAATTATTCCTCTTTTCACGTAGAATATAGGAACCTAATCCAATGCCTGCTGAAGTCAAGAGAGACTCTCATTGATCTCAGGCTTTGGATCAACCCTTGCTTGCTTTTATTTACTCATATTTGTCATAGGATTGTACAGAAAAATGCACACAACAGAAGGCCTGTTTATTCAGTCCCTACATCATGTTGTAATGTATGTACTATGAGCTTCTGCTGTTATTAAAGCTGGCACGAAGATGCTAACTTGCTACTGTTGGATTTTTGGACTATTTTGGTAGTGTTATACAGACAGTGACTGCTTAATACAGATTGTAAAGAAATTGCTTCAAAAATAATCCATAAATTCTGATGATACAGCACTTTAGGAACAACACATTTGAGGCAGATCAAGTAAGACTAATTATCAAAACAGACTTGTGTAATCATTTATGCTTCCATGTTTTAATTGAACAGTAAGATATTTCCTTCAAAAAGTGTGTTAATTGGGGTCTGCTCATGGGAAGGGCTGACTAATTGAACTGGCATGAGCCTGATAGCAGGTTTTGTCATTAAAATGTTAACTTTTAATATCAGTGTTACATTGCAAATATTGTCTTTCTTTCAGTTGAACTAGTCTATCTGGCACATGCTAGCTCAATTAGTAGCTTGCTTTCATGAGCAGACCCCAATTAACACACACTTTTCTTAAAGAAATACTTCACAATTTAAATTAGCACATTTACATTAGAAGTAATTATACTGGTTTTGGTTGATAGTTGTTCCTAATTTTTGTGATGATTAAATATTCTTTAATGGAAAATAACACTTGCTGATTAATTAGTCAAGTCATACTCCATTTTTGTAGATCTTTACATGTGGAAGACAGAAAAGCTAAGCTAAGACCATAACTGGGGGGAGGACATTGTTTATAAACAATTTCCCCACACAATAGGCTGCTATCTGGTCTCCCCTAGGGTGTACTAAACTTTTTTTATGACTTGTTTCTGTATATATGGCCTAACTCTGACCTTTGAAGCAGAACCAAGTGAGGTAGCAACTAATTGGGACACCTCAGCTGTAAGAAAGGTGAGCTCATTATCTTCTGCAAGTGAAAATACCTAAAAAGGCATCCCTGGCATAATGCGGATATGATGATGAAGGCCTAATCCAGAATGTCAGGGGAAAAACAGGGAAAGCAATGAGCTGGAACAAACAAAAGTGTCTAAGCTCAGCCTGTCTGCTCTCACGTAACTGTTTAGGGTACTAAAGAAATGGCTGCAAGCTCTCTAAATGCGTATTTATGAAATATATGAAGAACCTGGTCAATATGTAGCATAGGCTCTTTGCTGTCATTGACTTCCCATGTGACTTGAAGTAAACCATGCTGGAAGTTTTATGTTTGAGTAGTATTTGCTGCTGTGTGACAGGGTTTTTGTTTTAGAATAAAAAAAAAGTTTCAGGTTTAAAAAGGTTTTGGTACTTTTTCCATAGAAAATATATGAAAGGGTTTTTTTTTTTTTTTTTTACAATTTGCATTTACGTTTCGAAGGGATCATTAAGCATCATACCCGTATGATGAGTCATTAAATCTTCCTACCTCTCTGTGACTCACCTTTTAAAGCATAACTTGTGGCTGGCCAGAGCATTCCTTCCCAAAAAGGCATCCACTCTTCAGGAGATGCAATCTAACATTTTGCTTTGGAGTGTGTTTCAATGATTAATCACTCTCATTGTCACAAAATTGTCTAATTATCCACCTAGACTTTGTATGGCCTTCAGTTCTTGACTTCTGAATCTATCTAATCTTGGTGGCGGTGGTAGGGATACTTTACTCTTCATCACTGGTTATTTATCCTCTTTTTAAGAGGTGATACACTCTCAATATTCCTATAAAAATGTGCTTAGTGTTCTGGTGTCCCTCTGTAGAGCTAACAGGGATGCCTATCCCTAGGATAGGGAGGATAAACACTGTCATGCTGAGAGTCCCTTCTGTTGTAACTCTACATCTTCAATCACTGAAATGTTTGTCTTTGAAGTGTATGTATCCAGTGAAACAACGGTTCTGTGTTGTCAATCCCTTTCTGAAAACAGCATTCTCCAGAGCTCCTGTACACCTGATATTTGGAGTTCTCTTAGATATTATGTGAACAAGATATTTAAATATATATATTATTACCTATATTACAGCTGACTTACATAAACTATAAGCTTTGTCAAAACTCATCTGAAAGAAGATGGGAAATTTTGGTGAGAACAAATGTAATCAGGTTATAGCTGAGTGGTTCTGTTTTTCTTAACCCTCCTCTATGTAATGGCTGTGAAAAAACAAGAGAATGCTTTTTCAAAGTGAAGCATCTGTTATGAACAGGCATGTGTGCCATGTAGTACAACATCTGACAGGAAGCCGTACTTCAGAAATAATGAAATCCTCTGGAGACTTGTCCAGCAAAAGTATCACTCAAGGTCACTGCGATTCCACCTGGTACACACAGGCTGGGAGCTGCTTCAGGGGAAAAGATGTAGGGTCACACGAGAGCTATGTTGCTTCTAAAAAGCAGAATAACTTTTTTTTTAATCTAGCTCAGGGTAAATGCACGTAACAGTAGTGGAGAAATGAAAAGCCAGATGAACAAAACAATTCCTTCCCAAACTAACAACTCACTTCTGGAAATAAACAGAAATAGCTGTGTGTCACACAGCATGAATCTTGAAACTATACGGTGTATTCAAAGAATATGGTCTGTGGTTTCCTGTATCTGTACATGCTCAGGTGTGTTGTTACCCAATGGCATGCAGGTAATGGAGAGTCAAATGGAGGACCTCCAGAGATGTATGCACGTATCCGAGTTAAAATTATTATCCTTTAAATGGTGGTAGTGATAGCATCAATACAGTGCCACAAGTATGTTAAGGCAAAGAACAAAACACAGCCTACTATCAGATCCTGTGGGGTTCAGCTCAGGTGAACCTGTGAAATAAGTCATGTTTTAGCTAAAGAGGAGAAACATGAATTCAGCATGGTATTGAGGCCTATTTTGAAGAAGAGTGCTTTTAATTTCTCCAAGTACTTCAGCATTTCCTTAGCTGTGCTCTCAACCTGTGGTTCAGGAGAGGCTCACTGCTGTGTTTGCTCAGCAAGTGTCCAATGTGCGTGGGGGCTGTAGTGCTGCTATGTGTCTCATTACTCTTCCCTTACCCGTGACGGCACAGAAGACACAGAAAAAGAGTAAAAATAATATCTGAAGACCCTGTTACTGAAGATTCTGCTTGTACTTGTTGTGAAGAAGAGGTTACAGCTCCCAGCGAAGTGATAACCCAAAGCCACTCCCAGAGCTCTGTGCATCTGGGACACGCTGAGAGGAGTTCTGTGCGCTGTCACCCAAGTTTCTCAGATGCACTGCTTTCCTTCCCCCCACGTGCTTTGTGCTGCCTGTTAACAGTGGAAATAGTATCGCACTTCAAGAAACAACAAAATGACAACTTATGGCCAGCCTGCCTTTTCTCTAGGAGGATTTTTTAGCTTTGCAAATGTACGTATTATTTAATGTCTTAAGATGGAGTTCATTATTTTCATTATTCAACTGGAAGAAAAAATGCTGTCAATAGAAGATCACCCTAAAGCCAATAAGCAGGACTTGAGTTCAGTGAGAAATTTGAGTAGTTTATATATGATGGTGTGCATTGGCAAGAAGCTGTATTGTTACGTTACTGAAGGTGAATTTGTGACTGGAAATACCCCCAGATGCAATTTCCTACTCAGCAGTAGATTTTAACAAGGACACAGCTTAGGTGACTGATGAGGTCTTTTCCCAACTCTATAATCTGTGTTTCTAAAGGAGAAAAAATAAAAATCCGTGGTTCAGTTAGGTGACAAATTAAAAAATGAACACTAATACCATCCTTAAAAGACTGTAAGCAAAGAATGGCTATGATATTAACCAAGATATTAATGTGTTGTTTGGTATTTAATAATTTTAATCTGATTTTAATTGATAAAGTTTCACTTCATATTGGAATCAATGAAAAGGTTTGAGGGAGAAAAGATAAAAGTAAAAAATGGAAGAATGGGGCTGTCTAATTTGTTGAGGTCAAGGTATTTTGTGACTTTGCATTTTTCTAATTCCCATATAGTCAAATTCCCAAGAAGTCTGCTGCTGTTTAGCTATATCCAAAACTTCCTACGTGAAAGACAAAGGTGTGGAGGCATCCATCAAAAGGACTGAACAATTTTTTTTAATACTGATCAATAGGCAGGGTTAGTTTCTTCAGTAATCTTAAGATACCTAGAATGCAATGAGTTTCAAATAAAATGTGTAACCTTAGGCCTTAGATGAGGCCTAATAAACCCCTGCAGCCTTGTTCGAAATAGGTTATAAGACTTCCTTGTTTGTTTTCGAGTTTAACTTGCATCTCCTCATAATGTGACTGTAATCCCCCAAAGCCACAATGGTGTAAGAAATCTACCCTGAGTAGTGAGCGATATGTTGTCCTAATAGTGCCAACACCTGTCTTCTAACATTTAACCATGTAACAAGGCTTAAAAAAAAAAAAGAGAAGCAGCGCGTACACAGACAACAACTGCAGTGTGACCATCAGGCAATCCATTAGATAGCCATAATGCACACAGCTGGAAGGTTTTTTTGAGATGGCATTTGATATCATTGTTAGCCTTCATATAATGCAATATTTATTACAGTAAGGGAAGAAGGGAGTATTTTTAGCTGCATCTTGAGTAACTTATCTCCATGGCAACCCCTTACTTGCCTGCCCTGTTGCTGCTCTATAGAATGTTGTCACATTAATAATAAATGGAACACATCTAACACATTTGGCTGCCGATTGGCTCCCAGCCGCATATTTCTCTTGTTCCAGTTGAAGGCTTTGCAAAGCTTAGGGTCCATAAGCAAATTTCATTCATTTTGTTTCTTAGAGAAAATTGCCTTGGATTACATTAAAGCACTCAGGAGGTTTCATCAATGTATGCATTGTGTTTGTTGGGTTGTATTTTTTGTTTGTTTTTGTTTCTAGTTCCACTTGAAAATGCCAAGCAAATCCATGAACAAATACAATTAGAAAAGCTAGAAACCCAGCAGCTGTGGAGTAATTTTATTTGACTTACATTTGTATGGATCAGAAAACGGCATTTTTTAAAATTGCTTATGAGGAACCCCTGTGACATGTTTTTGAAGAACAATACTTTCATTTATGGTAACTTGAAGCAAGCAGCTCTCCAAGTAAGATCCTAGACTTGCTGATCATGTATGCATGTGTACAAAAAAAGCACCTGCAAGCAGTCAGTCCTCATTTTGTGGTCTTAATATGAGGATTTCAGATTTGGCAAATGCTTGTTATAAAGGTGAAAATAATAGACAAAAGAACTTTGGATTTCATCTGTAATTGGTCATGTTTTTTTCCCCCATAGATTCTAGCACTAGTAAACAATACAATTTCAATGTGCTTTCAAGTTCACATACCAGGACTTAAAATATTCCCTGCTTGGCATGAGAAACTATTTGGAGCCTGTTTCAATGGCACTGTACAAAAGTACTTAAATATATTACATATTCATATTTAAACGACAGTCCCAATTTCTTTTGTCCAGTCTCCATCTCTTCTCAACCCTTATTGCGAAATCTGCATGAAAGAAAGGACAATTAGAGCTGTGTTTGTTGTATTACATGATCACGTGATCTCTTTCTACAGCCAACCTTCAGTTTCTTTAACACCTCAGATAGACACCTCCTTTAACACCTCATGTATGCCAATAGAAATAAGGACTCTATCATTATTTATGGAACACCTATTGCATTTTAGTTTACATAATGTTATGAATGATAAGTAGCTGGTCTTGGATCATGTATGCATTGATAAAATTTCCAGCTATCTCCTTCAAGTTCAAGACACAAATGAACATACAAAAAGTAAAAGTTGTTCATTCAGGATCTCAAAACAAACATTCTACTGTAAGTTAAGAAAAGAGGAGAGCATCCCCCAAATTTACATAACAGCATTTAACAATTATTAGTTTGTTAGTTGGGAATGCCAGTCATAAACATGACGTTGCTACTCCCAGAATTTATGAATAAGGGAAAAAAACAGTTCTCGAGTTCTCAAACACTACCCAAGAACTGGAAGTTTCTAAAAGCCTGATCCAAAATACTTACTAGCAATCCCCAGGAATGATATTATTGACCTCTGAGCTTTGAGTAAGAGTCAGTCTCTATTTCATGAGGTCAAAAGTCAAAGTTTTTACTCCAGATTCTTTTTCTTTTTTTCTTCCCTTCCTGTAAAATGTCTAAAAACACCTAGAAGCCCTCATGCAGGGACATTTCTTCCTTTTTTTCTGTTTTTCTTTTTTTTTTTTTTAATTTTAAAAAAAAAAAAAGGAGTCATTTTGCTAAGGGAAAATATATAGTATTTTTTTTTTTTTTTTTTAGAGGGAGCATTAAACAGTTCTGAATCTCAAATGCAGTAAATACTCTAGCATTAGTGCTATTTGTATTTGGAGAATCCTGCTTGTAACACAATAACGGTGGTACTACTTTTGGGAGAAACATGCTGTGTGTATGTAGAACCCACTGCTTCCCAATCATATTGGCACTGTCTAGTGAAAAGCCCCACTCCTAGGACTTCAGACGTTCATGCTTATTTAATGGAGATCTGGAACTTGCTTGACATCTGCTGAAAGTCCAAAAGATGAACGAACCTGGAGAGAGACGATTTTCTCCCTGTTGGAGCAAGTTGCTTTATGGGATAGGTGTGCTTCTGAACTTCAGATGAGGGGCTTTGGGCTGTGTAGTGTAGTGGATAAAAGAGGAAAATAAAGTAGGCAAGTAGATAAGAAAGGCGAATTCTTGCAGGATGCTCATCTCTTGAGCAGCTGGAATTCAGACTTCTCAGTTGCTACATTTAGCATAGCAGAAAGTCATGTTATTAATTAGGGAAATTTTCTAAAGTGTTATGAAGATGAAACTTTATATGTATAATTGCTATTAAGGTGATTACATGTTAATTCTTGGTTCATCTTGGCTTGAGAGAAATCTACAGTCAAAAAGTTCCTATAATTAATTTTTAAGGGATAGATTTCAAAATGAACTGATTCTCTCATCTAGGACTTAGTGAAGAGGAGAAAAAAGGAAGAAGATTACTTCTGTTCTAAGCTTTGTGATACTTTCTCGGAAGACCAGGATTTTTATTTCTTTTTTAAGGAAACACTTGTAACTGAGGCATCATCTTTTAACAGTTTTGCACCTGACTTTAGTGCAGTGAGAGTCTGGCTGTATAAAACAGGAGGTCTGACCTCCACGTACGACTCCTGGTTACAGGCTGCATTTCCAGCTCACTTCTAGTGCTCTCCTTCCTCCTGTCCAGGCACTGTTATAATAGGTTTGAAAGTGGTTACAGTGGCTGTCTACATGGTGGAGTTCACTGTTTGACTATCCTGGATGAGGGCAAATAGCATGTCTTATTTTGAAAATTTTATTAAATATGTTAAGCACAGTTTATTAAGGAGATTCTTCTCAGAGAACTCTAGACATTTGAAGAAATTCTTTTCATCTGTGACATTATGTATTTCCCTGATTTTTACTTGATTTCTTTGTTGTTTTTTTTTTTCCCTCCCCAATGTGTTACTTAACTAAAAATGCTGACTGGAAGCAAGAACCTCAGCATTAGTACAGGAGCTTTAAAGCTGAGATTACTGCATTCTTTGTGCAAAAAGGGTCTCTTATTCTACATGTAATACTGCAGATGTGGAAAAATACCATGAATTCTTCCCGTGCTACATGTTTCTATCCTTTCTTAGTCATTGGAGCACAGTACTGTACGGTAAACTAAATCCCAAAGACTACCTTGAGCCTTTTGCTGTTTCCATGATTTAATTCTCTGTAGCTTACTGGCTGAGGTCTTATCTGAGAGCAAGAGAGGAGTAAGCAACATCTTTATTTTAACTGTTTCACTAAACACGCTTTTCCTTTGTCTCAAGGGCACCGTTTTTACTCATTTTATTTCTGGAGTTACCTTTCATCAGGTATATAATGAACTACTTTACATTCAGAAAGAAGAGACAGCGCTGCCTGAAAAACGGTCATTAACTCAAAAATTTGGGGAGGGCTCCAAGCTTTCCGCTGTGTGGTTTTTTTTTTTCCATTTTCCTGTGCTGTTTCCCTGTTCAAACCTGATCCCTGTAAAAGGGGGGGGGGGGGAAGGACATTAAAAACTGAACAAGTACAAGACATACATGCGTTCTTTGTGGTGAGATGATCATACTCAAGCTTTTCACAATTCTATTTATTTTTCACTTTCTCATTTACTGTACACCTGTCCCAGGCTGGCATGGTTCTTGGATGATTCTCACTTTCAAAGCCAGATTTGTTCTTACTAGCACATAATAAAAAACATTTCCTGCTCTTAGTGAAATGCAGCTAAACAAAGATGCCAGATGGGGTGTACTTATCAGCTTTTTTAGAGTAATAATAATCTTTGCTCTAAATAAATAGCTTTAACAGACTATAATAATGACCTCTTGGCCAGCATACCCCTGGCAAGAAAAAAGGTACTCCAGTACTTCTGAACACTGAGATTTTTGCAGTGGATCTAGCAGAAGCTTGTAGCATAGTTGTTGGTGTAACTGGAATAACAACAGCATAACAACTTCTTCAAAATAGTGTATCTGTCATGTGCGCAACAACTTATACCTAAACATTTGACAGATGCAAGCATGCAGCCTTGGTAGATGAAAACGCGTGCATGTGGAATGACTGACTGCTGAGAATAAGGAGCTATTGTGTCCTGTTGAATGTACAATCCTGAACCATCTAAGCTGCTTGTTTAAGGTATGATCTCGGGAAAGAATTTGGCTGGGCGATTAAGTGCAAGGATGTGATTACAGATTTTGTGAGAATATTCATGTTATCAAAATGATACTTCTGCTTTTTCTGTGCTACTTGCAACTCTGCTTGATGGGACACTTGCATTCTGTGTAATTCAAGCACAGTTACACAGACACAGAATGAGTGAACCAGTGTTTTCCTGCAACAGTTTAGCTAGACAATGTGATATAACTGGGTTGTAAACCAGACTTCAGTCTTAATTCATTCCAAATGTTCACTTCCTCAGTTGTTGCATGATTTCTTCTTTTCATTGTGGTTTGTAGACTATGTAGAAACAAACAGATAAGTAATATTTCGGGGGATGTTCAACTGCTCTAAAGAAAACAAAAGAAATGAGTATACACTCATGGGAGTGCATACTGGTTCGTTTAAATGTGCTGTAACTCTGAACTCGCTGATTGTCCTTTTCTTTGTCTTGAACTGTGTGACTGAGAGCAAGATCAAGCACTTGCTCAGATCTGTATTGCTTGCTTTCTTAGAGGCCTAGCTCGCTGCCTGAATCTGCTGCTTCATGCTTTGATAGGGCTTCAAAAACCCAGATATGTCCCACTGCTGGCTATTAGTTGAATTCACAAGAGCCTTTCAAAGAGATTTTTTCTGGACTCATTTCCTGCACTTGAGCTTGGATTATTAACCTTTAAATTGCCTATTTTGTCTAGTATTTGCTGTATGCTTGCTGCAAATGGTTCCTCTGACCTATTCACTGGAAAAATCAAAACAACGACAAAAAACACACTGCAGATAGGACTGTTGACAGTGTCATCAACACTTCTATAAGGAATGGTGGTTGAGAAACACCTCAAAGGAATCTCATCACTGTTATCTTAGAGATGTATTTCAAGATGGCTTGAGTCTTCCTCTGGAGCAGTTGTGTGCACTCTCCTGCTCTCTCTCCAGTCAGAGTTTAGGTGCCTTGCTTAGTTTATCTTAATGTTTAGCCATCCCCAAAAGCTTGCTGAGGTCAGTTCTTTCCGTAGGAACATCACAATTACACTGATATTTCAGTGTAACTTTTCCATTCCAGTGCCCCACATCAGTCGCAGTCCGGGTTTCCAGAATGTCCAGGACGTGCTGCTTGCTAAGGTGGGTGCTCCCAATGGGTTGTTGTGGGGAGCCCCAGAGCTACAAAGGCCCTGTTTGCTATTGCAGAGACAGTGCCCAGGTGCTCTGCTAGGAATTATCTCCCTTTTTGAGACCTCTCTTTCAATCTCTTTCCCCTAGCAGACAATCAATTCCTAATTCATCACCATATATTTTATGAAAAAATTGGTTCAGTCAAATTGGTAAATTATTAATTATTCAAACTTCCTTATAAGAACTATAAATCCTCAATGTATGAATACACTTGTCTTGGTAGTGGCATTGAAAAACATCAACCAATTCTATAGCTGTCTCTTCCAAACCCTGGCTTGCCCTCGCAAAAATCAGTGAGGTCTGTATTAGCTGTCCCACCCATCACAACAAAGCTGAATAAATCTGCCCCGTGCTAATCTTTATTGAACTTTCCACTGTGAATGATTCTACATCGCATGACTCCCTTCAATATCAGTGTGTAAATTGTGTTGAAAATATGGCAGTACAGAAGCAATTAAAAGAACAAACAGAATAATCCAACAACTTAATTTGTGTTCTGAAAATGATACAAAAGAAGCAACTATGACAAAATCAAGAACCTCTAAGAATTCATAGGCTATTACCATGATTACAACGTTATCACATATATGTTGGAAAAGTAAATCCTCACCTAAACACAGCACGTAGGGAAGAGGAATCTTTTGCTTTTGCTTAGTTCTTATGTCATACTTTTTTTTTTGAATTCCACCACACATCCTTTTTATAAAGTTTTCTGTTTGTGATTTGAATCTCATGGTGTCATATGAAGACACATTCCTAGTCTCGTGTGCTACACTGGGCAATATGCATGTTCCCTATGCCAGTCTTATTCACATTCCATTTTCACATCCCTCAGGTTGCTGAGGATGGCTACAGATGTCTCTGACTCCTTTGACAGACTGTTAAATGGAAGTACAGCTGTGGCTCATTGGTCAAGTATTCCAAGAAAGACCTTTGGCTGTTTTTCAGATGACACTGTATAATTACAACCACGTCAGTAAAAGGAGGTCAGATCTATCTTTCAGTCATGATTTATTATGATGGAAAGACTTTGGAATAATGTTCATGTGGACACAACACCCAATTACTGGTTATTGATCTGGCATCATTCCATGTCAAATCATAAGTAGATTCTTTTGCACTGTGATCTCAGTCAGCTGTGGCACTTCTATCCCTTCGTTAACAACTCTTTTGTTAGGAAGTTGTAGAGTAAATATTTTGGTTACTCAGTAATGGGCATCCACAGATGTGCTTTGAGGAGGAAGGAGTACACTTTCTCACTTCCCAATGGGAGAATATCCATGAAGCATCAACTCCACTTTTACTACTCCCAGAAATGGGATGCACACTTTACACTTATAGTATGTGCTCTCTTGGCATAGGCATGTTGGTAAACAGTAGAGGGTACAAACTTCTTCCCTATTTTATGTGAGGTTTATTGCTACTGATGTCTTACGGCCAAGGTTTTCAAAAGTATGTAGCGTTAGAGGAAGTAGCTTGGCAAAGCTTAGACTGCTCATCTCTGCCAGTGAGTTAAGTTTTCCTAAAAAGAGTAACTTTTAAGGGATCTTACTTGACATTCCAAATGCAGCCCAAATACTTCAAAATGTCAGTATTCTCTATATGTTCAGGTGAATGTATTGTTAGCATAGCTACAACACTTCACTCTTCTGGAAATAGAAACCTGCATCAATTTTCCAGAAAACTCGGTGCTGAGAACTCCAAATGTAGTATTTAATTTCTTATGTGGGCTGTTTCATCATGTTATTCTGGAAGTAGTTCCATGGGTGGTGGGGTAGGAGTATGTGTGGATAGAAAGAACTGAGAGTTTTCGTGGATCTATTTATAGTACTCATTAATTGACTTTATTCTTGTGGTTACCCTCCCATTAAAATCCATTTGAAGCTAGAGTGGTCTTGCCTATTAAGCTATTCACCAAAGGTTTTAAATTACTTTTATAGTTTAAGGCAGAAACAATGAGATGCTAAGAAATAAGCATCTTTTTATAAAATTTTACAGTCACTATTTCTCAGCCTGCAATATTCTTTCTAGATTTGTGGAGATTGTGAACCAATCATGAGTAGGAAATGGCCATTGAAATCAGAATTAGTTCTTGCTATCGAGCTCAAGCAGTTCCTAGAATTCAGAACGCCTTGCTTAGCTTGTGTCCTGCTCAGTGTGTGAGTTCATTATCGTTATGTACAGAGGACTGGAAAAAGGGTGTTCAGGTGAAGATGAACAAGTAATAACATTTTTTTAACTTGAAAAATAAAATAGATATGCCTGTGTTTTTCTGCATTAGAGCATGTGGTACACGGAAATGACAGTGCCTTGCGCTGTTCTCCACAAGTGCCTGTGGTCCTGCTGCTGAGCTGTAGCACCGCACAGCCCTGCTTGTTGGCTGCTGGTGGGCGACCCAGAGCAGCATGGTTCAACCTGAGCTGTGGAACTCCCTGTGCCTGAAGAAGCAGCACCAGGTGATGCTGATAGTCTGCGGTGACACAACAGCTCTTTTCCCTTCTGTTGGTGATTCCTGGGGCTGGCTGGCAGCAGGTTATCCTGATGTTACAGGTGCTTTAGCTTTGATTTTTTTTTTTTTTTTGCCTTCTGCAGCAAAATTCCCATCCTGCTTTGCAGCTGCATTTGAGTTGGAAAAGTGTCTTCGATGTCCTTTAATGAAATACCTTTTTATGAAGATGTCAGGGGAAAGTATAGTTATAAACACTTTTCATGACGATATAAATTCACACATTATTCATGCTTCATTGGACTTACTCTGCAAGATCAGCATAAAGCCATCTAGAAGACTATGTACCTTTTACATACTGATAATATTCAACAACTACATAATAACATTGGTGACATTTGCAAAGCCTCCGAGACTTAGGCCTTTTTTTGCATTGACATTAATAGAAATTAGACATCTCCATTTCTTAGGCAGTACTGGTCCAGCGACCTTTCTTTTCTTTCTCAGAAGAGTACTTTTGCCTGCTCTTTGTGGAAGCTGTAAGAAAACAGCAAAATACTTGATTTTCTTGTCTCTTCTCATGTTTTTCTTAAAATAGTCTTCCTTGTATAATGCTTGTCAGAAAGTGCTGCTTTGTAGACTTATCTGATTGCTAAACATGTTGAGTATTTGAGCCTTGCTTTCTGATTAGAGCTGACCAGAGAAGTAGAAGTGGCAGATGGAAGTGACGAGGTGTCTGATGGTTATTTATCCCTGCCTTGCAAAAATGTATGTATCATATTCTGCTGCTCATGGAAGTCAGCAGAACTGGCCTTAGACTTCTCTGAAAACTCTCTTCCCCTTAATCTGGGAGTACTCCTATCCACTGCAAAAGGCTATTTATATTTCATTATTCACTACAAAGGTGGAAGATTGACAACTGTGCACTACTATTTTGCCATAATTGATCTCTTCAAAGCACTTTGGCTTTCTCTCAATATCTCAGCCATGTGATTCTTTACTTTCCTGTTGCAATAGGAATATTTTATTGTTTTGTTTTTTTTTTTTCTTAGAGAAGTGGGGATCAAGGTATCATGTTTTTAACCACAGTTTGCCTTTATTCTGCATTTATTCTGATATTCAATGTAATATTAATGGAAGTACCCTTCTGGCAGGGTGAGCCACATTATCAGTAAATGCGTAATTGACTTCTCTACTAAATCTGAGGGAACAAAAGGGACTTGGAGATCAAGAGCCCCATGCCTATCTATCAGCGTCTCAGTCTGTGATCGCTGCTTACGCTGCATAGCTCTTTGTGTAGCTTGCATTTGAGGGCTAGATTGTAGCTTGGTCAATGTAAGTGGTAAATGACTGTGCAATTGTATCTCATGCTGTTAATCAGCCTACCTGCATCCCTACTTAAAAGGGCAAGGAAAGGTACTCTGGTACTCAGCATTGTAGATGTACGTGAGTCTGTGAAAGGGAGGGAATGGGCAGAAAGAGGAGAGCGGTGAAAGTTCAGTACTTTGCAGCCAGCAAGAAAGGACCATGAAGGCAAGATTGAAACACTTGAGCTTTTTGTTCAGTCATTTCTACCAGGGGGAGGAGATGGATCAAGAAAGCATTGTATAAATACAGTGAATGCAATAGGATGTTCTCAACACACTGTTTTAGATAGGAAGATCTCAATTGTTTAGATATTTTAAAGATTTAAATTACTTGGCATTCATAACATTAAATGATCTCTCATATTATGAATCAAAAGACAGAAGGGAAAAATACAACATCTATATAATACTATTCATCATGACAAATGATCTGCATCAAGGAACATAACATGCTGGCAGAGCTTCAAGATTACCCAGAGGAGAAGCAATGGACAGGCTGTCGAGCCAAAGTAATTTCAGAAACAATTCCACACCTTATTTATCCCTAGCACAGTGCAGCAAAGCTATGAAAATACCTAGCACAGTCACTTTGTGCATTTGTTTAGCCTACTGACCTTAACTCTCATCCTCCCTGAAAGTCTTCTGTTTCTTGGGGGTTGTGAGGGGGATTTCCATGCAGCCATGTAAACAGTAAGGTATAAAACCCTTTTCCTGTTAGAGATGAACTTGTTTGCAACTCTGGAGTTGCGAAGACGGTGCCCACCGTGCATGTGGCACCAGCGCGTGGCTGCTACAACACGCTGCACCATCTCCCCCAGTGTGCACAGGGATCTGCTGTGGCCACCAAGAGGTGTGAAGGAAGACAGAGCTGTGCTGGAGGCCCTGGGCTCAGCTGGTGGTCAGTGTTACAGCAAACAAATGTGATTGATTATGTGAGACTTAGCTGGTTCACAGCAGGTGATTATTTCATTTCAGAAGAGAAATCCATGTAGCCCCTATTTTCATAACTCCAATCAAATGGTTAACTCCTTCCAGCTGCAGGCTCCAGCATGCCTGTCTCAAAATCTGGCCAAACTTATTCCAAGTACCTTTGCTTGATTGCTGTGTAGCTTTGGAAGGCAAAGATCTCTGTTCATATTAAGCATATGCATATAGAAACCAGAGATTATGCTGGATCTAAAAAAAAAATCTTGGCTTAAAACTGACAATGAAAACTATCTGTTTTCATGAAACCCTAATTTAATCCTCAGTAAGTGCTTCTTCTAATTTGATCAGAGAACTCATAATTTCATATATTAAATCCATTTACTCAGTATTCTTAGCACTAAATGATGTGACTTATCTGCAGGAGTACTGAAAACTAGAAATCTTGTTTATGTAAGTCAGTGTGGTACAGATGGAATCATCTACATAATTTATCCAAATTACATACATTTTACTCATCGGTAACAGGATTTGGCATTATAGTGAGGGCCACAGAAGAAATCCCCATGTTCTTAAAAATTACTGCCTGTCCAGGCAGCAATCACGATATCCAAACACACTAGTGCTGCGTTATGTAGCAGATGCCAAGACTGAGCCTGAAGTGTATTTACAGTTAACTCTTTATTAGGGGACATGGACAAGGCAAAGCAACTGCTGTGTTAAAAACAAGACTGGAGTTAAACGGGAGAGTACTCTAAAGGTCACAGTGGGCAAGGGTGTGTGTGTGTGACACCTTTTTGTCACATACTACACAGGAGTTTGCTTTGTTTTGTACCTGTTTTAACTTCTGTTTGAACAAAAGCCAGCATTAGAAATTGGGCCTTTGAGTAGCTTCTAGCGTGCTTACTTCAAGAATGAAATTCCTAATTTCTCCTTAAAGCCCTGGCCAGGCTGGTGTCCTGTTGCAGCTCCATCTGTATTCGCAGCGTATGCGAGGAGCGCTGGATCGCAGCCCCATGCTGCTCCAAACCTGTTCTGGTGCTGCAACGGTGGGCTGAAAGCTGCTTTCTGTTCTGCTGGTGGCCCCCCGTTCTCATGAACAGTCTGCAACGTTTTAGAGGTCTTCGGCTGTCAAGTAGTCCTTGGGAGATTTAATTACAAATGTGTCAAATCCATCACATAATTGCATAAGCTGTTTACGAATCCCTAGTGCTGGAAGCAGTCCTCTCATAGTGGCTCACTCTTCGTGTGTTAAATGTTTAATGCGTTCGGTTTCCTGCAACTGAATTGTTACTATTTTTTGTTGTGGAAACAGACTGGATTACTACCGTTGAACTGTGTTAGAGTTGCTGCAGAGACAGACTTCTCTTTCATTTTCTTTCCCTCACTAAGTTAGCCAACTAACAACCAAGTACTTCCAGAATTACCTCAGACACCAGGAGCAGTAACAGCAGTTGGAGAACTTCTCTCTCGGTTGTCTTCAGTTGTTTCAGTGGAGTATCCAAAACCACACAAAATACTTCATATGAAGCCTTATCAATTTCTGCCTGAGTCCCATAGGCTAGGCATGGACTGCTTCCCTCTTCACGGTGCTGACGGTTCATGCTCTGCTTGAGATCTCGGATGGATCCCTTTCTGCATTACTTGCTTGGTTGTTTTCGAGTATGTGGTTTTGTAGGTGATTGTTCCTGTCACTTATCTGTACTGAGGTGCAGCTTTCTGCTTTCTTTGAAGTCTTTTTGTATTCCAGCTCAACTGGGAATCCCCCTGCTTGGCATCAACCGTCAAGTAAGCAAACCTTGTGCTAGTTGTCTATGCATAAGTATTTTCTATCTCCGTTCTTTGGCATTTTTAAATGAGGCAAAACCTGGAGAATATTTAACCTACACTGGGAACATAGGTTGGTCAATGACATTCCCACGCATTGAGAATATGGTTTGACAAAAACAAGCTTTCTGCACAGGGTGTGATTCTAACCAACCTCTTCTTTTCTGTAGGAGAGGTATTTGGGAGGTTATTTTCTAGGTAAACTACTTATTGCTTTTATTTCTAGCAGATCTGAGGTCATTCATAACTCTTAACTCCTATTACTTGACACTCAGATCCAATCAATTAATTTTAATATAACAAGCATAATGCCTTTCAGGCATTAAGACAGACTTGATATTTTAAACCTGGGAGATAACATAGGCTTTGTGTTTGTATTTCAAGTGGCATTCTGTCATGGGTATCTTTTAAAGTTCACCTGATGATTAAAGCTAACTTATTTTTCATGTGAAATATGAAGCTTCTCGAGCTTATTTATTTCACTGAAACTTCATTTCCCTCAGCTCATGGACTTCCAAAGAGGCCCTATGAAGCCTCAGTTTGGTCCAGCTGGCACTGATTTGACGCTATGGTGTGATTATAATGATAATGTTTCAATTTTGCTTCGTGATAGCGGGCCTGCTTGAACATGGAGTTCTTAAGGGGCAAGCCCACATGACTGAAAACCAGAACTGTTTGACCTAGCTGTTAAAGTAAGTGGGTCTCAGAAATTATGCAGTTCTTGTAAAAGTTTTATGGAAAGAACATAAATTTCTTATTGTAGTGGTGAAAACAGTAAAGCTAGCTATCTCACCAAGTGCTTTTAATTAAAGATGAATCTGGATATTTTTTTTCTGGAATTTGATTTTTAAAAAGTAGCAATGTAATCTTAGTCAACTGATGTTTTCAGTGAGCCTGCCTACCAGCCTACAGAGCCAGCTAAGTTAGAATAGTTTGTATAATAATTTATTTGCTTATACTTACAGCAAGATCACAGTATAGCTGACACTTATTTATTTTAGAATTTTCAAAAGCCTAGTATTTATTTCTGATCTTGAGCAGAACAACCCTTTTCCTTCCTGACAGGAGAATCTACAGGGAAATATAAAGAAGCGCCTAGGCATCATCTACCAGTGATTTAACACTTCTTATTTAAGCAGTAGCCTGAATATTTTATCAATTTCAGGATCCAAAAGCATTAATTTTTTGCTTTTAAACTTCAATTGCCAGCTCTAAACTGTGCAATACAGGACTTTTTTTTTCCATGTTAGGCTCTTTCTTCATAGTGACCCTAGGTTTTAGTGGTTCCTCTTGCTTTTCCTAGAGGAAACCCAAGGAGCTCTGCTTCCTTGCAACACTTTCTCCTCTTTGGTGGGGATGTCGTAGGGAAGGAGGTCCTGGCTCACCCAGCGTCCTGCCTTCCCACTTGCAGGTGATAATGCAGCCCTTGAAGTATGCTGTGCAGCATAGGCAAGCAGGTACCAAACCTTCTAATGACTTGGCCCAGGTTAGTGCAGAGAATGCATCTAATCCTGGGTTATCCTAGATGCTTGCTTGTGCTTAAGAGCAGAAATGCCCTTTCTCTGCTTGCCAGCTACTGATATAAATGGTGTGCTGCAGGGAAGAGAATGTATTGTAATTTCAACACACAATCAGCGCAGAGAAACTTAGTAAACAAAAGAACATTGCTGGTGGCAGTCAAGAGAGGAGGCAAGAGGAAAGCCTCATTAAGTCCGATTGTGATGGCGCACAGTGATAATGGTCCTGTATACCAGATAATGATTTACTTAGTGTCTCCAGTACACATTAGATATGTTATGTAAGTACATTATTTCTTATCAAAAGAACAGCTATCATTAACAGCCAGTGAAATAGTTGCATAAATCTTCATGCCGCAGAGAGGAAAAAAAGTTAGTAACATTAAAATAATGCAATTTCATCCCAAAGCAAATCATAATTACTACTGCCAAATGTATGACCTTCACAATACAAAACTTTCAGAGAACAGTATCTTCATCTTTCCATGGTTTTGCAGCTAATCACAATGTAAAATTATGGTAACGCTTAGTGACTTGAATTTAATTCATGCTAATACAGAACTCACATGATGCAACAAAACTGAAATCATTTCTTAATAAAATTTTAGGTTTTGAGTTAGAAAATAAAGTAGTAGGAGCAAGTTGATTTACAATCATCCTCCAGTTGTATACCTGAGTTCATCAAGTGAAGAAAGAAGGCATGTGGTTTGTCTTTCTGTCCTGTTTTCGCAACTAGCTAAGAATTCTTGCTTTTGAAGGTTTATCTTAATTTTATTTACTTCAGAGTCTGGTACTGAGTCTAGGTCCCGGTGCTTGATCTTCTCTTCAGTCTGCTCTCCGTGAAGTCCCATGTATGTGAATTTTGTCTGTATGGGAAGAAGGAGCTGGCTTGAGCCGTTTGTCCTCTTTTGCCTATAGGGTGGCGTTGGAGCTGGGCATCCGTGCCCAAGTTTTCTGCCCACAGGCCCACCTTAGGTGAAGTGCCAGCCACCAGGTGATCAGACGAGGTGCTGGAGAACTGGGAGGTCTGAGAAATGATGTGGTGTGGCTGTGCTGGAAGACCTGTTCCTGCCAAGGGGAGGTCTGGGTTGCTCAGCCCTTTACTTGTGGCAGGCAGCACCCTCCCCACCCTGCTGCACTGGTGGGGGTCAAGGGGAAGGGAGGACTACTGGCTTCAGCAACTTGATCCTTGGACCTTTTCCCTCCTACATCATCTTTCCAGAACCCTGCAGTCTCTCACATTTGCCTCTCTTCTCAGCCTACCAAAGGTAATCCCCTCAGTCTTTTGAAACAGCAGCAAATTAAAGCTCTTTTTGAAGCTTGCAGACAAGCTAATATATATTTTATATGTTCTGTATACATACGTGCATTCAAATATCTTTCAAAGTTGAAAGGAGACCATTTGAATTAAAGAGAAATGAAAATCTGTGCAGATCAAAAGAAACATTAAACTTTTGTTTCTGGTTTTAAGGGAGAATTTTTAAAGAAATATCAAACCTTTTAAGGTCTTATTAAAGTAGTTTTGAAACTGCTGGCAGCTTATCTGTAAAGTCCAGCCTTACGAATTGAATATAAAATTAACTTACTACTCTCAGATTATCTTGTCATCTCTTTGAAGATGCTGCTATTATGATGAAACCATGGTTTACAAATAACTCATCTACAATGTGTTGTCAACATTTTCCTTTTTAACATTTGCTTGTGCATCCCACAATCATTTAAATCTGAAAGTGCTGATGAACATGTTTCTCAAACTATTGTAATCGCATTGTCTGGCTGCAGTTCCAATTATTCATTTATCAGCCATACCTCCACTCATCACGTTATGCGGCGAGATGAATCGTGCTACAGCAAAGCCATCTAATCTTGATGGCTAGTGAGGAGGGCAGGCATGTTGAAAAAGATGTGCATTGTGCTTAGTTCTTGACATGAAGCCACCAGACGGGTCTTCAAGGACTTTCCCCCTTATTATCCACCAGTGGCCCCGTTGGTTGAACAGGCTTTACTGATACCTTCACTGGGCAGCTTTTCTGCATGCTTGGTGAAACTTATTCCTTTTATCAAGCTCAGTAATAATAAAAGTACCTGTGAACAATTCAGAAAACACTATTCCAGGTCTGCCATACAAAGCAGTGATCAGATTAACATAATTGTTTTGTTTTTTTTTTAAAAAAAAAAAAAAAAGGTTCCCAGGCCATGGGCAAAGAAAACCTTTAAGGAAGTGTTGGAAAAAGGAACCCGTGTGAAGGGTGGAAATAAAGTTAGTGTGAGTCTTGAATAAAAGTTTTGTAGAAGATGATTGCTTCCTCTTTAAAAACAACATCTTTACTGCTCTACTTCTGTGTGCACAGTCCTGGCAGAAAAGGCTCCAAGTTCCTAGGCAGCATCGCAGTAATAACACCAATTAACTCCAAAGCATGCATGTTAATCCCCAATACTACTGCACTTACACAACTGCCCATGCATGTTAGGCAAAGTCATCAACTGACCAATTTTTTTTTTTTAATTTTCATTAATGTCACAGTTGCCAGCCTGCTGCACCCCATGATTTTACATTCCTTGAGTCATGCAGCAAGCTTTGATCTTTGCTTTGTCTCCTGGCTTCAGTAGCTTCTTGGGAGGGGGAAAAATAGCATTTTCTTTTCGAAAAGACTTCTCAGAACCCATACTCTTTGGGTAATGAAACACTGCTGTAAGATATTCACTGAGGAGGAATTTCTATGTTGGCGGAGTTGCAGAAACTAATGCCTGCTTTTGCTATAGCTCTTTGCATAAATAGTGTTTTGGTTTTATGCATTTTATTTTTGTATGTATGAAGGAATATGTGGATCAGAACATGTTCCTAATTTTGATGTCAAGTTGAATTCATTAGTTTCTGAGAATTGTAAACAAATCCCTCGTGCAGATTTTTGGACCAAACCTAAACTTCCATTTATTTCTGAATTCTCGCTTGGTTGTGTAAAAATCTGTTCAGTCTTCATGTAGCAAGTTCCTAATTTTAATCTAGATTGTAGTCTGTAGCAATCTGTCATTGGATGGTTAAGGCAAGGATGTTATTCTAGAAGTAATCAAGGCTTGTGCATCTATGGCAAGGAAGGGGAAGCACGTTCTTCCTGCTTTAGGCTGCTTCAGGCATTGAATTTTGTTGCCATTCAGAAGACAGACCTTAAGAATTTAAGTTCCCCCTATAACCAATGGAAACTGATGGTCCTCTCTGGGAGGAGGATGGCGTGAGACAACCTGTTGTGATGGCAGGTGCTTCAATTTGGACCTTTCCAGATGATGCCTGGGGCTGTTGTGCAGTGTAATGTAGTCCTCTGAGCAGAGCTGCTAGTCCCCGTGGCTGATCCACCTTATGCACGGGCTGTTTAAATGGGACTTGAGACAAACACTGTCATGTATCCTTCCAAAGGTTTAAATGCAGTTTGAAATGACTATGAGACTTTCTCATGAGTTTGTGACATTTAGGTTTCTAATATATTGAGAATGAGTTTGAAGGCTTTGGAAACAATGGGATATAAAAAGGGAAAGTGAGCATTTCCGAACCGTTATCAGCAGAGTCCGCGACTGACACTAAAACTCAGTCTTTGCTAGTGGACTGCTACCTCCCCAATATGTGAGGAGATGCAGAAAACTTTCCTGTGCTAAAAAGCAGCCTGCCTGAAAGAATAAGAATACTTTCACATCTTAAACTGCAGAAAAGAAACACAGCTGTAAAGGGAAAATCAATAATAAGGCCATAAAAGAACACATACTGCAAGGGGACAGTATAAGCTCCTGAGGATCCATGGTGGGGGGAGAGGGGGAAATAATAATAATAAAACATTTACAGCCATCTTAGACTGAGAAAGACCAGAAGAAAAGACTGGATTCTTTGCTCTCATCCTGGCATAAAGCTGAGGAACTCAGGATGCTGGAGGTAATGGAACTCTCCTTTTTCTCCTGGATAATATAATGATCATTTTAGCATTCCTGTGGTTGGAAATGTTCTTCCATTTCCAAGGGATTTCCCTGCTCCTATTTAAAACAAAAAGAAACAAGCCATAAAACTTTTATCTTCTCTGAACTTAAATAGTGTTTTTCTTTTTTTGCTTGGCTTGAAAATCGGTATCTGAAATTTTAATTAAAGCTAAATTGCACTTGCTGTTAACATCAAAGATCAATACTCTGCTATAGAAAATGTGTCCTTTTTCATACTCCTTCAGTATGGCATCATATCCTATGGGGGAGTTTGATCAGTATCTAGATGTTCTCTTTTTGTACCTTATGCTAGAAGATGCTAATCGGTAGGGTTTTGCATGTGCTTGAATAAAAAAAAAGTGCTCTCCAACCTTTTTTAATCCAGTTTGTATGCTACACAGTATTTCGAGGTTCAGTGGAATGGAGTTTGATGCCATTTACATGCAAACAAAGCTTCATTATTCAATGTAAATTGGTAGTTGTGTTGGAATTGGTGGAGGTGATGTGGATGCAGGGGTCACTGGCAGCTGCTGAGGCTCTGTGTTTGGAGCCCAGCAGGAGGGACCATTGAGCTGACTTGTGATATGGCTGGAGTGAAATTAGCGCTAATAAGCGAAGACTTAAATCAGCTCACACAGAGCCAGTGCTGATAACTCTAGTGTCAGCACTAGGAATGTTGCTGTGGTATCTCTGCACCACCCTTCCTGGTGGCTGCCCTCAGAGGGCTTGCTTGCTTGTGCCAGAACTGTTCTGGTTCAGTGCACTCGTCCTGCGTTACGACTGTGCTAGTGGATCAAACTCCAAAGCACTGCAGGGTGCAAAGCATAAATGGGAAGCAGGCACCTGCCAGCAGGACTCACAGACTCAGGACACCTGGTAGAGAACACATGCCATGAGAAATAGAGCACAACTTCCAGGGGCTGGATCCATCCATTTCGAACACCACCACCTCTCTGAACTGACTTTATCGTTGGATAATGTACTGAGTGAGGAACACAGCTGAAGTTACACCAATGTTCTTGAAGGCTTCTTGCTGATGTCAAATTTTTTTTCAAAGGGATATTGAGATTAACTCAGTCCTATACCCCTGTGGTACAGGTGTTCCTGAGAACAACAGTGTGGATGTGGGTTGTGCTTCTGTGCAATACTGTAAACCTGCATGGAAAATACAGTGAGAAAGCAGCCCCACGCTGCGTTCCCCAAAACCTCCCAGCCCAGCAGCTGCTCAGAATGCCTTGGAGGTGGGCACCATATCAGCAGACAGCTTAATTTAAAAAGGAAAAAAATAAAATAAAAGAGCAATGACAGCTGACTTCCTATCTGCTGGGCTAATGCAGAATGAAGAACAAAGATGACTGATAAAAGGAGTAAAGATGAAGCCTAATAAAAACATTCAGGTGCGGGCAGGAGGCAGTGGTCTCTGTCTCTGTGTCAAAAGAAACCACAAACCTTCAATTCCCATAGCTGACACTGCAATGAAGCCTTGGTAGAGTTGGCGAGTTTGAGAAAGGGTCTGGGAAGAAGCAGGGAGATCAGGAGGAGTCCTCTGAACTCAGGGGAGGCCTGAGTGAAGTTATAAAGTCCTCAGTATTATCACAGCTGGCTAATAACAGCAAAAGGTCAGAGCAATATAGTAATTACTCAAACTTAGAATCACTTTTCCCAAATAACACCAGCTTTAAGTAAGTCATGAATAAAACATGCTGGCCAAATCTATTACCTTAAGCATCTCCAGATAGGTTTCTAAGAACTAGGGACATAATGTATATTTACTTGCTTGATGAAAACCTACTCATTGCTGATAAATCCTCCCAGCCTAATTAGGATGCCTGGTATATTTCAAAGCCTGATATATTTCCTCTTGCATACGCTTGAATGGGTCAAATCTTGAACTGAGTCACACCAATATAAATGCAGAATGAAACATGATTTCAATGGCTTAGTCTAAACCTATGGCAACGTAGGAAACCAGACAATGCAGCCAGAAACTTTTCATTACTTTTAAGTTAAATGGTTTTTAAGGAAAAATAAATATAAACATCTATAGAAAAAAATAATGAAAAGAGTGTTTATTAATTCTCTTTTGCCAATCTTAAAAATCAAACTTAATCTTAAAAATCAAACTTCCTTGTAAATGTAACAGTAAAGTGAATTAGGCTTTCTGTATTGGTTGTACAGCTATCTGTTCAGGTGTTTGACATTCCTACATAACTTCTGTTCAGCGGTTCCATCAAGTTAACATAATCTAAGTATCACTCCAGCAATTACAAAATCTACTTGTTATGCATTTTCCTTCCTTGTTTTGTGAATGAAGTGTAGTTACTTTCTCTACATTCAAAGAGACATATATTTAGTTAAATACTTGTGATGTGTAAGATGCTAAAATATTCTTAAAAACACCTTTAAAATTGTTTTTCCTGTTCTCGTTTATTCCCTGTTATTCTACTTCTTTAGAAGCAGATTAATGCTAGATTATTCAGAGGGTTTCTTTTGAAGCCCCCCCGTTACCTTGTGACAAATACCCCACCACTAGTGTGTGAGGTGACATCAGCTAAACTGCCTTCCAGCCCTGCGGGGCCAGAATGACGGCGCTGGGCAGTCTCACTGTGCAGGACTGCTGCCATAGCGGTGATGGCAGCGATCACAGGTGGTCCCCAAACTGCCTCTCTGACAAATGTGTGCAGTGTTTATAAGAAATTCAGTATTCCCCCAAAAGAAACACTTTCTGCGTACAGATACTTGTGCATGTCTTACTGGTCTGGCTTCTCACATGTAACTAGTGCATTCAAGTTAACGTACTTTGTTCATTATTATTCACACATCCTAACGTGAGGGAACACAGTAATGGACAGTTGCAAATATGTTGCACAGAACTTTAGGACAAACTCTTAATCTTGTTGGGATTAAGAAAGCATTAAAATTAATGAAATGATTGCATCTCAATCTGCATATGCAAATTAGGGTAAATGGTATGCCCAACAATAGTAGAAGCAAAAGATTATGATAATAAATCACATTATCTGAATTAATGACTGGCTAACCCCACTTGATAAGGTCATAGTAAGTCCCAATGCACTTATTACTGAAATTTATCATTCAAGCATGTATGCACATTTAATTATTACAGCCTATTTTAACAAGCAGATAAACTGAGAGCAGTGGAAAGTTTTTCCTGTCCAGCACAAGCCTGTAAATACAACTATTCAGAGCACTTCATATTTCAATGTAAGGTAAATAGATGTCTGTCCTTTATAATTTGACCCGAGGATTAGTGAATCATGTAACCCCAGTGTATCCCTTCTTTATGAGGTTAAAGACTTGGAACACGGGAGAATCAGAACTCAAATAGCAGTGATGAAAAAAGTCATTGTTTGCTTTGTCTTTACATCTATGTTTGTTGATTTCCCAGTATCCCAGTCTAGAGACATGTTTTCTCAAGGCAAAGATGGTTTTTAGCTATGTGTTTATAAAGTACCTTGTACAGTAAATAATAAATTTCAGCATGGGCCTCTGAGTAATATTGCGCTGTAAGTAATGTTTATATTTAGGTGGTTTTATCTGGAGATCTCAGAAGGTGTAAAAAAAAACATTATTATTCTGAGACTGGTTTCTGGAAAGGGTATCATAATCTCATTTGAGTTGGGCAGTAAGAGAGTTGTTTGCTTTCCCTCAGTGAAATGTAATTTCATGCTCACTCTCATTTGTGTGAATCTTAAGTACGCTGTGTCTGTAAGCATTCACACAGCTGGTAAGCAGCTAATTTATCATATATGGACACTTCAGCTGTATTTACTGACGATACATCTGCATGAGGACAAATATGTATGATACCATGTTCCTAAAAGCCCACAAACAGATTAACCAGCTGTTTAGAAAGACTCAGAGCAGAAGATCTGTGACTGTCAAACTGGACCCAAATGAGTACAAAAACTCCTGTGGAAGAAGCCTTGGTGAGCTGTCTCAACTAGAATCTTGGCTGTCCTTGTGAAATGTTCATGGAAACGTTTCTTTAGGTAGCTACTGCCTGCATGGAGGGCCATGCCCGTGTTTGTTGACCCTTTGGGTAGAAGCAGACAAGGAGAAGCTCACTTACCGCTTGGAGATTTAAAAAGGAGCTGGACAAACTCAGCACAGCGTTTTTAGGGATGTGCCAGGTACTCCCGTTGCTTCAGGAGGGCTGCTGCGAGCCACCAGCCGCTGCCCTTGCTCAGAGCTCCAGGGAGCAATGTCTGAGCTGGCCACGGGCTGAGTCAGCATGATCCCTACTGCAGCCAGAGGCACGGATAATTTGAGGTGACTGGCAAGGCAGAAAAGTTGAGAGGTTTTAAACCATCACTGCTGCAGACAGCACAAGAGCCACCGCGCCACGCCATGCCTTGCTTCAGAGCTATCAAATTAAGTTCAGTAAAAAGGCACTCTAATGAATTAATCATAAGAATACACATTTTACTCCAGGAACAAAACGAGGATGATCCAATTAACCAATTTCTACGAAGGCCTACGATTACTTTATTAGGGCCTTAAAAAATGGTTTCTGCAAAGCAGTATTTATTCCCAGTTTGCTATAGTTATCAGACAGTGCTGTCTAAGACCTGCTGTTGAGGCCTGTGCCGTCCCTTATCTCATTAAGTGTGACATAAACACCTTTGATGAAATGGAATGGTGAAGTGCCGCAAATGGAGTAAACTCTCTTTCTACGCAGCAATGCCCAGCTACATGCTTGAAATCTGATTTGCTAGCTGTTATTGACAGACGATAACACGTTTTGTACGAGTGCCAGCCAAAGATAGCCGTTTAGAGCTTCTAAATAATTAAGTATTGATTAATCAACCTAGGAGTATATAGAACATTTTTTTTCAGGCTTTTGTCCATTCTTAAAGGTCTTATTTCTGCCAGAGGAAGCAGGGGAAGCACAGACCTTCTGTAACTGTCAGGGGGCTTAAAAAATTACAGGTCTGTGCTGCTGTCCCTGGAGAAAACAGCACGGCTGACAGACTGCCATTGAACAAGCATATGTGCCTCCTTGCTTTGCTGCGCTGCTTGTCCACCGTGTCAGCTGTCGGTGAAGAGAAGTGCTTGAATTTCATAAGCCACAAAACAGCTAGAAGGGGGCTGAAGCTGAATGTTTTAAGGGTTTGCTGACTTTGACTTTGGATTTAAAAAAAAAAAAAAAAGGAAATGGAAACTTCTGGTGGCTTATTTGACCTGTCTCTGTTAGCATGATTGGACTGGGAAAGTCTGTGCTGTGCTGGACTTAAGGCAGAGTTGTTCAGGCAATAAGTCATCCTGCCTGAAGGCTTTTTGGTATTTCTGTTGCTTCTAGCACCTTAAATGTGTGGCCCATGCATGTGAAAAATGCAGCCTACAGAGTACAACAGAGACACTGATGAAGATGATGGTCATTAAATTATCGCCCCTGTAATCTGTGAGCTACTTGATCCTTCCCATCTGGGAAAGGTTTCAATACTATTGAGCTAGTTCATTTCTCTTACCTTGAAAACAGCAATTGTCCTATAGAAGGTAAGCAATTCGAATGCTTTTTTTGGTGATGCTCCCTATGAATCACCAATTACTGAAACTGCATTTACAGCAGGTTGAGAGAATTTTAACAATATTAGGAAGGAATTATTTTAGACTGAAAAATGCATCTTTCTTGCTATTTCCATACAATGAAAAGAAAAAAAAAAGTGTTCATTTGCTTGGAAACAGCTGTCACATCGTGGCTTGAAAATAGGAACTTCATGGACCTGGAAATGAATAAGGATAATATATCAAGAGCAGGCAGTAAGCAGATGTGCTGGGTGTGCCAGATGTGGCTCGTTATATTAAAAAAAAAAAAGTGAGGAAGTGGGTAATTTCTGATAGGAGAACTAAAATTCTTTAAAGCACTAATACGGCCTCAATCCAAGTTATGCTGAAAGCATTGAAAGACACCTCGTTATTCCCATGTGTAGTGAGCCTGCCTGTTCTTCCTCGTGCCAAAGGCAGTTGGAGCATGTGTCCTGGCTACTCATGTTCACGTCCTTGCTGCCTAAAGAAACACCCTAAAGCATGCTACTGGTATGTTTACTCTGCTAAAACAAGACAACTTCTTGCCCCTGCAGCATCACACTCGCTCATGAGGACTCTGCATCATTAAATCGGTGGCTGGTTTATGGTTGCAAGCTGCCTGTGCAATTTCTGCTCGACAGAAAAATCTCTACATTTATTTTTTGCATTAAAGTCCAGTTGAACTTACAAGCTAGTAAACTGAATGTGAACAGTTCATGTGTGGTAGTGGTTCCAAGTGCCATGTGGCATGGCATTCTGCCTTCCCCCCGCCGGCACGAAGGAGCAAGATTACAGCTCTGCTGGTGGCGGCGAGCCCCTCGGTGATGTGAAACCCTCTGTTTCTGTGCTGCTAGCAATAACCAGGCAATTGCTGTTGACTGAGTTTGTAGCTAATGCTTCTGCAAGGCAAAGCAGAACATTTTTTTCTGTGGTATTGTGCACAGAGGCAGCCTTTTGTTAGTCACAGATGCCACTGAAGGCAGCTCCCCCTTAAAACCACAGGTCATTCTGTCTTGAGCGTAAGAAAATAATGGAAAATACACCAGGACATAAAGTAGCTCTCCTAGAAAGGTGGTGCGATATGCCTACCTATCTGTCCATCGCTTATGGGCAAGCAACTGTTGCTTGATCATGGTTTTGCATTTCCTAACACCTTTGGCAATAAATGAGAAGGAAAGGAAGCTTCTCTGCTATGGACCTCATATTTACATAGGATTCTGTGTTACACTCTTTATTGTCTGTTCCAGTCCAGAGTATATTTGATGCAAATAGTGCCTAAGATGTTGCCCAAGTTGTCTGAACACAAGACAGGCAGCAGATCTTGTTCAGAAGAAGTCTTGATATTCAGGCTTCTGCTCTGCTTCCTATGAAACGCAATGGTAAGCATTTGTCTGACAGGCTGCGCTCAGCTCTGCGGCATGCTGGCTGCTTAGGTGTGAGGTATGGATACTCAAACATCACAAGTAATTGCCAAGTCCTGTTTATTTTGGTTTGAGAGGATCATTTCCTTTAGGTTTCATTGTTGCATGTCTCTACTGATTAGTGTCCTAGTTCTCACTTATGACTAAATTTCTGATTATTTTTTTTCTCATAGTTTTTTTTTTGTTTTGTATGTTCCTAATCACTCTCGCTTGGTTCCCTGAAAAGAACTCAAGTTTGGTGATATTCAAATTGAAACACACTCGGGGGGGGAGGGAAGGTGTTATAGCAATTATAGGGTTACGACTTTGCATGAAATTTAGCGCTATTGCTGTTACACAAGGTCATCACATGTTTGGGATTCACTGGTACCTTGCTCTTTTTGTTTTATTATTTGAACATAACTATATTTAAGCAAAATGGTCTCCTGTTCTATGGTAGGGTAAAGGTCACCCTGTTTTCGGTGGTGCTTCTGTCTTCTGGTTCCTTTACTCACCATTTCAGAAGATGCTTAGGAAGATGCTTAGGATAGACGTAGTGTCACCAAACTGTTTTTCTGAAACAATAAAGGTAATTTTATTGTTTTTAGTATTCTTTGATATTAAGGAATTTTATGGGTGAGATTAATAAACTGGGAAGCTATTACGAAGGTTAGGCTTGAATTTTCAAGAGCAGTCTATGGTCCTGATCTTGAGCTCAGTGAAAAAGTCTCCATTAATAAGAACGCAGACATGGTGAGCATGGCCATTGTGGGATAAATGCTGCAGCATTAACGGGCTATTAATACTTGCCTTGGTGATCACCAAGACAGTTGATAGAAGAGGAAATATGTAGAACTTCAAATAAATCAAAAAAAGGAAATAACCACATCTTTGCCTGACAGCTCTTCATACCATCCTTTACCACAGCATTGATTTCTCTGTGCTAAGGAATATGCATTTTTTGTTGGTGGTGTAAAAAATGAGATATACGGCTGCAATCTGTTATCTTGATGTTGATTTCACTAGAATGCATTAAAATACTTGATACTCTTTCTTTAAAATAAATAAATAAAGATAAAAAATCCAGCAATGGCATTAAAACCACTGCATAAAGAAAATGAATTCAAGATTAATAGAGAAATCCAGAGGAAGACTGGAGTAACATAGATGTATAAAAAATAATTGTGTATTGATTTCTTTTTTTAATCTCTGGTGTAAATACACCATCTTGCCACCATAAAGCTTCAGCACAACTATGGGTGTGTTAACTTTGGTTAATTTTATGGAATAAATTTCCGTAAATTTTAAGTTTCAAGATAGGATTAGGAAAATAAATTCAGAAGGAAAAAAATCAGCTCAGGATTTATCCTAAGACTTAGGGCATCTACAACTCTGTTTCCAAGTTTTGGAGAGCAGTAAAAACACCTTCAGACAGTTCTCAGTGGCACTTTTAGACTATTCAGAATGCAGTTGGATTGAAGTTCTCACTGTGCAACCAGATAAGGGCCATTTGAGAGCTACCTGGCTTTTCGTGCATCTCCCACAATGGTTCCAGTAGTTAAAACTGGCTAAGCAAAGCTCTTAGAGATGATGCACAGTGTATGAAGAGGCTTGCTCTCACCTCAGCATTGCTTCAGCCAGGCTAAAAGGATGAAAAATGTGAAAAGTTGGCAGTTGTGTAGGTAAGAATGATTCCTAAATAAGAAACTGCAACTTTAAAAAGAAGAGTGCCAAGGGCGTCTGATATGTCTCACAAAAGAAGTCTGCATCACTTCTACCCTGATTTTTTTCAGGTAAAAGGAGGCTACACAATAGCAAAGAAAATATATTCCTGTGACAGTCTTAAAAGATTATAATGTGCTTGTAAAGAGATTATATGTTTAGAAGGGTTTTTTGCTGTTTTTTATTTTTTTATTTATTTTTTTTTTCCTGTCATAGAGAAGGCTTGAATCAATACTGAGGACTGAGTCTCCACCCTCTAATGTTAATTTTCTATCAGAGAGATTATTGATTTCTGAAAAAGTTACAAGACTGTCATTGCAGCAGCAGAGAAAAATGGGTGTAGTAATTTAACTCTGGTTCTGTATTTTATTTTTTCAAATCTAAAGTGCACAAGTTTGTCTTGAACAAATACCTGCCTGCTCAAGCTGAGACTTTCTGTACACATGTAACAGTGAAAAGAGAGATCCCTGAAAGATCAGGGGACCTGCTCCCTGGAGCGAACAGAAACCATATAGTCCTTTTCTGTGAGTACAGATAAATCAAGTAGCACTTTCTCATTGCAAAGCAATTCTCCTGGTGTGCTGTTTCTCTCCCATGTGCTGATGCCATGGCTGCTTCTCTTCTAAGCAGATGTCCAGTTGAATTTTCAGGAATCTGTTGGGTAGGTCTGTTGAGATGATCCGCTGTAGTTTTTAATGCAAACGTTGCTTACATATGGCTGTCCATTCTTGGTATTATACCATATCTTTTAACATCTCTTAGGAGTTTTACAGGTATTTTAAAATTATATGTGGCTTAATTTAAAAAAAAAAAAAATGTTTTTGTCGTGCAACCCAGAAACTAGCATCTTATTTGATATTTTGAAAATATTTCTACAAAATCAATACAGTTGCCCTTGTTAGGCAACTGAGGCCAAGTTGTAGCTAAAGAAAGTTTATGCAATTTTATTCTGCGTGTGGGAGGATGGGAAAACACTGAATTGGCTTAATTTTCTCTGCTTTCTTGCTCCTTCTGCTTTATCATCATTTCTCCAGCACGCTAGCAGGTATTGCATATTTACAGTCCACCCAAACAACAGGGCTCATTCAAATCTTTTCTCCATAGCAGGCATAAAGCAAAATGATTTTCATCCTTCAGCAGTTCTAGTCTTTCAATAGTGTCATAGCAATAGAAACGGGGCACTTGCACTTGACTATTCAGTAAAGGCTAACTAAGTGCTTTTGAAGTACTCTAAGGTTGAGTGACCTTCAATGACTTGCGCGTATAGATTATCAAACATCATAGCTGAACTAACAGACCATGAACAGTGTCCGATTCCTTTCAGGCTAAATAGTGCAGATAATCATAATTATTCTGGATGCCAGGGTCAGAAGAACTGTTCATCACTTTTCTGGCTTACTGAAGAATCTTTTAAAGTACTAAATGATACATCATCCCTGTCAGTGTGTTATAAAGGAATTAAGCGAAGCGAGTTCCAGAAGAGATTTTTGACAGCACATATCTGATATGTCTCTGTCCTTTCATTTGTATCTCCCTCCATTTTTTAAAGCAGATTATGAATTCACAGTCTGTCACTCAGATGCTTTATTTTGTACAGGGCTGGCTTTCAGCCCCAGTGGAATTTTCTCCATCAATTTGAATGAACATTTTAAGTAGTTAATTAACATGCCAGGACTACCTGTAGGTGAGATACACTGCCTCAATAGCCAATTGCTGGAAAAAATGGGTCCAACATAGTTACTTTTTACATCGCGCTAATTATTGTTTTACATCAGACCCTAGCTGATGAAAGTATTAAGTAATTTGTGTCCTGAGAGTTGTCCACCTATAGGCTGCTTTGCATGCAGCTTCTTATTAGCTTACAGTACCAAGGAGGAATTGGTAGAACTTGTGATAACACATTGGACAGGCATTTTCAGAAGTAATTAGAATACACCAGGGAAATAATACCCTGTAAGTTCTTACTTCTAAAGTCTTATTAATATGTTACTATTGTAACATACTGTCATATATAGCAATATATATATAAGCTACATATATATATATAGAATGAATAAGACCATATGCAAATATGTGAAGGAATGTACATTTTTAAGACCTTTCTTTGATTAATATAGAAAGCTTAAAATAAGGTCCTTAATTAAAAGTACTACAGAAAGAACTTGAAAGATGAGGGATGGTAATAAAACAGAGAAGAAGGATGACGTCCAGAGCAGTAGTAAAATAAAAGTTACGCTCCTGCCAAATGAAGACTAGAAAGTGCAGGTGAAATCATGAACTGGCTGGCCAATTTTTATTTCATGTGTATTGTCTCTGCCTCCTGAGTCTTGGCAAGAGTACAATGGAATCAAGGTAGGCAAAACTGAGCAAAAATCTGTCTCTGGCAAACCTCAAATAAACACATAAATCAGCAGGTGAATGCAAATGTACTTTAATGCTTTTAGTTCTATAAATTTAATTTGTAGGAAGTAAGAGTATAAAAGTAATAATCACAAGTCTAAAAGCAAAAACAGAGCAGAAAATAACAGCTATAGGTACAAAATGAAGTATTTAGCTTGAACATCTGGATAGCACATGCTACAATTCTTTATACGCTGGCTGCAATGGAGATTGTTGTTCTTCGGAACAATAAAATAGATCACGTTATGTTTAAAGCTCTAAGAACATCGCGTGCCACCCATTTGTTCAGTGCTGTGCTAAAATGCTCTGATGGCATAAAGTGCATCCTGTATAAACTGTGAACTCTATTTGAAAATAAAGTTTATAATTAAAATTGGCATTTGTGGGCCTCCAGCTGGTGAGTGCTGTTCTGCTGACGTGTGACATCACTCCCGACACCCACAGTATGGTCGCTCATTGTCAGACTTCGTGCCAGGTCCTCCCAATGCCAATGCCTCAGATGTTGCAATCTCCACAAAATGGCACCCAGCAGGAGGAGGCTTGCAAAGGCTTCATCTCACAGTTTATACAGGAAAGGTTTTTCCTCACTCTGCAGATAATCATTTTACTTTATTAAGCAATGATCTCGACTTTGAGTTCTGTGCAGAAGTTAACCTGTCTCCTGTAGCAACAGCAGCGGTTGCTTTTCAGGAAGGCCCACGTGTGAGCACAGGGGGAAGCGATTAGGCACTGTAGCTTAATGATGCTGTATTAGAGAGAGCTGGTCCAAGACAGCACAATATTAATGACGGTGGGTCAGGTTCCCTTGTACGATCTGGCTTGCTGATGGCTCTACTTTGTTGTAAAGGAACTAGGTTGTTGTGGGTTTTTTTTTTTTTTGACCTAATGAGCATCTCATGCGTGCAAGGTAACAATGTAAGCAAGAATTCAGGTTCAGTATGTGTGCTAGTAGCCAAATATGAGAAAAATTATTATAGAAATTAGATGTGAGCCTAAAAATGACACAGCCTACCAAGCAGTATGAAATTCCATTTTTGCTTATAGTCTTAAATGGAAGAAAAACATAGCTTTAAAAGCTTAATAGTTCCTATAAAGCTGTGCCTGCCTTTTGTAGTTTCAGCTGTTAACTTCATGTTATAAATTCTCCTTTGCTTTGAGATTCCAGACCAAATTTTAATGGTTCTGTTTGCAAACACTATGGCTAACTCTGCATTAATCTTATTTATTCAGCAGGTGACAGTCGTCCAGCCCCTCCCTGCTAAATTAGTATGAAGTAAGAATTTGTGCATTGTGCTTCTTAAAGCACAAGTTGTTATTGATCAGTTCTGAACACAGAGGGTGGTCTTGCTCTTAACAAAAGTTTTACACAAATCTTTTCTAGCTTCTATCAACAAATACTGAGTAAAAATATGAAATAGAAAGCTATAGGTAATTATAATGTTGCAGTTTAAATATTATGGTGGTACCGTTAGTGCGCTCTTCTGGATATGGACTTTTTTGCCTTCAGCACTCTGTCCTTGAAGGAGGCAATAATAAAATTACCCGCCAGACACTGGAATATTATTAAGTGACAATATAAGTCTCACCAGAAGGAAAAAAAAAAAAAAAAAAAAAAAGTCATAGGAAAATACCACCTTTTGCAAGTTCTACTGACCTTTTAATGCCATCAGTGGTGCCCTTATACAAACGTGAAGAATGAGATAATTACAACAGCTTGGAGGCTCACAGTATAAATTAATCTGTGTAATGATTACCTGGATTCTTAGAACAATGACAAGTGCTATTTTATAGGCTAATAATTTTTAAGTAATTTATGTAAAGCAAGCACACAGCAGAAATCAATTCTGGTGTATTGACTGTTTCAAAAATACAGTGTTTTGGTGGTGGGGAGGGAAATTAGTGAACTTAAATTAGAGGGATCAAAACTTTTAGGTGGAAAGTTATGAAACGCCTCTAAGCACTGTGGTCAGCACGTGTAGCTGAAGACAATCAGATGGCCAGGGACCCAGACAAGCTAGGTACAGGTTAGCACCCCCTCAGCTTGCCACCCAGCTGATAAGCCTGCAACTGTGCCAGTGGCTCAACAATGTGTAGAATGCTATCATTGCTGAAGCAGTTAGGAGAGGTAAGACAATTAAATGAAAAGCAATGCTACACAATATTCTGATCAATATTAGAAATGCTATGCCATTCTGGTAAGTGTTCATATTTACATAATGTGAATTGAGTCAGGTTATAATTTTTTATGTAGAGAGATGAGAGAGAAGGTAAAGAATTTATGATTATGGGCAACTGTCTCAAACACGTCTGTTCAAGCAAAGGGCCGAGGTGGGAAAGATGTCTCTAGTGAAGTGCACGTTTGAAGCTGAAAGTGAAAGGTTGTGGAATAGAGGACAGTGGAGGAAATAGGTGTGGCTTGTGCTGCTTTGGTGTTGAGGTGTCCACAAAAGATGTCTGCTGGAACAAACTGAATCAAGTTACACAGAGGAAGAGCTACAGGTAGATTTTCAAAAAGAATAAAGCATGCACCTGTATCTTGGTCAAGGGGCTGAAATCTAGCTTTAGGGAGTAGTTTAATTGTGAATGAGTTTCTAAGGAAGAAGGGAGAGTAACAGGGCAACAGGATGACCTGTCTTCTGTACAAAAGACTGTAAACAGATTGAGAATTCATAATACACAAATGGCCCTGATTTAATTGCTCTCAAAATCAGTGAAGGGAAAATAGAAGGCTTGAAATGTTGATATGGAGCAACATATGGCTTGTTCAGACAGCGAAAAAGGGGACTATTTTCTCCAGAATTCTCAGAAATCTAGGAAAATGTAGGAGACAGACTTCATCCCTCTTGCTTGAGGGAACATGAAAAGGAGAAAGAGTAAGTGTCTTTGAGAGACATATAAAGAAAAATAAAATGTGGATGAGAGTTATTTTTCTGGATGATTAATAGAGTATTTTAATTATTCTTTTTAATTTTTCAGTTTTCCTAAGTGTAATATAAGAGTATGCAAATACCATGATCTCTAAAAGGCTAGAAACTGTGGAGTAGGAGTAAGATCTACTATGCTATAAGGTCTTACAACACACAGTACTTCATTTTAGTCCTAAATGATGGTGTAAGCGAGATGGCAAGGCATTCTTTAGATGTGATAGATAGCCTTTTGTTCCAGAAGGTAAAAGACCAATAAATGTGTTTTTATTTTAAAAATAAATAAATCATTGAGAATCTGAAGATAAGAAGGATCCTAAAATGATGGTTATGTATTCTATATATAAGGCCCAGAACAAGAACTAAATTTAAGAAGTAGATTTAGAATCTGTCCTTAGGAAACTTCTTATGGAAAAACACGTTCTGAAAAACTGGTTTAAAAACAAACAAACAAACAAAAAATAAATAAATAAAAACAGGGCAAGAAGGAACCTCTGTTAGCTTTCTATTTTATAATGCATTTATTGATGATACTGATGATCTAGAGGGGCTACAAGTTTTTAGGACAGGATTACAATTCAGAATGATACTGGCAAACTAAAACATAATAATAATAATAAATAATAGTAATAATAATGTTGGTTTTGTACATTCTATTTCATTGTATTTTAAGAAAAAGAATAAAGATGTGCTAAAATGTGATATAGGAGCCCCATAATTAGTAGTGCAATAGTGGTCTCAAGGGAGAAAAAGTATATGCCCCCACAATTCCCCTTCTCCCCAGCTGAACAGATGATAGCAACAACCATGAGGGTTTAATCCATCACCTGTGGAAAATGATAATCCAGGTTTGTTTTTCCTGGAAAAGACACAAGGAGCGATTGTCATAAACCCTCAGTTATGTGAAAGGTCTGTAAATAAAGAACAGTGGCTTGTTGTTCCCCTATGTCTCCACTGAGTGAATTAAATCTTTTCCTAAATTTGTAATGGTTGTTAAATATGTTGCAATGCTCAAAGTACAAGGAATGCATTATCCTAAGGGAAGTATTTCTTTGTTACCGGGCACTTAGCTGAGTCAGGGGAGATAACATTATACTTCATCCTGCCACAGAGGAAGAGGGTAGATCAAATAATACCTTCACATACTACTTACCTCTCTGTTTATTCAGTTAGTGGTAAATATTGCTGTGCACTTTACTTAGCTGAAGCAATTAAAATACAGATATTAAAAATAATGAAGAGATGAAGTTGAACTTTTTTCTGATTATGAGATTTTAGCACTTGCACTGCTCCTTACTCAACAAAAGCTCAGTGCACTTTGTTGTGCATGCCTATTAAATTTTCCCTATTAAATTATCTTCTCCAATCTACACACCTGCAGTTTTATTTTATCCTCAGAATGACTCACTGTAGTTCAGGCACACCTACAGTGTGGAGGAAGAGTACATGGCCTCTTCTCATGATTGCTGTGAACTGAGCCAGATTCCCTTTATAATCCCACTGGTTTTCACTAGACATTTTTTTAATGATTTCAGTGTAATTAATTGGTTATTAAAATCCTGAGGATCATCTCCAGAACTACTGGTACAGTAGTTATAGTCAGTATTAACAAAGAAATGCTTATCTGTATGTAGGGGCTCACCTCAGGTACAGGTATGTTTTTGCTCCTTTATATTTGACTGGAGCAATGGTAGCATGGTGGTTTGGGTATGCTGGCGCTAGGATGGACGGTACCAACTATGTGTCACTTGTCCGTAGTCTCCTTTTAGTGAAGCAATTCTTCCAGGTTCTCATTTTGAAAAAAACGCTGGGTAAGAAGGGGAGACGTACGTCCTATGCTGTACCCATAGAGCTGGCTGTGTCGACTGAGCGACTTCTACGTATGCTGCTTCCTCTCAAGACAAAGCAATTCTGCCTGCACTGCCTTGGCATGCCAACAGCTGTATGCAGTTGAACATGCTGTCTGAACATGAAAAACAAATTTAACTTGTTCATTAAATGTCACTACTGGTAAGACCAGGGATGTATGGAAGAGCTAAGTAAGGAATTAATAAAGGGGTGTAGGAGGATTCTGAAAATTAAAATCAGTATACTTCTTTGGAGGTGAGAAGAAGTGAGAAAAGATAAATTAAACACTTGATGATTCAGGATGTGAGCCAAAATATTTTAGGCACATAAAATACAAAGCACTCCTGAGCTTTTCTGCTTATACAAATGGCTACTTTGGTCCAAGTCCTATACTGCAGAGTTAAATTATGGGAAATGCACACCAAAAAGGAGAGGAAACCAGAACGATTAGTGAGACTAAAGTGGAGGACACGTAATAAAAATGAATGAAACAGCACCAACACAGAAAAAAGAAAGTCCTGAAGACACAATACGCTTGGGTTTTGGAACAGTTGGTGTGGTTATTATTATTTATTACTGCCAGTCATAGCTCTTGATGATTGAAAGATATTTGATATGTGAATAGGTGAGAATGCCTCTGTGAAGCAGACAAGTGGTCCTCAGGTGCTCTGAGCTCTTCTGGAGCCCAGAAAGGATCAGGAAAGGACAATTCCTTTAGCAGGTGTTAGGAGTAATTGAGTTTTACTGATTTGATACACAGGTTAATACCTACATTTAGGTAAACTACATCAGATCAGTGTGATGTCTTCCTTGTTCTTTGCTTCTGGTAGGCAGTACTTCCATCAAAATGAGTAATGCTCTCTGAAGGAAATAACTTCTCTTAAAAGTATGTATTCAGATTTTTTTTGGAAAAATCCTTTTTTGGAGAGAGTGCTTCTTCAAACCAAACCTTGATTTTTTTTTACTCTTTTCCTCAGCCAGAAGAAAAAAACAAACAAAACAAAAAAAAAGCCTGATATTAATTGTTCCTCTGCCCTCCCACCTTCAAATCAAATTGTGTTACAGCCAGAATTCATTGGAAATGGTGGAGTACTTAACAGAACAAAGAAAAGCAAAACAGCATGCAAACATCTCTTCTTGTTCCACTACTACTTCTGTGGGACATTTAATCTTAATGATATTGACATGAGCCTTTTATCTTTGAAATGAAAATTAGTGACCCCATTAGAATGAAAACTGCTGTATTCATTGTAAGTTGTATGTGTCAAATAGAAATGAAGCTTTCTCTCTAGGCTGTTGTTTGTTTTCCATAACTATAAAGAAAGAATGACATAAGTCCCTGTGTCTTTCATTGATTTATGGAAATCTTACTCTGGTGACTAAAATCATTAATTTGGCTCCATATAAAAGGTACTTTAATTGTGTTTTAAAAAAAAAAAAAAATGTTGCACTTTGACTTCAATTAAGCTTACATAAGCTTGTACACATGGGAACTACTTTCAAGAGAGAAGTGAATTTGCTAACCTGGCATTTTTTCTCAAATTCACATAGCACTAATCAAAATGACATTGATTTGCTTACATTAGCAGCTGACACCTCAAACTTCCTTTTATTTGAGCTACCTGGGAGGGTGAACGTTCCTTGATGTAAAGCTACCCATTGGCTTGTCACAGCCAAAGATCTGTATCACAGCAAGTCCTGTGTCTTTAATCTGTCTTGTCCTTTTTTTTTTTTCTATGTCTGTTTCGAGCACTGTTTCATGCTTAAAAATAATGCATCAGGGTTATAACTGGATTTCATTCTTTCCTGAAATATAGAGAGGTAGGGAATAGAAGTCTAGAAATGTGCCGTGTAAACCTGCTTCCAGAAAAGAAAAGTCTGTGAAAGAGATTCCAACCTAATAACTTTATGCTACATCAATTTCTTGTCATGGTAAAAGCCTGGTTTTAAATTATATGTTGAGATCGTTTGCTACTAAAATAGCAAACTAAAATAGCCTCTTATAAGCCTCACACAGCAGAGATTCCTCAGTAATGGAGGCTGAGCTAGAAGATACAGAAGTCTACAACAAGTCTAAACCACCCATTTTTTTTTCTCTTGCTAGCCAGATCAGAAAATCTCTGGTAAATATATCTTTGGAGTAAGTGTCCTACTCCTAGAGTGCGGGAATATTTCCTTTGGTTACTACATGCTAAATTGAGAGTACTGGGAAAACTGAGAAGAGGTCTTAGCAGGCTACAAAGCTCTACTGGCATTGCTTGGTTTACATCAAGAGAAGTGGTTTGGTAGCAGTACAATGCATAAATAATGCAGGTAACAAGCTGGCATCAATTTGAGTTCAATGAGACCTCAGAGCTGGCAAAGCATTCTTGAAACTTATGAACCTTCTGTAAGCCTATAACCTTTCAAAACACTTGAACCTTTTGAATAATGTTTCAGAAAACTTGCTCTTGCACAAAAAAACAAAGGTGCTACAAGCTCATTCTCGTTTGAGCTGAAAAGGCTTTATCATCGTGTTGAGTAGCTGCCATGGCGCAGCATTAGAAGCAATCTTCTCTTGGCATCTAATCAGCATATAATTTCAATTGTCTGTCTGCTCTTCTTCCGCTCAGCTTTGTGCGACTGGTCTGTGCTAGGAAGTTTGGGTTATCAGAATAGAGCAGGGAGCTTCGGCAGGACAAAACCATGGCAATTGCAGGGGTTTACAGTGGGTGAGCTCAAAAATCTGCCTTGTGCCTTGTTTAATTAAATGAGAAACTTGCAGGAAACACATGGCTAGTGCCCCCAGAGGTGCCTTTTCAATTTCCCAATCAAAGCTGATGAAATTAGAATTGGCTATCAAATCCTTCTAGCAAACTTGCATCATTCTTTGCTAATTTCCTTCTAGTGGCCCCTTGAGAGATGGAGATAGTCTCAATGCTGCATATTAAGCTTTAATTACTGATTTCTGTTATGAGGGTGAGATAACACTCGGACAGAGATAGCTGCATCCTAGCTTGCAAGCTCCTCATGCTGAAAACCGTCCATAAAGTAAATGAAAAATGAGTCAGCAACCTATCACCAATCTCTGTCAGTGCATGCAGCACCTTCAGTTCCACAGTAGGATGCCAGCTGGTCTTCTATTAACAGTAAATTGAAGATTTTTATTTATTTATAAGTGTCATTAATCTGGTAGCCTGAATGCAATTTGCTTTCCAAAAAAAGATCATGCAAGGCTTAGCATCATCCATGCAGATGCAATATATAGTTTATGAAAAATATCAAAACGTATAATCCACAACAGCAGTGCTGTTACATGGGTTTTGAAGCTTTTTGTTTATTACATTACATAAAGGAGGAGTTCCTAAAATACTGCTTCATTTTTATTTATTTATTTTTCTTAAGGAAAAATCCTACAATTTCAGGTGAACTGCTTCTACCACTGCATGCCCGACTTGGAACTGCTTTCCATTCTATGCAAAATGATTGCACAGGATTTTAGGATTGTGATAACCTTGCTAAATTAAGTGAGATTAGAGGTTTTACTTGAAAGGACCATATCTGCCATGATGGAGCAGGTGTAGAGGGACATACAGAAATGAGGCAAAATGCCCTAACCCAGCAGATGAACTGGGGGGAGAAATTGCAGCGTCCTTGGAAGTTCCTATTAGAATTCTTCAAGTGTTCTAACAGGTTCCAGTAGAGACACTTGCGCGTTTATAGAATTGGAACGGTACAATGCTTTGTTACCATTCTTTCCATTTTATGTTCTTGCTGTTCATCTCCTCTGAATTTGCCTGACTTGCTACTGCCTTCTCTGTCCTCTCATTTCTTTCTGCTAGACCTGCCTGGAGTGCTGCATTTGAGCACGCTCAGTATAGCTCAGCACTTGAACAAGTGCTCTGAGATAAGCAAGTCACAGTTCTCAGCATGAAGATTTTTCTGTATACTCAATTAGTATTCTTCTTTTTGTTCCCTTTTTCTGCTTATCTAAATAAATTTGTTAGTCATTAGGGCTTGTGTGTTTGCACGAGTGTTAAAGCAAGCGTATCATTACACGGTGGATGGAAACTCTTCTGTTTGCTTAGATGGACGTTTTCAGTCATTGTGTGCGACTGGCATAGCATTTGACCAGATTATTGTGCTGTACTTGATATGTAGCAGGAAACGTAAATCTCCTGTCTCTTATAAGCAGATACAAATAGCTGAAAGTACAACCATCATTTGTAGCAGTTATTCAACTTTTAAAAAATAAAAGCTACTTCATCTTCGTACCCCAGTCCCCCACAAACCAACAGCCTGCTGGAGTTCCTGCTATACTTGGAAGTTCATTTGTTCTAACTTTGGTTGTCTTCCCGTTTAATGAGATGTTAGCATTTTATTTCTGGACATCTGGATAAGGCTTGAATTTATTACTCAAGTACAGTTTATGGCAGTTCATAAATTTTCATATTTTTTCACATCTGCATTTTTGGTACCATTAGTACTGATTAAACTTGGGAAGAAAAGAATTAGAACTTTAAAGTAGATGTGAGTGCATAACTTTAAAAAATTACAAAATATTGCTGAAACAAATATGCATTTTGTACTGGTAGGTTTTCAATTTCCAAATGTGCTATATGGTTCCTTTTAATTATATAACCCCAAATACCATACTTGTCTTCATTAAAATTTATTAGTTCACTCAGTCAAATAAATTCTTCTGAGTATCTCCAGTAAATATTCACCGTTGTGTACGATGAAATTAATTGTGTCCTTAAAGCTAATGCTTTTCTTCATTATATACTAAGCAGGCAAAGTGATTTCAGTATATTTCCTGGTCTGCCTCTTAATTTTTTTTCCTTTTGTTTAAAACAATTCAAGTTTACCCATTGAAAGCACCCTGGAAATGTAAGTCACTGAAATGTAGGGAGTGCTGTATAATGGGCTGTTTTGATTATGTACTGGGGTGGAGGAAAGAAGCAATTCAAAGCAGCAAAGTAGTTTTGAAGTTGAACAGCAGACTGTTCATAATTGAATCATAACACACCATACAAGTGGGAGTTTGGATTGCTGTTTAGGGGACACTGTCAATCCAAATGTCAGTCGGAGCTCCCAGCAGCGAGTGCGAAGCTGTTTCAGATGGTATTCCTGCCCAGCAGCCGCCTGTCTCATGTCTCTTCCTTCCTGCTAGCGTGTGAAAGCCTTCCAAAATTAAACCAATCTAAGGTCTTAAGTTCAGGAACAGATTGAAGCACATGCCTGGTCTGATGTTTGTGTGTCCTACTGCAATGCAGGTTCCAGTTTCATGCAAAAATATGCTCACCTGGTATTTCCTCCATTCCTGCTTAATTTCCTTTTTGCTACAATCAGTAGCCATCTGGTCAGATTGTTATGGTATTTTTGTCTAGGTTTAGGCCATTTAAAAATCTACTTCAGTGCTTTTCTTATTCTACTCACCAGTGCAGAATGCACCTGTACTTGAATGGCAATAGTACAGATAGCTTTTAAAGCTACCAGTGTGTCCCAGAATTTTTCATGGGTTTGTAATACCTAGAGGTCATATTTTTATGCTTATGCTCCATGGAAAGGATGAGGACACAGTAGTATTACATGAAGTATGTTTCATAAATAGGGTAATATACTTGTTTCATGTGGTCTGAAACTTGTGTTTTTAACTGAACACCTTTCATTTTCAAATTCTGAAGACCTGGGCAATTTTTTATTGGAGCATTTTCATTACGGTCAAGTGTGAATTTACTGTTTCTTGACAGGTCAAAGCAGAGATTTATTGGGGAGGGTATATTTCACATGAGTCAGAACCAGTGTAACTCCTAACAATGTTCATTTCAACATTTGCTAGAATTTCTAGTAAGATGAATGGGTATATTATTCCCCCATGGAGTGTAAAGTATGTCATTTTATTCAACTCCAATGGAACTCAACAATTTGTCCCATTTTAATAAAGTAGGCATCTTAAACAAAACTTCAGATGTGACTGTAAACCATAGCTATATTTGACTTTGGAGAAAAGTTTGCTGTGACTTAAGAACACAACACATCTCACTGATCTCTACTACTACTATTATTATTAGCCTTTTACAATCTAACCTGATAGTCTGCTTATCAAGAGTAGGATCTGATGCTTTATCTGTTCCTCATTCACAGTCATTTCCAAAAGGAAAATCAGGTGTAGCTCTAGTTTTCTATTATGGATTAAGAAATGGGCAAAAAGAAGAAAAAATACTCACATGGCAATAGCAAGAGCTTATATTGCTCTTAGCAGCAGTAGCCCTCCATAATGGGTCTAATACTCTCCTCACTCATCTGTTATGTGCCGATACCTTCAGCAGATGAGCCAGGCTGGGGTGTGCATAGAATTACTTGATGAACCTAATGGTTCCACTGTTTTTTTCCATTTAAAATTTATGAATTAATCACCTGCTAATGTAATGTAACCATGAAGTTATAACACCACGTGTTGTTACAACACCAAAAATAATCTCACGGACGGATTTAAACAGACTGAATTAAAATGAAAGCCGTCTTTGCCTACAGTTAGCATTGCGTTGGGTATTCACTGAATGTTCACATTTAATACAGTCTGGCCCCATCTATATACCATGAGATACTGCATGTTAGGGCTTAGTTATTACATTTGGCCATTCAAGGAACACCCAAGAAGCAGATGGCAGTGTTTCTTCCGTGGGATCTCTTATGCAAAAGAAAAGACTTCATCATGAGGCAGGACAAGCCCAACCAACATTTGCTCAATGAGTCCTGCACTATGCCCTGAAGTTGATGAGACTATTAACATTAATTATTCATGTGCTGACAAAGGCCGCTGCAGGAGACACAGAATGAAGACTAATAGGGTAAAATGGAGAAAACTGGATGCACGGGAGAGCTGGGAGAATGGAGTATCTTTCAATATTTTTCCTCATTAGTTTGGCTTATTTCCCACAGGGGCACCAGCACAGGTCTTTGACACCAGGACTTTTCCTTAACTCTGACTGCAAATTCAGAGCCACATTTCCTTCGTGAGCCGCACTCTGCTCCTGAGCCCTGACCCCGCTGGCAGCTCACACATCCTCGCTGATTGCCACTGCCCTTCAGGCTGACAGCTGGGCCTCACCCGCCTGGGGCACAGCACAGGACGGGGGAGAGCTCAGTCCTCAGCTCTGTGCTAAAAAAAAAAAAAAAAAAAAAAGGGCACAGCGTAACCACCAGGGGAAGTCAGTGACTTCCCCCTGTGCTTCGGGCTCCAGAGTTCTCCCAAGGGTGCTCTGACAAGAAGGAGCTTGGCAAGAGGCCTCTGCAAACAGCAATGCTGTTCTGCTTGAAGCTCGGTGCTTCTCGGGGCAGGGCGGGTAGAGCAACAGGAGGATGGATGCTCAGAGCTTCTTGGTGAGCTTCTTCTCAGGGGCTTTATAAAATGCTGATAGTTATATTTTTAAGTTACTGGAGCTGTGAAACTGAAATATACAGTTACCTGTAAATGTGACTCAAGTTTTAGGGCTATCGGCTAAGAAAATCAGTATCTGCTTCTCATAAAGTATCTTTAATTGGGCTATTTTATTTTAGAAAGGCAATTCTACAGAAAACTCAATTAGTCTGATCAGTATACTGTTAGGGAAAGACTGAATTTTTGCATTGCTCCAGCTGACATTGTACTCCTCCGCTCCCCCCTCTCCCCCCAAAAATAAAAAAAATCAGAACCATCCGAAAAAGTTTCAAGATTTTGGCAATTTGTCTTATGTAGGGCTGGTAAGGTTCTGATGTGAGAACATTTCCTGCTGCAAGCTGGCATGTATAAAGACTGCAAGGAGTGAATTAAACACATCTAAACTAACTTCTTTACATGCCATTAGCCATGTAAAGAAGAAAACTCTCACTTGGTTCTCAAGAATGGAAAAAGCCCACAGTCTTGATAAGCCTGACGTGTTCCCATAGTCACCTGATTCAACCAGTTATCTAAGAGGAAAAGGCCCTATGCATCACCATTATTAAAAATAAGAGTTGCTATGGCATATGGTCATCCAAGTTTTTTCCATTAATACACCTACAGTAAGATTTTGAATTGGATGCTTGTGTGTTGTGAAATGGTTATATTTTAAATCACTCTTAGCTCAGCAATGTGTGCTAGAAGGCTGCTTGATGTACAGGGTACAAGTGCAGCTTTTCCTCTTAGCAAGCCTGCTCTGTAAATTTTTCCTTAAATATATATATATTCATATATATGTATTATTTATATATATATAAAAATATATATTTTTTTAACTCTGAGGAAAAATTTCTGCCCAAAATATACAGCTCTAGTGTTTACTATTGGTTTAGGGTGGGAAGGAAAAAGTCAATTTTTAACAAAGGATTTCCTAAACCAGTTTATTACGGATGATATTCTCCCATCCACGCACACAGTTCTGGCACCACTTTCAATCTTATCCTGCTTTTGGTATTGTCTACAGATACTCTGAACTAAATATAGGGAAGGGGAAAAATGGACAGGGAGGAACAAAAGAAAACCAAACGTCCCTACACAGAGCTTGTTTACAGAACCATTTGTTATGAACAGAAATTGCTGTTGCTCTGCACCAGGTCCTCTGGTAGGAGATAGTACTCTGGGAAATAAATAAGCTTTAATGGGAGATTGTTTTGCTGGTGACTGGCACTACATGTCTGGAAGCTTGCTGCAGCAGTTTGGAAATGGCAATGACATGAAACAAGGGTAAAGTCTTACTGACAAGTCAAGGAAGATCTTAACATTTCCAGAGGTGGCGTTACCATGTAGTAGTGTGAAGTACTTCCCCCAAACCCCAGTGTTCATAGGCTGAGTTGTTCTGAGCTCTGTCCACCACACCTGGATGCCTTCCCCTGGTGCACCCCGGGGTGCTGGTGCAGAGCTCCCCTGCAGCCGGATGAGCATCCTGCCCTCAGCTCGAGAGTGCTCTGAGCTCTGGCCACGCAGACTGCATCAGGGACTATGAGACGATGTACCTTAGCTCTTGGCATGTGCCCTGTTGCATGGGCAAAGCGTTTAATTTCTGTTATTTCTGCTGGTGCTTTCCTTTCTCTGTGCTGGAAAGGATATTTGACTCTCTTTACACTTGTTTTAATCAGCTAATTTTTCTCATGGTTCTTATTGCACTGTGAACTGTAGGTTCAAAGTATTAATAATTTACAGCTCTCTAAAGTTCAGTGGAAGTACATTTAGTTTTGTTTATAATAGAGAACTGGAAAATGAATATTTCTTTCTAATTAATGGAAGAATAAATTGAGTTGTTTTTTTTTTTCCTTCCCCTTGTGCCCTTTGAATCTCTTCTGTTGGTGGTGATCTCAGTTCTGTGGGAATCTGGAGCAGCAGAGAGCCAAGTGATTCACTTTGGGGAGCAGCGTGTCACACCTCAGCCATTGCTCCAGCATTAGCAGCGTGTCCCCAAGGACTCTGTGGTTGTATAGGCTTCCTTTCCCGTGATCCCATCTGGGACATCAGCTAATGCTAAAGATGTCCACTTTCTCCATGCTCTGTAAATCAATAGCGTAGATAAGAAGGGAGTCTCGTGTTCTTAAAATGGGTGGCTATTTGTGTTTGACAGTAACACAAAGAGACTTGGTTACTTATTAAGGATGAGCCTTTTTGCCTTTTTTTTTTTTTTTTATATTAGACATATCAGAACCTTATGCATGTGATTCTTTTTGTTAAAAATAAAATGAGTAACTCTAGGTGACCTGTGCTCCCAAACCATGTTAGTTAATAATTAAAATGTGTTCAAACATGAATGATTGAGTTGTTTCTAGAGAGACATAATTTTCTTATGCTGTACAATTAAGCAATATTGTTGAAACTAGACATTCAAAATGCTGAGACTTGCTTAAAAATGCTGATTTTAAAGAAACACCCATATGACATGTTCTCATAATTGTCCTTTGAGGTTTTTAAAGCTATTTTTTTCACTACTCTTTGCAACTAAATTTCTAATTTTGAAAAGAAACCAGAGTTGTGCAATAATAGGAACCCTACAAAAGAAACCTTGAAACATCAAGGGACTCAATGTTAATAACTAATAGCAAAATGGTTAGAAGAAAGGGGCACATTGAAAGTGTCTTGTGTGCAGACATCTAAGTGCCAGGTTACTTACAGTAACACTTCTTAGCAGGGGGAAGAAGTGTGCATCACTAGCTCATGGTCGGTCTACTGCCCCCCAGGATTTCTAGATCTTTTTCTGAAAAGCTGCTTTCAAGACAGCCTGCAGCAAGGCAAGGGGTAATTCCTCCCCAGGTGTGGGGCTTTGTGTTTCCCTTCCAACCTGGTGACATTCCTGCTTGCCCACTTCTCCTGGCTGGTGAGGGTCTCCTGAACAGCACCTCAATCATTCCCCAGACCAACCTGGCAGTTCCCAATCCACCTCACGGTCCTCTCCCTCAGTAGTAAAATCAATAGTAAATCTGAGTAGAGAGGTGTTGATACTGAGAAACAGAAAGCTTCTGAATATCGGTGATGCTTTTAGCCCTCTTCCCCTGGGCATCCTCCAGGGGAAACATTTAACTGCATTGAATATAATTGTATTAATCCCTGAGACACTCAGATGAACTTCTTAACACTGCAAGAGTTAAACAATTTCTGCTCTCTCTGAATAAGATAAACCCCGAGTGAAAGGTGTGGGACTGCAGACTATTTCGTAAGGTGAAAATTGTATGCAGCTTCATTAGTGCAGGAAGATTCAGCTGAGCTTTTGGAAATTAATCCAAATGCAAATGGCCGCAGAATTATGACAGATTTTCTCACAAGTTATGTTCTTAAATGATTAATTCTTTTGAATGTTTCCATTTGGAAGGCGATATCTTTTATCTCTGTGCAAATATTCTTAGCATAGGGCATATCAGAAAAGAAGCAGAGAAAATCACTAGCCAGAGAGAAAAACGATGATGCCAGGAACAATGGCTGTTAAGAAACAAGCCTGTGCTCATCCATAGCTACAACTAAATCCATTGAAGCCAATGGGAGCAGTTGCTTTTGATGATCGGGTAGCTTTATAGCAAATCTTATGAGCTTCCCCTTGCAATACAATTTGGAAAACACTACTCTGCACTGCTACCTTTGGTAAAGAGTCTCAAAAAGTTTTACATGTTAATCAAACTCCCAGTGCACTCAGGGATGATATCCAGAAGTAAGGATGCAGAAACCAAGACAAAAAGTGGTTTTGCTTTGCGCGGAGAAGTGACAACTGTAGTTGTCGGAGCAATAATTTTAAACGAGTTGTTGGGCAGCAGGGCACCACTCCGACCTCACTGCTGGTAAGGCTTGGGCAGTCAGGAAGAGCAAAAGGGTCCAGAAACAAGAAGAAAAGGGAGAGGGGACTGCCTTGTTCTAATCTGGGTTAGCCTATTCATTTAAATCCAGACAGAGCTGTTTTAACTGAGTAAAATTAGTCCTTTTGTGTTGCTGTGCTTTAACTTGCCTTAAACTCAGGAGCTTAAAACAAATATTGATGACATTAAAGCCATTAGATGAATAAGATAATGTTGCAAATGATGACATAGTATTTTTAATATTGTACTTTATATTTTTGTAGTGCTAGTCATGAAAGATTGTACGCCTGTGTTCGTCTTAACTGGGATGTCCAATCATCTGGTTACGCATCTGACAGGACTACATAGGGCTAGAAGGGTGTCAAAAAGTATGTCAGAAATCCTCATTTCTTATTTAAATCTTTTTTTTTTTAAAAAAAAAAAAAAAAGTCGATGTGTCAAAGCTTATTTAATTTAAAAACAACAACAACAACAAAGAGGCTCTTCAGATCAATAAAATATGAAGAATACCTGCAGGCTTCACAGGATATCAAGATGTGAAGTTCATATGCATCTGCATAACGGTGTGAGTCACAGATGGATAGGGGCACTGGAGTGATATTTACAATACCTTTATTCATTAGTTGTATAGTTCAAATTTGCATTGGAAAAAAACTTCAGGCATGTTGTATTCATTCTGTAAAAATAAAAATTTGATTTAGTAGATATTGCATCTTGGAAGACAGTAGAAAAAGTAATTTTAAGTTGATTATTTTTCCCCACATCTTTTTATACTTTGCATTACACTAAGACTTAAAATAATAATAATAATAAATGCTGTATGCTAGTCTTTTGAATCTGGTACAAGGACTCTTCCTTCTTGGCTCTTTCAGTGCCAGTAATTAGGCCATCTGGTTGGTGAGGGAAATTAATTCAAGACCATATTAATTCCTACTTTTAAATTTCTTTGTGAATAACACTTCAGGAAAAAATGAGGCTTGCTGGATAATCAGATCTAAAATTAAGAGAACTTCTTGTTGATCATCCTATAGTGCTGGTTACAAAATTAATCATAGATGCTTAGAAACTATAGTGATAAACCTGTTGTCAACATCTAGACAGAAAAAAAAGATTAGAAGGAGCATGAAATTTTCATAGTTTTGTTTAGGTTGGTGCTTGTAATGCGAATGAGTGTCCAATTTGTTCAGAAAATCATGCTGAACCTTTAAAAGACAGGGATGAAGTATAATGGTTTGGCTCTATATAGCTTCAAACCCCATGCATCTGATTTTCATGACAGTGTGCTGGACTCTTAAGGTGCAAGAGTGGCGGTGAAAGTCAGGAACATTAATTTAAGTTTTCCCCAATCTACCTTTTAAAGGTGTGGTTTTTGTTGTGTTGTCTTTTTTGTTTGGTTGTTTGTTTAGTAACAGTGAAGAGTTTTTTGATCTTGTTGCCAAGAAACCCCCCCCCCCAAGCAGGCAGCTGATACCATGTCATACAACTTCTTACTTCCTACTAAAAGGGGCCATGGCTGAGTAAACAAATGCTACCCGTACTGCTTGCCTTGCTCTTGAAGCTTGTACCTTGCTTACCTTCATCACCGCTTTCTCAGACCGCTTACAAACCAATTTGTTTCTGAAGAACATGGTTATCATGATAGCTTTCTGTTGTAAAGAAACTATATTTTTAAGTAGCAAACTACTCTATCAGATACAAATTTCAAATTATTTTGCAGTTTCATGGAAATGGTCTTCTAAATTGCACTTAATCCTGTTCTTGCCAGGAACTGAAATTGAACAAAAGCACTGTCTACTTTCACATCTACAATGGGTGGCTAAGAAGTGTGATATCCAGGCAGACAGCAATATATTTTCCGTGCTCAGATTATCATTCTCATTTCTTCAGGATTCCCCCATGCTGAAGGACACCTTGCTGTCTTCTCCCAAAGGCCTCTCCTCCATCTGACGGCGTTTTGTGAACTGAACCTGCTTCTGAGGGAGCTGATGCGCATGACAGCATGGCCAATGCTTTACCAGCTCAATTGTTTGAGATGTGAGGAGCAGGCAGGAATGTGTCCATCCTTCCCAGATTCAACTGACACAGGCTTGTCTTCAATTTTTAACCATCTGTTAATTCTTCTAATGTTAGTGATTTTGCTCCGTGGTTTCTGCTGTCCCAACGTCAGTGCAGTAGGTGTTAACAAGCAAAGCGTCTGTTTAATGAAACACTGGTTTCTGGGCAGTAAGTAATGTGTTTAGGACTTGGGACTGCGTTTTAGAAGACAAAGGAGGGATATTAGGCTCAGCTTGCGCCTTTGCCTACCAGGTGAGCAGGTAATGATGCGTGCCAGATAGTGGCGTGTCCATTTGTTTTCCTAATGCAGCAGGAATTTGAAAATCTTCACATTCGGTTTTCTCAGAGGAGGAAAACATTTGACCAAAGATCAAGATACTATTCAGGTATCAAGTTGTCTAGCATCATGAATTACTATTTTGTGTTTCGTTTGTGGAGAAGAAGCCTTACCCACCACAGTCCTCTGCTTCTCAGTCAGTTATTTCAACCTGTTAGATCAGTAGAAAAATTAGGTAAGCACATAAGTTTGTTCTTCGTATCGAATGGGGCTTAGATCAGACTTGGGTAGTCATACCTGTACAAAGTGTTCCAGCACAAACCTGAGTAACAAAAACAGTGCTGTTGTGAGTAATTAATCCTTTTTCTGATCATCTCTTCCCCATTAAGCTGCTTTTGAAAGGATTAATTCTTGAGGCACAGAACTCATAATCCTCATTGTGAAGGTAATGACGACTTATGTTCAGTAGTGTCCTGGAGATGCTTAGACTCATGTTTACAAAGACACCATATGCCAAAATTTCTATTTTCCAAAATGATTAAGCCTTCAGGGTGGGATCACAGTCCATTTAGACTAATTAAATTAGAGGTAGCCTTTTGCTTTGTTCCTGGGATTCAAGATGCACAAGGCTAGTGGCTGTGAAGCCATGGTTGCTTCAGGGTTGTAGTGTGCAGCTCTTTAAGAATACAGAGAAGATAACTCCATAGAAAATCTAGTAAAAAATGTAGACTTTAGGGATTCCACTAGATCTCCGCAGTATTGAAGTCAGTCAACTTTCCTAACTTAGCACACAAGGAGCATAAAGTATGAGTGATAGCTTTTAAACCACAGATGAAACCTGCAAACTCAACCAAAAAAGCTTTGTGAGGAAGTTGTTGGTATTCCTGAGCAATGAGAGTATTACACCCAGTGGTGTCAGAGTACCGAATGTGCAGCACAATGCATGCCCTCCTACACCCACAGTACTCCCTCATCCCACTCAACCAATTAACAGTAATTAGATAATTACAGTTCATAAGAGTCTTCAAAGGATGAAGATCTTGCTGCTTGGGACTCATTAGCCCTTCTTAACATATTTATTACACTTTTTATTTCTGACCACAAAGGGGAAAAAATTAAAATATTCTGTGTTGCTTGCCATATTCTGCTCATGAAGCATAACCTGCAAAAGCACTCCTTCTCCCAGATGCCCAATGTTAGCTCTGTTCTGAACTGAATGTGACAGGTAATGATGTAGAAAGGAAGCTTCTATAAAACACCTTGTATTTGATCATAAGATTTTTTTTTTTACGAGAGTTTCAAAGCAAATGACATTATTTTTATACTGCTGGCAAAAATTTAGCCACTTGTTCTCCATAATAAAAATGATGGTTTATAATTATGCATGCAGCATCTAACACGCAAGACCAAATGGTTGCAGTAGATATTTTCATGCAAGGCAGCCACATTTCAGATGGCTGATGGAACTCAGCTTTTGTTGTTGTTGTTTGTTTTCTTTTCTTTTCAAATTTCCCTTAAATGAGCAAACTTTGGAATTTCTCTTTTTACCTACAAACTTTGTTTCTTCAGCTACATTTCTGGAGGACCCTTTTTTTTTCTTTCCTTTCCCTTTTTACAGAATGACACATACAAGTTGCCACAACACCAAACACGAGGCAACTAAGCAAGGCAGTGAATGCCCTTATAGTCCTAATGATGATGAGAGGATCCTCTAGATGGTAAACCAGAGCCTACAAGTGATGCTCTGTGTCTCCTATATGGGAACTGGCCTTCTTCATTGCCCATCAAAGAAATCTATTAGGGCTAACATAAATGCCTTAATTTTCTATAGAGTGGATACACCACACGTGCTTGTGCATGAAGTCACAGAGACTAGAAGCCTCTAATGTTAGATGCAAAAATCATTTGCACCTTAGAGAAAGTACTTCTCGTGTTGGAAACTACTGCTGACATGTGCTTCACCTCAGTTTGGGTCCAAGGGGCAGAAGGCGAAGGAGTGCTTGTGTAGGGCCCTTACTCTGGATCAGCCTCTGAAGGAGTTTTCCTTTCAGGGGAGAAGATGAAAATACTTAAGTGGCCTGTGTTACTGATGGATGGGAGGGATAGCTGAAGGATAGCTCAGCTGTCAGTGCACCTTAACAAATAATTTATGATGATTTCTTCATCAATCCTCCACGTGCTTTTTTTTCCCCTTGCGATGTCTATTAGAGTAGAGAGCCTGTTACAAGTAACACCGTGGCTGCTGTTTTCCCAGTCTAATAGATAGCTTATAGAGAGCAAAATATTTGTTGACTGGTTGAAGCAGCTTTCTTATCCCAGCCCTCCAACTTCAGAGGAACACTAAGAGGCCAGCTGGGACCTAGGATTTGAGCCTTGCTTTTGATATTTGTACTAAATCTATTGTCCTGTGTCTACACCTTCATCACAGTTAGTGAGGTAGAGCCAACCACATGGGGATTAAGCTATTTTTCTTTTGTTACCATGCTGTTTCCAAACCACCCTCTAGCAGCCTACTGTACAGCTACAATTATAAGAACTGAGCATAACTGAAACACTGGTGAAATTAAGTGGAACAAAAAATAAGTTAATCTGTACATCCTTTAATGCAGAGCTTTTGTTTATTTCCAATGTATTTACTGCCGATTGTCCAGCAGTATCGGAAGGACAGTGGCATGATGGTTATACAATGCTGAAGCTGCGGGTAGCAGTGGAGATGGGTTTTTGGTGGTGGCTTTTAGTGGTGGCGGCCGGCGTTGTCGGATGTGGGTGCTGCCAGTGCAGCTGCTGCGGGGCAGGATCTGGGTGGGACCCAACGATAGGCTGGTGCTGGGGGGAGACGAGACGAAGGGAAATCAATGCAGCAGCTCTGTTCTGTGATTTGGCTTATTATGCTCTCCGCTGCCTGGTCTGAAAGGTTGTGTTTGATCGATTAATTAGAGCGCTGCACTATCAAGCGTAGGTCACTTGACAGCCTGTGTCAGCAGAGTCAGTATTTTGATGACTCTGGGGAAAGGGGTGGTGGATTCCACCACGTGGTTTGGCTTCCACGTGATGCTGAGACCAACAGGCGAATCATTTCAGGTTCGATCACCAGTGCAGAGCTAAGTCAGGCCTGGCAGGCAGGATGGGCAGCCGAGGGGTTTGTGCTGGTTTTGCAGGGATGTACTTAAAATGTGACACTGCAGTGAGGGAGGGGAAGTAAAGCTGGTACCTGACGGAGCTTCCCAGGGAGGATTGTCACATTGCATGCATTTACCTGGCTGTAGGTGCACATAGAGGAGGCAGAAGCAGATCTTATTAGTTCTGAGAAGTTTTATCAGGATGGGAAAATCGATGCTGACACCAAAAGGCAGATCATTTTTTGGTGGTGGCACAGTTAGGTGGTTCGCTGTTTTTTGGCAAGCAGCTGGTTCTTTTCTCTAAATTTCAAGGTTGCCCAAGCAGAGGCATTCTAATAGCACCAGTTGTAATGTCATCTGTTTGTTCATCTCTTCCCATCGGAAAGGAGGAAGTGGGTGACTGCAGGCCTGCCTTCCTTCCGTCCTTTGGGGCTAGCGAGGGCCTGTGGTGGAGCAGGACTCCAGCCTGTGGCCAGTTCCTCACGTCCAGCTGCTGGGAAGGCGCAGTGCTCTTGCTGGTCCCCAGCCCCTGCCCTGTGCACCAGCCCTTCCTCCAACAGTGAATTGTCACGTCACTGACCAACACCCCTGTTTCTGTGGGAAAGGTGATGCCTTGTCCCCTTCCTGCTTAACAAAGAGAAGTTTTTCCCTGCGAGCAATTTTCTTAAACCGTTTCTTAAGTGCCTTAATTAAGCACCTGCAGTTTTAAGATGCTTTTCCAAACAGAAAGCTACTTATGGTTTATGGAATAACTGAAGAGGGCTTTGGTAAATCCTCATTAAATGTATTACACTACATTTGGTGTACATTAAATGTACACCAAAAAGATCAGTGCCTTAGAATCCCAAAGGGTGCATACTGCAGATTTCCTCCCCTCTTACTCAGGCTCAGCTGAGACAAGGAGAAGGTTACCAAGAATTTACACATCTTTGTGGATCCTAGACCATGTAGCAACAACTGCAATTCCATCTCTCCCTCAGCCCTCCACTTGGAGCCTGCTATAATCCAAGCCAGTAACAAATCAAGAATCATAAGCATGGCTACAGTAAGGTTCATTTCCTCAGCTCTTAAAATTAATGAGGGAAGGCTTTAAGACCTCATTACTTGCTTGTCTTTATTGGCTGGGATTGTACCACTGTGTTGGGAGATACTACCTGCATGATGGTATTTGAAAGCTTTTCTGCAAGCTGTGCATCGGTTGTCTAAAGACTTCTGTCTCGTAGCCCCATCCCTCCAAAATCAGACCAGGAATTTCACTGATCTATGAATGTTCAGGTGCGTAGGTGTGCTATCCCTCCTTGCCAGCAGTGCAAGTGGGAACAGCTTGCATGGCTGTGGCTGTGCTTACAGTCCCCCACGGTTTTGAGTGATAATGAAACCAAACTGGAAATTGTTTCCTAATCTCTCAGCTTATTTTTATTGGTGAGCTCTGCAGATCACAATGGGGTCAAACTGGGTACTTTCTCAAAACAGGCCTATTTAAAGCAGATACAGTACATGAAGTTGTGGTTACTGGAAAGTTCAGACAGGTCAGATAATTTCAACTCTTGTTATGACTGCTTTTCACAGGAATTTGTTGTTCTCCCTCACTTGTAAACAAGTACAGAAGCACACATTACCACTGAATCATCTTTCTGATGTCTCATGCAGACAGTGTCTTGTGTTAAGATCTGCCTGGCTGTTTTTAATGAGAACTAGAAGTAAATATATTTGCATATCATTCCAAGTTTGTCCTGTTTGACGTGAAGAGCAACAAAAAAAATGTGCATGTCTTTGACCATGAGAGTTAGCTTAATTTTGCAGTCTGTGGGTTAAGAAATCCCCTTATTTATGTAAAGAGTAACTTGCACCATTTTCAGGTTTGTCCAGCAGTCAATTCTTAATCCATTTAAAATGTGTTCTTCTGATACAGCACGGTGCTAATCTTCTAATCAGAATGTCATGGTACGCTTAGTCAAGTGACTTAGAAAAGTCTACATTACATCTGCATAGTAAAATTCATCAAATGAATATAATCTCTAAAAAGAACGAATCACGGTAATGTTCAAACACTGTGATAGTTTCTATTTTAATACAGATACTTACACTTTAGGTGAACTTTAAAACTTTTAATTCTTTTTTTGTGTGTGTGTGTATCAGATATTGCTAGTATAGCTTTCAGAGGGGAAGAAAAAGTGGTCTTACTTCTTTCAAATTGTGTTTGGGAAATTGCTAGAACATTTCATTTTCACTTTTATAAAAAGCTAGTCTCGACAAAATGTTTCTGGCTTGGAAGATGGAGGATTTGTATAAGAACAAAACAATATTTTTGTGAGAGATAATATCATAAAAATTCATATTTCTCTGCTTCATTTGGCTTCAGGACTAAATAACTGAAATGGAACTAGACTCTAAATTATAACCGTGAAACTGTCTAGCTCTTTTTCTGTACTAAAGACTATTTATATGACCCTTGTGCTCTGAAATATAAAACAGCCTCCTTTACATGTGAGACAATAATTAAAAGGAAGGAAGCCAAAATCTAGACCTCTTAGCTCTTTATGCAGCAGCTAGCTCAGCATTCCCACCAGAGGTGTACAAAGCATTACCTTTGACAAATCAAGCAAAAGCAGCTCTTGAAGATTATCTATCTGATGGTAAAAACACATTCACATGCTCTGTAACACAGCACAAGTCTGGCAGGTACAAGAGAAAACACAGTCAGCTCATTAAGAGGTTGTTGCAAGTCATAAATACATACTAATATGATGCCTTTGTTCCAGCTCAGTTTATTTTTCTTGTAGAATATAGACATTTTAGTCAAAATTGGAAGCTTATGACAGATTTAATTTTTCCTCTGGTTTGTAAAGCTCAATACCTGAGGTAGTATCATATGTTGAGTGAACAGCATCCTACTGAGGACACAACACTCTGACTTCACAAACTGTTGCAGAGGACGTTGTCTTTGTCACTGCTGTACTGTAGGAACTGTTACATTCTTTAAACCTTGTTCAGGTGGCTTTATGGCCAGTCTTCCTCTAGCTTTTCCTGTGACAGCTCAGCAGTAACCTTGCCATCAGCCAAGGCGAGCAAACAGCAATTTTGCTTTATCAGCTCATCTGAAATATATACCAGGTTCACATCATAGTATATTCTGAAATCCCAATTCCCAGGCCTCCACATTGAAGAGTGTGACTAAGTCAGGCTATTGCTGTCACCTGCCCTGACAGCATGGCTCTTCAGGGTGGCAAAAGTGCCCCCAGGCTTGCAGTTGTCATGTGCTGTTAATGTTCATCTGAGTGTCTGTGAACAGACTCTTACGGAAGGACTGGTTAACATGATTAACAGCACTTTGTTTAATGGACAGGAAAAGGGGATGCTATGCAACCAGGATTTTTGCTTGGTTTTCCACGGGAATCCATACACATGAAAATATCTCGGTATCCGTTATAGTTCCAAGAACAAGAAAGCTGAAGCTTAGTCACGTACTAAGCGTGGTTGGAGGTTGAAGGGATCTCTAAAATCAAGATTAATGTTAGAGTTCTGAGAAGGAGAAATCCAAGCCATCTGGTGGGAATGGGGCTCAGAAAGCTTCCCAAAGCAAAGGTGGGCCAGCTACAGGGAATGCCACCTGCATGGTCCTTACCCATGGCATTGGGGTGGCTCGAGGCAGAACTCACAGCCTAGGGTTAGGGTTAAGTGGCTCTGGCTCTGTGGTATATTTAAAGTAGCAAAAAACCTGTGACACTGAAATTTCGGTGAAAGAGGTAGGAACCTATTGCAAGTTTTCTAGGTATGAATTTGTGATAACAATAAACGTACCAAAGTCAGAGACTTCAGGAGTTGTGTGGTTTTCCCAGTGCAAGAAATAAGCATGACAGCACTGCGCAGTCACAGCAGAATTTTGGTTTCTGGTTATCCATCGATATTCTTAGAAACTAGTAACTCTTGCTTAGCATAATTCTCAGTGTCTATAATTAGCACGAGGTAGCTTGTGAAAATACTATCTTAATAATACCAAATTAGATTTAATTTTTGCAATAAAAAATGTATGTATTGCAAGTTCATTGAAGTGGTTCCCTGCATTGATCAGAACAATATAGAGAAACACCAAGTGAGTTTTGACATTGTGTTGTACATATTTCTAAATCTGTCTGTAAATCCATTTGAGGTGGTTTTGTTCGTATGAAGATGATATATTCCAGGCTGCGAACCTACCATCAGTCTGGCCTCTCTCTGATAGAGACCCTCCACCGTCAGCATTCTCAGTCAGTACAAATGTCAGCAGAGTGGTTTGTAGGAACAGATGCTGTGAGTGACAATGTTTGAGAAGATGATAACATCTGGAATCACTGCAGCTAAAGTTGAGAGGTTTTGGGGGATGTGTAGAGACCTTAAAATTCCTGATTTTTGAATGTCATGTGATATTGTGCTAGCTAAAAAAAATAGTCCTCTTACACCTGTCTCCACCTTTACTTCTGTAAATCCTGTCTGCACCTTCCTGTAACTGCCCTTCTGTAACCTACTTCACTTAGAACAATTGGTAAAGCACTTATTTCCATAATGATTATGCAGAGAACTACTTAAAACCCTGGAGTTACAGCTAAGGACTTATAGAAGTCCTTACAATTACAAAAGAGGAGAAAATAGGGGACTTTATTAATTGAAGATGACAGACTCTGTTCTGTTTCCTCTTCTGTAAAGTTTCAAAGCCTCTTTGAAACAAATGCAGAACTTAATTGTATAGGAACAGTGTTATCTAGTGAGCACCATATCAAAAATGTTCGTTCATTTGGGATTGTGTTGTGATGTAGTCAGAAGAAACAGCCCTTCAAAAAAGCTCTAGAGATCGAGAAATGAGGTGTGGGTGATGGGAAGAACTCATTGAATTATTCAGAGTCAAGAACAGCAATGTATGCAGGTGCATAACTTACTTGGTAACCTTTAGCTTCTGTTTAATTTCTCTTTCTCAAGTAAAGAAAAAGTATCACTTATGCAGTAACCAATCACTTTGACGTGAGAGTTTCCTGATTATGGAGGTTTCGCATGAAAACAAAAGCACTCTATCTGCTCTTCTTTGCACAGCCTTCATCATCTTTACTGAATACCTATAAAACATTTTACATGGAATTTTTACATTTCGTATGTTATAGAAACAAATATATAAAAACCTGTATTTGAGACTGCAGGTAAAGGGAGAGCTGGTCTTTCAGTGCTTGAACTGAGAGTAGCTCACTCTGGTATTAAGATCTTCTAAAGATTTGTATTTATCCTGAATGGAGCTCCCCTTCATCTTGGTACAAATATCTTTTAAGATTTATTTCAATGTTTACATCTAAAATCTGTTTCCTGTTCTCTCTGTAGTTTGTGAAGGAAAAAAAAAAAAAAGAATGTTAAGGAGTAAATACAAACATGAACAGAAGTCACTACCTTGTTCTGTATCTCTTACTGATGGCAAGATTGCCTATGTATTTCCTAGCTGAGCAAATCCGAATTTGTAAACTTTTATTTTCACAGTGCCCCAGCTGCTTCCGAAAAGTCCCAGTATAAGAAATCCCTGCCCCTTGCAGAATCCCTCTGCAGGAGGCTGGGTGCCGCAGACACCCCTGACTCATGCCTGGACCCTTCACCAGCACCCTCTACCTCAGGCACCCCACGCAAAAGGCTGGCTTCTGTGACACACAGGAACTTAATTCTCTGTGTGTGATTAGTTCATAACAGCACACTTGCTGTACGAGTAGGACAGACGCAAAGAAGCAAACACACAAAAAAGAAGTTTGCTGTCAGCAGATCTATACCTCGCCCAGTGAGGGATGTGCCCGCTCTCTTCTTGCATCCACGCAGGTCTGGCCTCCGGCCCTCTACTGCTGGCAGGAGGAAATTACACAAACGGCACAGGGATCAGAAACGCCTCTCAACTCGCAGGGATTTCATTCCAAAAAGCAGCTGAGAAGCATGTCTAAATGAGAAAGACAAGTCTAAGTTAGGAAACGTATCCCATCTGTGATGCTGAGTGAGATTTACCCGTGAGCTTCACAATTAAAATTAGTAAAATTAAAATACTGCTCCTATTTACAACCCTGTGGAATGAACACACATTCATTGAAGCTGTCTGCAGGGGAAAAGCTAAATAACCTCGTATCAAGTTAAGTGAAAACATCTCTGAAAATTCACTTGCATGGCAGAGAGAATTGATTCATAGCTGTAATATAATCAGATGAGAAGAGTATGGTAAGCACATAACCTAAAAATGACATCTAAAGTTAAGCCAGTTAAGAAGGAATTGGAATAATCAATATAGCCAAACCAGTGAGGAATAAACCCATTTGCAGCCATGTGAATTAATCTCTACAACTTCGCAAATGCTAGTGTGTTTTGAATTGGGGATTCAGAGACTTCATTTGAGGGTAACAGCCCCCCTGTAATTACACGGATTCACATACATTTTTATTCTACAAGTGCTGGTTAATTTTTGTTCTTAAGTTTCTGGTTTATCTATACAAAAAAAGACCTGAGGGAGGAAGAGGAAGATGATCCTGTGTGTCACTGACTGTTCTCATCCTCCTCTGACAAAGAGTCAAGAGTGTGCCTTATTTCAGCCAACTAAAGGATTCTGTGAAAATTGTTGATACTTTAGCTTATCAGAGCCTATATGGTAAAGAAATCCTGTTACTGTTCCATTATTCAGAGAAAGGTGTTTCTGTAAGAGCATGCAGAGTGTCAGTGGAATTACTCCTGGCTATGAAGTCATTTAGCCCCGTGCTCTGTATTTAGCCTGTTTTATTTTCTAAATTACAAAGCTTGTAATGAACACTTTTAAGTTGGAATGTTGTGCCTCCTGGCCTGTTAGCTAACCATTTGCTTTCTGAAGTCTATATTTACTCAAAAACTCTGACAAAAAAAAAAAAAAAGCATTAGCAAGTAGCTTAGCTCTTGTACCTGTATCATACTGAGCAAGTTCCCAGGCTACTGCAAGAGCCCTGAGCCAGCTCTCCAAGGTGATGGAAAACAGATTTCCCAGGGATCAGAGGAGACAGACGGAGTTTAATGATACCCAAGGTTATTCAGTTCACTAAAATCAGGCCTGTAAACAAGAACCTGATACAGAAAGAGACAGTCATCTTGGAGAGATTTGGGTTTGAACTGTATTTCCTTCTCTTTTGGCCAATTCTGATATTCCCATTTAAAAAAAATGAAACACTCTAATATGTGATAGTGCTTTTGTACTCAATTCAAATTAGGCTTTTTTGAGCTCTAGGTCACCTTTGGAGGCCACTCTGTAAGGAAAAGTAGTGCCTGAAATTTTGGGCTTTCTTTTTTTTCAGATGTGTGATTAGAATGTTCTGTTGCTGCACAGCTAAGTGCAGCAAATAGGTGAAGATGTATCATATGATAGGAAATTCTTCTTATCTGTTGTGGGTTTTTTTTGGGGGGGGGGGGGGGTTCTCACTAGAAATCACTGGGAGGTGTAGAAATAGCAACCTGGGAAAATCAAGACTTTGAGGATGCCCCCTGGTTGGCTATATAAGCAATGTGGCTTATAGCGATGTCCAAAGAATGATGGACGTGAAATTAAACAACATGCGTAAGAAACAAACGCTTGGCACTGGGTTGCGGTGCTGTGAACCAAGCGCATATTTGTATTCTTTTGGGGGTAAATGGAAGCTTTCAAATTGGACTTTCTGACATCAGATTCAGTCTACCAATAACTCTGAGCAAGTTTTTGAAGGTGAAGTTTTTGGGCTGAGACTTTCAGTGCATAAAACAAAAATGATTCCTAGAGGTGGTTCTTTTTGATTTGTGATACTTGCAGGCATCTTTAAAATACCTGGAAGTTAGACAAGAAACAGCCAATAACATAAAAACGTTGCAGTTATCTGTGCAGTAACACAGATACCGTGCTTATCTCCCTGGCAAAGATAGTCTGTTTGCTGTTAGTTTAACTGTTTAACTAATCCCATTTCTATTTTGGGCGTCCTAAGGAAAACAGTTCTGATTAATGAACTGGGTTTGTTAATAACTGTGCCAGAATTTAGGTCTAGTGTGTAGTAGATGAGAGCAGACAATCCAAAGCATGATACTCGAGTGTCGCACAGTATTGCACCTGTGTAACTGTTTCACTTGTGCAGTAATTTGTCCAAGTATCTCGATAGTTTGATTTTTTTTTTAAGTTAACTCTCTTTAAATGTGTAAAAGTGCCTCATAAATTATAACCATGGCAAAATAAGAACTGCTGTGGTAATGAAGATGTGGGAAAATAACTGAGCTAACAACTATGTGAGACGTTTCGTGCCATAGCCCTTTGATTATAAAATTCTGACTGAATTTTCTGCATCTCTGCATCTGTGCTGGCCAGTCACTCCCGTCTTTTTCTCCTTCATGCAGAATATTTACATTTCCAGCTTTTTCCTAGGTTTGTATGGCTGAACTACAGCCTTTCAAGCTTTCAAATACCAGAAGTCAAAGCTTGTTTTTCAGCACACTGATGAACTTATTTCAAGGAACAAGGTTATTGAATGTAAGCAAATAAATGTCAGAAAAATCAATGTCGTTTTGTCGGTCAACTATTAGTCGTCATTTAGAAGTGCTTGATCAACAGAGAAGAGGGAACGCTGCTGATGTTAATTTGGACAGATCAGTGTGTCTTTCTGTGCTTTTCACAAGTATTAATGAAAGTAGAAAAGAGCTGTGTTATGTTCTGGGGCACCCCACTTCAAACAAATGAGTAAAGCTCCCTGTTACGGTTGTGTTCAGACACTGTAACCTCGATTGGTTTCTTTTAGAGCTGCAAACTCACTATTGCCTTACGGATAAGCATGTCGTATAATGCACCATTATCGACAGACCTCGCTCTCTTTGCCACAGGCACATGGTCCCTCTTGTGTGAGCAATGCCACGGACAGACAGCCAGGTTATTTTTGTATTGGCTCAGCGATCAGTCTGGGTCTGGCAGGTGCAGCACCAGGCAAATACGGCTAAGTGGTTTTCAGATCCAACTGAGGCCCGGGAGCAGGCTCCGTGTTTCCCCACCCGAACCTGGCATCGTGCACAGGTGGGTCCGGGCTGGGTTCCCAGCGCCAGGCGAGAGCAGGAGCATGGTGAGCGATGGAGAGCTGGCCTCTCCGCAGCGCTCGCCCGGGTTCAGCAGCGCTCATTGGCCTAGATTCGGTGCCAGCCTCGCTGGATGTGCACCAAGTCATGCTTTCGAGCCTCCCAGAGCTGCGAGCAGAGGGTGGAGACTCCTGGACTGCCTGCGTTTCGCCATTACTCAGAGTCCCAGATAACGGATCTGCCCATCCTTCACCGGACGCACAAGATTTACAGGACAGTAATACCGGCAATCCTTCTGTGAGGATGTGAAATGTTAATGACATACAGGAGGCAAACCCAGGCATGAGAGAAATAGTGCTAGAAATTCCCAGTGTTTGTGGGGATAGTGAAGTGTTGTGGTGCATCATCTGTGTGTGCTTTGGCCAAAAGGTTAGACTAGATGGCTTCTGAGGGGTTTCTTCTATCAGACATGATTTTATAGCTGAAACTCAAGGACTGTTAGCAGTACCTCTGTTCAGATACAACATTTATTCTTGCATGTTTCATATCCAACATACGCTGCCGATTATTTGCACAGATTATTGTTCTCACCTCTCGGAATAGGTAGCCACGAGTTATTGCAGTGGGTATTACCGGCACTCTGGTTTTATCCAGTTCTTTGATCTTTTACTCAGGTGCATTGATACTCTTGGTGTGTAGCTCTCATTGCAGGAGATTTTGTCATCAGCTCTTGCAACTTCTCTGATTCCCACCAGTTAGCCTTGGCAAACCATGCTCTGTAATTCAGACTCAAGTTGTAGATGGCATGTGAACACCCAGGTAACTGTAATTTGGCGGCTTACAGCTTGGCAAGAGCTGAAGTTTCCCTCTCAGGAGGTGACTGAAGGATGTTTTAAGTGCTACCTAGCAGAAAGCAAAATACTGATTGGTCACAAGTTCTCTGACAGCTGACAGGCAAAAAATAGCGTGCCAGGGTAGAAGTGATGTATTTTGAACAGTGATGACATGTTGAGTTAGAACATAAGGCAAACAGAATAACAACAGATTGATTGAGAGGATGAGTGGAAATGTGAAATTTGTGTGAGGATGAGTGTTGTAAAGTGGCCTTGATCGCATGCCCGATATGTTTGATTGCTATCTCTGCAGGCCTGCTGCCATTATCTTCAGGTAGGAAAAAATATGCACGAAAGATATTCAGTTTCCACTTCTAGCAGTCATACTGCAGCAGCATCACTAAAAGTAAAAATAAATAAATAATAAAAGTTTGAAAATGGGAAACTTCCTGTAAGAACTGGGCAGGGGAGGGAATCTCTTCCTTTATCGGAGGTTGAAAATGAAATTAATCCAAAGTCAAGGATCTGCTATTTGCTTGCAAGCAAGCCCATCTGGGTCAAAGCAATGCAACACATCCATGTTTTCTATCTCTATGAGACAGAGCTTCCGACTGGAGCAGACTTTGCCTCTGTGTCTGACAGTTTGCATGATATCTGTTGAGCTAGGCCACAGTTCCACTGAAAAATTATCATCAGGATAGAACAGTAGGAGCAGAAGGCTCATGACCTCGTGGGATTAGGATGAGTTTGATAACCTAGGACGAATATTATCAGATCTAGCCAGGCTTTTCCCAAGAGCAGTTCCTAAAGTGCTATTTCAGTAGCAAACTTACTGATACATACGTTTCTAGGTTTAACTCACACTTCAAAGGTCTATTCTTTATGTTCAAAGCCAGGTCAAAACTTTGAAGATCCAGAAGAGGTTGGCATTGATGGCACCTTTCATTTAAATGGAAAGTTGTGTGTATGATCCCTATGGTTGCAAAATCTTGCTGACGGCATAGTGCAGGAGCTGTGTCAGTAGCTATTTACAGTATGCACATGGGTCAAAATTAAGCAACGGTAGTTTATCAGAGAGATTAATCTAGGAGCTTGTGTTTTTAAATGAAAGGTTTATATAGACATTTCCCCTGTTGTTTTGGTGGTGGTGGTTTTTTCTTCTATGTGTGTGTGTGGGTCTCCAGGCAAATCAATAGTGCTCCTTTACTATGGCCTTCTACTGATTTTATCAGGGTGTTTCGCTACTGGCTTCCAATCTCTTGGCTCTTTCCTTTTGGCAGGCTGTGTCATAAACTGTCGTTGCAGAATCCTGTTCTCAGTATCATGCAATTAACACTAGTCTTTGCAAGGAGTGAATGAGGTCAGGTTTATCTGTCAAAACAGCGCCTTGCTTTCCAGGCCAGCTGGTAGACATGAGCAGCCCATGGCTCTGCAGGCCACCTGTCTGCCATCAAAGACCATGTGCTCGATCATCCTGCTGCTGTCACCCTGCCACGCCGCAGCCTTCAGTGCAGAGATGGCCCCGCCACGCACAGCGCTGCAGGTCTTACGTCCACACATGGCATCTTTATAAAACAAAAGCCCACCAAGGCTGGAATCTTGGTCAAACCACAGGAAGAAAATACCTCTAATCTTTTTTACCCATGGACAAGCCAAGGCACAGACAACCGCCCTTTCTTTGCTATCTAAAAGGCAAATCACAACATAGGAGTCCAGTTCGGTGTTCTGTCTTTACAGGGAGTACCAGCATAAAGATCTCATGTCTTTGTGCATCTGGGAGATACATACATATACACCTCTCTATATATACAAATTAGTTTTCCCAGGAAGAAATCCCTGTTGAAGTGACCTGGCTCTGGGTCAGGTTCTAAACAAGCCAGCAGAGAAACAGGGATGTTGACTATGGAAAGTATTTTGTGCTTAACAGCTATTGAACACTGAGCTTAATATTAATCGTGTTATGGCAAAACACACCATGTGCTGTAGTGTACTGGATAGATCTCATGAAAAATTCATCTGCAAACATTCCTGGGCTCTGCAGAAAAAAATAGCCCAAGAGAATATTTCTCATGAGAAAATTAGCCATCTAGTTTAAGAATTTAAAAAAAAAAAAAAAAAAAAAAAAAAAGACAAATACTTGAAATCCATTTTTCCATGAAAAATATAGGAGAACAACTAGGACAAAGGTACTTTCTATGATGCCACCACAAATAATGCTTCCAGTGTGCTTAAGATGCAAATGTGTTACACTGGGTGCTATGTGCTTCAGAATAATTTCTTATTTATCACATTTTACGTAGTGACTTTAGTTATGTCTTACTGAAAACATCAATTGGCTGTAAACTACAGTATATTTCTTATTACTATTTTGCTGTTTTCTTAACTCCAGAGTATAAATACAGTGAAGTGTTTGTTAGGAGATATTGAACACTATAAGAATGTCTTGGTTCTGCTTTTGAAAACTGACAATTAACAAGCGTTCTAAATAAGAAAAAGGGACAAGGAAAAAATGCAATTAAAATTCAGGCACTCCATAAATTGCCTTTTTTGCTTTTCAGATATGTACAGTTTTTGCAATATAGCAGAACAATGAAGCTCTAAAAATACAACATGCCAGAAAGAGATTCTAAATCCTATCTAGAATGTTATAAACATGTAATTAAAAAAGAAAGTGATAAAATAACTAATTGTGGATTTAGTCATAAAATAACTACAGACACCTAATCAAAAAAATCTGTGGTATTCTCCCTCTTCTATGGAATTTAATTTTTTACTAATTCAGTTAGCTGACCACATTCCCTGTACCCTAACATCAAATTCAGTGAAGATAAGCTATGTATACAACTTGGCCAAACCAAGACAGAATGCTTTTTAACATAATGTTTTTTAACTTTTTGTGGGATCTTTGAGCATTGCAAACTGACCTAGCTCAAGTTAGTTGTGCTGGGATTTAGCAGTGAAGAATCTGGAGAGGAAATGTTCACAGACTTTCAGATTGACTTTTTTTTTTTTTAATTTGAGAATAAAAAAGACCAAAAATATTCCTATGAGCTCTTCAGCAGTCCCAGGATTTCTATCAAAAAGCACATACATTTGAATAAAGCCATCCAACTCTACAGTAAGAGACTGAGTTTATGTGCTTCTTGAATTGCTTTCTGGAACCCAGATACTGCACCTCCGAAACATGCTAATCATCACTTGTGGTTTATTTAAGGATCAGTTTCCCTTGGGTTCTTTCCTTATGGATGCCCCCTTTTCAATAAACAGCATTGTGCTGGGAAGGCCGGTATTGGTGGGACTTGCTCAGTTAGTAAGGTGCCCTAAGTAACAACCACCTGTAACTCATTCTTGTCATTCATATGTTAACAAGGCAGCAAAAATTAACTTCTCCTGGAGAGGGGTGATTTCCCCAGAGTATGAGATGAGTAATTACACTGGTGAAGAGCTATTTAACTCTTTCTTCATTAAAGAATAAAAGCAACTCCTAAAAGAAAAAAGAAAAAAAAAGAAAAAAAAAACTTTGAAGAATTTTGGGATTTCCGCAGTATGGATCAGAACAGATTCTTTTCTTTACATAGTGAAATTTTTATAACTCAAGAAAGCCATTTTGTGACCAGGTCCAGTCTGAATCAGTATTTTCTCCAGCTGCTCACTCTACGCTCCATTTTCTCCACGCACAATTTAACTCATATTGAGCTCCATTAGTCTCTCCCTACATGGTTAGTAACATGCCCGTTTTCAGTTCATTGGTACCTACATCTGTGGCTGTCCCTAGCTTGGTGTGTTGTGTATATGTAATACTGCAGCCTTTGCAAAGCTGAATAACTGCTTGGTAGGAGGGACATAAGTAAGGTGAGCTCTAAAGTTGAATTGGGAGCAGGAATCTTGCCTCTGTGTCTTCAGATGGTGTTTTGAAGTCTGTACTGGTATGAAAGTACAGCAAGTCTGTAGTCACGGAAGAAAGTAAATAAAGGGGAGGGATGCAGTGTGATTATCTAGATTTTAAAAGGAAAGACCAAATCATTGTTTTCTAACAGAAGTGTAGATACAAAGAGCCAGATCAGCCAAGGGTGTGGAAGAGGACAGTGACTGGTAAGAGATTAAGAGAGCTGGGAAGAAGGGAGCAGATTAAGGATTCGGCAGACAGGAGAATGGCAGACACTTCTTGAACTGAAGGTGATACAAAGGTGTGTTGCTGGCTGGGGATTTCAGGAACTACACTGGTACAGATTAAAGGTAACTCCATACCAAAAAGAGAGAGCATCCTCAGCTTACCCTGTCAAAGCATTGCAACAATTGGACAAATTCCCTTGATTTACAACTTAAACTCGTTGTTTCCAGAGTGGGGAAGGTGAAGTAGAAGAGATGGGGAAAAGGGTAGGTTAATGAATCTGGGATGGGATCCAGTGAAGTGGTGAGGACCTAGAGTAAGATATGGAAATGTCAAAATCAAAAAGCAAAAGGAAAGAGGATCGATCGAGAAGTAGAACAATATTTCAGAAAGATAATGGATCCTGGTAAAAAGATGGCACAGCAGAGACTTGAAGCCATGTGTAGTTGTTTTAGGGGAGGGAAATGAAAGCAAAACAAGATGGTAATAAGCAATTACTGAGAATTTAATTCCATTCTGTGTTTCTTCTACACTTCAAAACGATGATAAAACACACAAGGCAAATCAGTGGAGGAGAAAGTCAATTACAGTAGCAAATCAATTAGGGTAAAGAGTCAAACCAATCAAAATTGCAAGGTAGCTAATGAAGGACAATTAACAACGAGTGGATCCAGTGCTGCTCAGATTCAAAAATGAAAGGAAGACACAGAAGTGGCATCAAGTTTTAGAGGCTACAGAAGGTGCCCTGTTCCAGGGGAAAATATGCTGTGGGGCTGAACAATTTGTATTCAGTAGGCTATAATAGCCAACTTCAGGATGTACTAGGGTGAGGGAAAAATGACTTTATAAGCTAGTATTTCTCTACTGATATTTACTGTTAGAGTAACAGTGAGAGTCTAGCATCACACTTTATCTGTTACCAATCTGATGGCTGGCTCAAAGCCCTCCCAGTAGTCCCCATTGACATCCGTGGATTTTACTTAGACCCCAGCCTTTTTGAACTAGCTATATTTAAACTGTTTAAGCCTGCTTGCCCCCAGTGGAAGTTCCTTTACTTCTGAGGATTGAGACCATCCAAGATACCATAACAAGGCAGCTTGTGTGCCTAAAATTATGTATTGCAAACACTCTTCAGGAAGGGGAGTGGCTCCATGCACTCCTTACTATCAGTCTTAAAAGTCATCCGACCACTCTAATATCTGAATGTGAGGAAAGAACAGCTTAGTTTAAATCTGCCTGTGTTGATTCTTATATAAACATTTTTACATTACAGATCCTTCTTCACACATGTGAAGAACCAGTGACCTCCTTGGCAGAGGCCAGAAAAATGTTTGCTGTGAAGGAGCAGAGATTAGTAATCCAAACTGTGCTGCTAATGGTGTTGTCATCTTTTATAGATTTCCATTCAATCTTAGCTAATACTTGACATTCTTTCTTATACCATAGCACACTTTATTCTAAATTGTCCCTACAGAGAACAGCACTGCTTGATATACTCAGAATTAGATTGGCTAGATGATCTTAATTCAAGAAAGTACTGAATTTGTCTGTGGTTCATCTATAATGCACTAAAAGGAAAATTCCCCAGCTAGACAAGTAAATTATTAACTCATAAGTCTATGTGTTGTAATTTGTGTATAGTAATAACTTATCTTTAAGGAGGATTGAAAATGTGAATGGAGAATGTGAATTGAGTCAGAAATAATTGCTTATGTTGAAACCCAGGGACGAATTCTAAAGCTGAACCTAAAAGTTGTGGTCAAATTTTTGCCTACCTGAAGGGCTGTCTGCCAGTCATGGCCACGCTGAAGCTGTTACTATTGGCACAGCAGCTGCTAAGAAGCAAGTTTTTCCTGTAACACCTTTTTTTTTTTTTTTTTTTTTTTTTTTCTCTGAGTTTCCAGTCATACCATTAGCTGTATTATAGCTTCCTAAGGTTTTGCATTCTGACAGACCTATTTATTTAGTTGCTCTGTCCATATGCTTGATGTGGAAGTAGTCAGCAGCTTAAGAGTTACTTTTAATGCACTTTACTTCTCAGAAACCCTAGCATTTTTTAAACTGAAGAATACCCATTTTATACCTAAGCCCCAAAACAACTCAGCTAAAGCTGTAATCAATAATTTTACTCCATCATTAGGGTTACAGATCTGTAGGTAACACATTGCTGGCATGTTCAACTGTAGTTATAAGCTCGATAGCTCTGGTCTTTACAGTTCTTTTTATATTTATTATTTTGGACTCTTAAAAATGCTTGCTCTTGTGAAGTAGACATTATTTATTTGAAGTGTGTTACCTGTCTAAAGGATCCAGCAAAACCCTTTTTTAGTAGGGACGTTGTGATGTGTTGGTGTTGAGATTCTTTTCCCTCATGGCCCGGCTGAACCGAGGCTGCTGTTGTGGATCAGGACTGTTGTTGATTTTCCTGTCTGCTCACTTAGCTAATTAAAATAACAAATCTTCACAGCTGTCTGCTTCGGATTCATCCTTATCACCATAAACTAATTAAAATAATGCAACTGGTTGCAACTCATTAAATATCAACTATACTTTTCATATAATTATAAAACTTAAAATCTTGGTTCCTCTTTGCTCTTTCTTCCTTAGCTAATTGTAACAGTTTTCTTAAGATGCCTACGTGTTAACTTACGTTTTCCTTTGTGGGCTTTTTTTTTTTTTTCCTGATGTGTTCTTGCGATTATATTTTGATAGCCTCCCACTCGGTCTTTTCCCCTGTCACGCTTAAGTTTTCTGAAGAGTGAACATCAAAAATACTCAGGGTTCCTATTCAATGTAGATGGGCACCCTGTAGAGTGTATGCTTGCCCAAAGCTTTTAAGTCTTCTTAGGGGACTGGGGAAATCACAATAGGGACTATAATTCCAGAAAGCATATAAGTGCTGGCTTAATTTTATTTCCCACTGGTAGGTTTATTCATGTGCTTTAATATGACACTGAATCAACATTGTGGTCTGTATGTAAAATTCTTTCTAAAATGAAAGAGATTGGGTTTTCTTACTTTACAGAGATGAGAGATCCCCAAAATGGAAATAATGAACTTACTTTTATTGGATTTTTTGTATCCGAGGAAATACATGTTGCCTAAAAGCTATAGGAATCCTAAAGTAATTGATTAGGCAAGCATATCTGTACTTTGACGCTGTGTTTATGAAACAGTAGGAATCTAGTTCTACTCTCTTATAAAAAATAAATAAATAAATAAATTCTCCCACCAATTTTATCATGGATTTTTCCTGCACTTTAACTTGGTATTCTTCTCAGGGAGTAATGTTTCCACACACTTTTGAAGCAAGTTTAATCATTTATTTACTGCAAGACCTTCACTTTTAATTAGCTCTTTTCTGTCTTTCTTTTCTTACTTGTTTCCCAAGAGAAATTTTCCTTACTCTGTTCTGTGCTGAACTCTACTTCTGTTTTGGCAGACCTACTTTCAAAGGGCTCCCTTTCCTCTTCAACAGCTGACGAACATTTTCCCAGTACCAACAGTTAATACCTTTCTGTTTTCTTTGTTCTATTTTTGCCCATTCCCTCTTTCCCAGTTCCAAAACAGGGTCTGGCCAAAAATGGATAACAAAACTAGAAGAAAATCCAAGTTCCAATCTGTTCATCCCTGGTGTTTTTCTTCAGATCTGAAGTCTCTTTAAAAGCCTGAGGAAGAAGACCTATCACACCTCTGCACAGGAAAAGCAGTAAGAAGGGATCATTTTGCTTACCTCTGCAACATCCCTTCCTGCGTCTTACAGCTGCAGCTGCGAGCACACGATAATTGTATGTGGTCTTACTCCGTGAACCTTTAAAACATTTGCTCGAGGAAAATGCCTTGACACATACACTGATTGTCCTTCTGAACAAAGATCGCTGTGCGAATTGAGTTCTGTGTCTTGCAGCTGCAGTTCCTTGCTCTGTAGCAAGGCTGGGCAGGTACTTCTTCAGTGACGTGCAAACAGGTGGGATGGGAGCTGCACTTCCAAATGGCCAGTTACACAGCTACCTGCCAATTCTCTTACATAAATGCCTGCTTCGTGTAGTAAGGTCATTTGACAGGTTTCCTCTTCACAAATGTAATTGCACATTCCTGATCATGTAAAAATCTTGCTATTTTGATAACCCATGGGCATGTACATTACTAGAATCCACCAGTTTTAGCCAAACACACAGTGTGAAACATAAAATAGTATTCTGCCTTTTTTCCTTCTGGAATTTAATTCACAATAAAAGAACTGAAGCGAGTCATAGAGAACGAGGAATATATTCTAAAGGGGCAGTTCCAAACTTTCTTGCTTTATGTTCTTTATTCTTAAAAATAGTCTCTCATTTTATTCTACTTCTGTCTTTAGCAGACTTGTTTCCGTGCTCTCCACTAAAATTAATGCCTGAGAAAGTTTAAACTCTTCAATTTATAACATTCTTAAACACTGCAGGTACAAAGACAATATATCAGAAAAACACAATGAAGCAAGCATTATTATTAATGTTTTCCATGTTGCTTAAATTACAAGAAACAATCAAATCCTACAAACAACTTGCTCTGTTGCATTATGCTGCTGAGCTGCAGCAATGGTTTGCCTTTCAAAGTTATTTAATTTGTTTGAGCTTCCTGCCCATTTTTCAGCACGGTATTGTTGAGAGGACATCAAAGTTCACCTTGCTCACTCTTGACAAAATTCAAATGAAGAGAAAAACAACGATTTAAAGTAGCACCTGGGGAAATCAAAGCCTGATACTAGCAGGAAGCACGTACTTGCTCCACAGTTGCTTTTTGTCAGCTGAGATATCGGTAAGCTTCAGTTAAAAGTCTGGTTTACTTATTTTCAGCGGTGAACAGGGCAGAGAAAGCTGGTCTTGAAGAGAAATGTGGAGCTTAAGGGCTCATCCAGACACCAGGCTACACTCATTCCTACACCTCAAAAAGTTGCTAAGCTACGTGAACTTGAGTTCACCATCACATGACAGTTCGATCAGACACTTTTTTCCCTTTGTTGTGAAGCCAGGTGGCAAAATGTCTTCTGTGAAAACGGGACCCCTGACAACTCTGATTTTTCAGTGTCTGTACAGCGTTCATTACATTCTGTACCCAAATTAAGGCAGCACTGTTAGTTGTTGGCACGTGCATGTATATATCTGATACATCAGTGTAAACATTTATAAATATTTATATAATATCAACAGTTACATTGGGATGAACTTTCAGTGCATATTGAAAGAGAAAATTAGTATTTGACATTTTCCCTATTTCCTTTGTGTTTTATAAACTACACTGTCTTTAACTCTGCCCTTGTTTTGTCACATATTAAAAGGTGTAGCTTTTGGTTCTTTTTTTTCTGGCATACACTGACCACTGAGATGTGCAAACAAGTTAATGGGCTCATCTTCATGGCCACAAGTCATTCGCAAAGCAGTGTGCACATTCAAATCTGAAATCGCCACAGAAAGCTTTACCTTGGAAGAAGATAAAGCACACCTGTCAGAGACAAGTCAACACCTTTCCACATGAGAGCTATCCTACTCATGCTTGGAGAAGATCGTGATTGCTTCCCATTTCACTGAACAAAACTGAAAACAAAAGTGTGTGCATTGCTTGTGGTTTAATTACATTTTCCACCTTTTCACCTTGATCTCAAATGACTTTCAGATTGATGGGCAATCTGGGACAACCGGGAGTTTCTGAAGGCTGGTATAGTGTAAACTTAGCACTGGCACTGCCATTTGAGAGGTTTTGTTTGGTTTGGTTCACTTTGTTCTTTTTACTCTTGTGCATCTTGATACACTTTCAAAATCAGCTGAAGCATTACATATGCAAGAGGCAGAAAATTAGTGATATAAGTACATGTACATCGTGAGTAGTTATTATTTTGTATGTCCCATGCATCTTCATTTAAGAAGCTACATTTTGATATCTCCTTGATGAACAGATTAAGGAATAACAGCTGTGCTTCAAGAGCTGACAACATGGTGTCCTTTTGTGCGGCTCTTCAAATGTGTGAGATTTGGCAATTTCAGCTTTATTAAGCTTGCATTACAGGTTGTTTCAGAAGGCTCTTTTGCAAATGTAAGCAAGAACGCAAGAACTGTTTTTGTTTTTTCATTTTATTTTTGTTCTCTGAAAGATATTTCTCTCAATTTGCTTTTATTTTTTTAGACCTTTACTGATAAATGATGCAAGGCACTGGTTTTCTTTTGTTGCCACTGTTAGTAAAATCCATACGATAGATAGCTGGGAACATACTTTCTTACAATCTTCTGCTGTCTCTTACCTGTAGCAAGAAGCTACAGACAACACCACATCTCTTCAGTTTTCTCATGAAGGCTGTTATTCATGCAATCACCTTTTTCATCAACAGACCTTTGTGTTTTCTTTGTGTTTTTCTATTGAGGGTGTTGCTAGAAGCTGAAAAGTGCAATTATCTATTCAAACATGAAATAACTTTCATTCAGACCATATATAAACCAACACAAGTCATTTGAATACAAGGCTTGAAGATTAAAAAGATATTTTAAATGCATGTGAATTCCCTAGGTTGGGCTGAGGCTTCAGAATGAGTCCAGGGCTGACCTCAGGGAGCTAAGTACTTTCCTCACCTTTTCTTTTAGTCTGAATGATCAACAATTCATTGAATAACTGCCCTGGAGAAGACACATAATGCTCAAGTTAACTGGAATATTTTTGGTATTCTGTGACTTCTGAAATATGAGTTTAAAATAATAAACAGTGACTCTAATCTTATAACCAATAACTCACATGGGTTTATATTTTTGTTCTGTAGCACACAATTTTGCCGCTTCAAAAGGAAGGTTGTATCTCGAAATAGATAATTGTCATTAACATGCTTTATTTCAATACACAGTGCAGGGAACTGAATTCTTTGGGCATCTGGGGGGTAATCAGGCCATGTGGCTCCAAAGGTTCTCTAACTGTCGCAGCGTCCTTCCTGGGACCAACCCTTGTATGTCCCACCTGTTATGACAGCTGGGGACTGGCAGTGCTTCCGATCAGCCTGTGATTTCCCAAACAAAATGTTTGCTTAAGTCGTGATAGTTGCAGGACTACCCACAGCACTGTCTTTTTGAACCGTGCTACTGTGTGAACACGTTGCTGACACCAGGGAGAAATAAGGGGTATGTTGTCACACATCCATGAGTTTATCCAAAAAAGGGGCTCAGGCACCTTCTTCTGGTTCTATTGAAAGCTCATTCTGGTAGATGCCGAGCCTGAAGTCTTCTGTGTCTCCCCAGAGGGTGAGTCCCTAGGCTGCTGAGCCTTATTTACTCAGCTGCTGTACCTAAATGGTCAACAAATCATGCAATTGCTTGTTTCCATCAGATGAACAACAACAACAAAAGAACAGAAACCTTGCTGATTGATACTAGTAACTCATATTATAATGCTCAGTTATGATTTCTGATTGCAGAAAATTTCTTAGCAAAGCAGTGTTTCATAGTTCCAGAATCTTGATGCTCAGTGCTTTGTATAAAAACATTGAATACTCCTGCTTGCTAAGGTTATTTCCATTTTCCTGCTCAATTTATATAAATATTTCATATCTACCGTTGCAAATGTATTCTTGGTTTTCTTTCACAATTCCAGTGATGTATTTGACAGGTAGAAGCATTTTCAGTATGAAAAAATTATAGCTCTAATCCCGCTCTCCTAATGCACAGAATTTCACGTGAAATTTTTTTAGTGTGCACACAATTCACTAGGGTGGCTCAGGACAGTTAGATTCTACCCCTGCAGAGTCTGGCACCGTATACTCTTTTAATTGTGGGATGATCAGAAAACTAATTCAGTAGCAGATCTGTGTGTAGTATGAAATCCTTATAGTTGTAAACAGGACGGAGGGACAGGGGCAAGATAAATATTTTGTGGCTCTGCACCACAAACTGCAGGTTGCCAGAGTCCTGAGATGGTTATCCCACCTCCCTTTTATTGAAGGGAATAAATAAAAAGAAATCTGATGCCTCCAATTAATAAAGCTAAGTTTTATTAGACAAAAAATGTAAAATTTTTAGACTTAAAATATAAAATTGAACAAAGTAACTAAAGGAGGATGATTAAATAGAGAAAATCCACAATCTTTGCAGATTGAAATAAGTCTTACAAAGGAGCACGTTCTCTCCCCATTGTGTCATACCTGCTCAGGGCCTTTCCTCTAGCCCTGTTTCCTAACCAAGCGACTTCCTATGGATTTGAATCACTTTGGGCAACGTCTACCATGAACAAAGGGTCTCTGTAAGCAATGTAGGAGTTAAAAGTACAAAGAAAACATTTACTAGTTAACGTATGCAATGAGCATTAGTTTGCTCACTGTCCCCATCTCAACGATGTAATAATCTCTGTCTGAAGTTTTCTGCTCTCTCACGGCTCTCGTCTACATTCCTAACAGCCCATTTCTCAGAAGTTTGAGCCAAAACGATGTGAGCTGTGTGTTGTATCACACACTGACCAACCCTTCAGGGCAGGTTACAGCTTCCTGGGCACTAAGAAAACATCTTCCCATTGCTTCTCAGGGATGTTTTGGCATGTTTCTGCCTTTCGTTGGAGGAATCCCGTTCTGCACTGCCACTGCAGGTCCCTGCTCATCCCTGCCTGGTTTCTCCCACGTGGGCTGCTCTTGGGCAGAACAAAGTCTCTCCTCTCTCTGGAAGTCACTGCCTGCCCCAGAGCACCCTAGGTAAGCAGGCAGCCTTCCCCTCTGCTGCAGAGCTGTACCTTTTCCTATATTAAAGCAGTGCATGTGGTATTTGCAGTAAACTCTGAGCAAATGAACCGAACAGCTCTGCAGTCTGCCAGAGGTAATAAGATTTTTGACTGAGATGTCTGCAAATGGATCTTCAAGTTAGATATTCGCTTTGGCTCCGTGGTGTTACACTGCTGGGCACCCTGGCAGCCATCCAGTAGGAGGCTGTATTCCACTTACATTCAAAATAACTGCATCGTCAGGGATTTTTTTCATGGCTGTTGAGATCTTTGAGCAAATCAGTAGGGAGCAGAGGCCTTGTTGGCAATTCTGATTCACCAGCTGTATGGCCGGAGGAAGAGGAATGTTGAAATCTCCACCGGCAAAGCAAGATGTAGTATGTTAAAAGAAGATATCTCAGCGTCCCTGCATAGCAAAGAACACATTTGACTTGCTAGTGTCACAAACAGGGGCACTCGAAAACAAGGTTCTCCTCCAGAGCGGAAAATCACAGGCAGGGACATTCTGGCAAAGAAAACCTCAACCCTTCGCCGGCAGGCTTGGATGCTAAAATGTTGTCTTTTGTTAGCGGTAATAAGATTCAGACAAAGATGCTGGAGCCAAGCGGAGGTTTGTTAGCAAGCAGGTTCTGTGCCACCAGGAGCGTCCTGCTGGGAAGGAGCCCCAGATGGGCACGCACCGGCTGGCTCTGAAAGGCTTATTCGAGGAAAGGCACCGAGGCGGTCAGAGCTCAGCGAAGGAATTTCGGGGCTTGTGGCTTCAGGTTTGGTGAAGCAGATCAGGGGACAATAGGCAGCACATTCACCTGTCCTATAAGACAGATCAGTTAATAACACCTTTTTTTTGTTTGTTTTAAAAAACCCAGAGGCTCATCTTTGAGGTGAGTTTTCTAAGAGTTGATACCAAGGAAGAAGGTTTTCATAGCTTTCTACTTAGCATATTCAGAAAAAATAAATAAATAAATAAATAAGCAAGAGTATTGCATTTAGTCAGGGAAATAGTAGTGATTTGGTTAATAACTAAGCCACTTGAATTCATTCTAACCTCTTTTGTTTGTCCGGAGTGGAGAAGCAACTTTGAGCTGCTTTTTCTTTCTAGTCAAGTAGCTCCATGATGCCCATCGTGGGCAGTAGCACTGCTTGATGGGCATTGTGAGAAACAAAGTTGTGTTTTTGCAGTAGAGAATTATTTTTCTTTATTCCAAGGTAGCTGTGTAGTCATGATAAGGAGAAATGCTAAGTGGGGAAGTGGACAGTAGAAGGCCTCACTGTTCCAAAATAAGGCAGAAGCTTGAGAAAAAGAGGATGAGCAGTGTGAGAACAGTAAAACAAAGATCACAAGTTCTCAAAACATAAGAAAGGAGAAATTAAAGGGTCGAAAGAAAGAAAATTTGTACATATATGGTATAGAGGAGCATCGAGTAGCTTGTGAACCTGCAGCCAATGAGGAAATGGGGAGGTGGTCAGGCGCTGGGTAATAGGGAATAAAAGGTTATGATCTGTTTAGTAAAATACGCTCCTGATTGACAGGACGCCTGCCATTGCAATCGCGAATAAAATAAGCTTCACAGATGATCCTATCTGAAGAAAATTATTTGAGATTTTTCTCACAGCATCATTCATGTGTGTTGAAATTTCCTGAAGAGAAGTTTAAGCATTCAAATACTGCTTTCCCTGCCTCCAGGTTTTTCTGGTTATTTGACTTTCTCTTTATTATCAAAAACCTGTACATCTAGAGCTGGCTAAACGCTTTCAGAGAAAAAGAACAAGTTTTCATATAAAAACACCTTTCTGTTGAGCCCCAAATGTTCCATTTGTCATGTCCCTGGTTCAAGGGCTTGCCAAGCAAGAGTGCCTGGGTGTGTGACGGGTTGTCCTGGGGGGCACGGATGCAGAGAGCTGCCAGGACTTCAGCCTCTGGTCAGTCTTCTGCTGCCAGAGCCCCAGAGCCAGCCTTCGTGTTGCTCCTCGGTGAAATTGTCATCCTTGCTCTGGTCATGAAAGCTGACAGGAACATCAATATCACTAAGTGGTTGCGGGGCCTGGGGAATTTAGCACGTGTTAGTTTTTGGTCTGATTTGGACTGTGACTTAAAAGAGGGAAACAAAATCAGCCATGAAGGGAAGGCCTGCTTTCTAGCCAGCTCTTTTGTGTAGCCATCAGCTGGTGCTAAGGAGAGAAGGAAAACTGCAGCCTCTTGTGCTGGTGGTACAAGGTGCAGGCAGGTTGTACCCAGTTCTACTTGATTTTCTGTAAGGCCGATTTAGGTTTCTTCACAGTTAATGAATTTAAGACTGAGTGCAAATAGTCATTAATGTTTGTGACTGGTACCACCAAAAAAAAAAAAAAAAAAAGATGACCAGAAAATTCAAATAAATCACATTAAAGTACAGAGATCAAGAATATGGTAAAAATAATGTATTTCCTCTGTTTTAGCTGAGGCCAGGCTTCAAGGCTTTTCACACTGCCAGGCTTAGGCTGCCTGAACTCTGCCATGCAGGCCGGTGACCAGTGTAAAACCAGCATGGGTATGGCAGTGTCAGTGGGCTTTGCAGCTGATACAGCAAGAGTTAGAAATGCTGCCTTTTCCAAGCAGGGTAAGATGGGATTCCTTCCCCAAAGATGAAGAAAATATATATATATATCCGTGTTTCAATGCTGAATGGCTCGTGTTTCTCCTGTCCCAAGCAGGCCTGAGTTTGTCTCTTGCATTAATATTCTTAATTTGCCCATAATTGCTTTCAGGCATCACATCTGAGGCCAGCCTTCATTAATATGTTAATTGTGCGGCCCTCCCAGTGGATTTTCCAAAGCTAAGAGTAAACAGAAAGGTTTATTTCCCCCACCCTTCCCCCAAGCCCTCTAACAGAAAAAAATATATATATTTAGACAAGATACTTGAAGCTTGGACCTCTGTGATGATGGAGCGCGTTTGTTTCACATTTTTCGGCTCTGCCCAGAGTAGCTGATCAGGATCCTTCTGAACAGATCAGAGTCTCATAATGTCGGAACAAAGCTACATTTTTTAAGGTGCAGTTTAGAACCACTATACACATTTCACCACTCTACACATTTCACTCGTCCTATTCCACATGAATATGCTAAATGGATGGGTTAAAAAAAAAAAAAAAAAAAAAGGAAAGAAAAAAGAAAAAGCTGACATTATCAAAGTACTACAGGGAATTGCCCACACACTTGCTGTTAATTAATGTGAGATGTGCAGAGGATTTGCCCAGTCTGCACTGAAAATCTGTACTAAAAAATGTTAATGGTGAGTGTTGTCAGGGTATGAAAAAATATAAGGTGCCCTTTAAAACAGGTTCCCTAACTGTTTACTATTGGCTCCCTCAGCCCTTAGAATTGGATTTATGGAAGGGTCACATGCAGAATGAACTTACACGGTTCATTTTAGGCTTGTCCTGAAAATAGCCCTCATAGCTTTTGAGTTAGGAAGGATGGAGGTTATTGTGAATAAAAATTACTGGAATTCGGATTCGTTCAGCAACCTATCTCCATTAGGACTGATGATAAACCTACTATAGTGCAAGGAAAAGCCAGCAACAACAAGGTGCAAAAATATTTCTCTGCCTGTTCCCTTGTTTCTCTCTTCCTTATGTCCTGCCTCAGGTGGAGGCAGCTTGGGAAAATGCTGTAGGTTGGCTGGCTGGGTAGGGGTGTTCATTGTCAGCTACAATTGACATGCTAATGACTTCCCCCCCAAAAAGGTTGTCCTCCTGTATTCGTTGATACCCTTCTTGTCTTGTCTATAAAGTTTTACCCTCTTCATCTACCCTCCCCTGTACTTTGTAACTGTCCTCTCCACCAAGCTGTGCTCCTGGCTTTTGCCAGGGGCTCAGTGCTTCTCTGACATACCGTGCATTGTTTGCTTAGTAGGAACAGAAAGTATAAGCAGGGTAAGAGGGATGCTGTCTATTTTAGGACCCATCCCAGCAAAGCCTGAGGTGCACATTAGAGCAGAAAACCAAAACAAACAAACAAACAAACAAAAAACGCATGCAGATATTTTCAACAGATGTAGAAGACTCATACCTGGCTGCTTTTCCTTCTGTTTAAATACAACTTGAAATGTATCCTCATTCCTTAGATATTTATCTTCATGTTGCTTATCCTTGCAGGTTATGTGGATGTGGAATGGTCACAACAGGTTTATAAGAAAGCCGCTTTGGCAGCCAGAAAACAAAACATACTTCTGCTCATTCCCTAAGCTCTTGCAAATTCACTGAGTCCATCGTATTCTTTATTACAAGTCAGGATTCATTCAGCAGCTAAAATTGTGACTCATCTTTCCTCTGAAACCTGCTGACTTGTATCCTCTGTCAATTCAACCTTTTGGATCCATTTACTTTTTACCCTCTGTGTAATGAGTATCCATTTCTTATACATCCTGGCACCTGCATTCAGTGTGACAGCACTGCCTTTCTCTGTGTTTCAGGCACTGTCGATGAGATGTGATGCCTTTATTTTTCATCTAAATATTTCTCCTACTTCTGGTAACCTGGATCTTTTGAGTATTATCGCCTCTCCAGTCCATGTGCCCATTTGCAGAGTATTGATAAAAATTGATTTTGTCCTGTGAGTAAATTGTACTCAGATGAAAGGAATTGCTCCCCCAGGATGTATGAAGGATTTTTGTGGAAAGCACCGGAGCACCATTGAGAGAGGTATTTTTCATAGCTCTGAAGACTTTCAGTTAGGCTTGCTAAAGATGAGCCAGATGGGAAGGCACTGTAGTGTCCATTAATGGGGTCTCAGGGACTTTACATCAGTGTGGTATTCCTTCTCTACGCTGGAATGGTACTTAGAGAGAAGGTGTGCTTAGTTTGTAGCTAAATCCTTGTTTAAAGTAGTATCTAATTGTCAGGCTGTTCCCCATCCCTAGACATCCCCTATAAATTACCTACAGGGACTCTGAGTGATTCTTTCATCAGAGCTTTATGGAATAGATGTATTTCAGTTTCAATCTGCTCATTGCACAGAGTAATAATTTTGCTTTTAGTAGCAGGGCAATGGTTGTAGCTCTTCATATTGTTAGGAATGCATATGTAGCTGAATCTGGTTTTAGTGATTTTCCTAGTGAGCTGAACTTTGCTATACTTTTCCTGTTTTCATCTGCAAGCATACTGAGTCACACACCAGTAACTTACAGTAAATAAGGGTCACGTTGCAAGGCGAATCTCAAAGGCGGTGTCTGTGGAACCTGTGCTGTAGTCTTTTCCACCTGGATCCATTTAATTCCCTGCTTTCCCATACATAAGGATGTATGCCATGCAACTGGCCCAATTTAACAGTTTGTGCTACTGGAATCAGCAAAAGTGTCTCTCTATGTCATTTCCAGAATTGCCCATTTATGTCATATTTAGGGGGTTCATCTACAAAATAGCTACTAGTGTAGAAAAATTATGAGTATTTGTTAGAGCCGAGACTGAGGAAGTTCTGTAGCTAGCGCTACATTGTCCTACTTTGTGGCTGACTCCTGTGGTCACGGCGCCCGTGCCCTGTGCTTTGCAGCGCAGTGGTCAGTCCCTCAAAGAAGGGGCTGTCGCTCTCTGATGCAGACATGGCAATAACTGCTTCAAAGAAATCTTAATTTCTTAACTTCTATTCGCTGCATTAATCTTTTTCAGTTGTAATGAAAGCAATTTAAAACAATATGGAATGCATGGAAAAAAGTATTTTAAATTACTGATATTTATAGCTGCTTCATTTTTTTAAGAAGCCACTGTTCTTAATAACCAATAACAGTAATTCAGTAGGAATACAGTTCCTGCCAGTAACCTTCTCCTAGGAAAAAAGGATTTCAGTAAGCTTTATCACTCAGCTTAGCCAACAGAAATATTTGATACTAAGAGCAGTGAAACCAGAAATCCACTTCAGATGTCCTTCAAACAGCTAGATGAGGAATTCAGGGGGATATGGAATAGGAAACTCAGAAAATGGAGCTTGACTTTGATACTTACTTGGTGTGATTGAGTAATTTACTCTCCATATAGATCTTACTGTATAAGAAAAAGGAGGGAGAAGGAAGCAGTAATGTGTCACCTTATCTAAATAAGGTACCTGTCATTCCTGAAATTCTGTTTAAACTATGATGGATGTTCTTATTCAACAAGAGAGATTTTTCCCCCAGTGAAAGCAGATCCTTTCAGACAGAGAAGGACTACGATGAGACCAAATTTCCTGCCTGTGGATGAGACTGAATGGTGCCGAAATAGTTGCAGAGCAGGTTCCCTGGGATTCCCTTCTGACCACTTGCAATGTGTATAGCAGTAGAGAGGGACAGGGATTTGGATAGGAATATTTATGAAAAACAGCTGTGCTAATTGTCTTGCCAGAAACATCTGTATTCTTTGACACGGTAACATATTCTCACAACACAATGTGTTTATTTCCTGAGAAAATTTTATTTTCTTTTCATTTAATTTTGATCGACTAGCCTGTCATTCCAGAACTTAATCTTTTTGCTGCTTATCCATGGCTCTGCCGTTAATGTTTTGCTAATTTAACTAAAGACATTAGCTGGAAATAGATCTGTGGTATTTACTCTTTTTTATTATTATTATTTTCCCAAAGCAAACTAATTTTTCTATGGCTTCTGTTTGAACACTGTTTTTAGACAATTAATCTGACCAGTGCATTGACCTATTCTTCAGTAATCTAGAGGACAGTTCTCCAAGCTGTGTGGCAAACCACTTCAGCATTAAAACAATGTGCTACGCTATACATACTAGGCAGTAAATTCACTGGTGTTTACCCTAGACTAGTGTAAGTAGGTAGAGTATCAAACAAACAAAAACAATTTATTTGCTACTGTTATCATAGCGTCAATTAAAACCTACTTCAGCAGAATAAACAACGTAAATTAGGGCACTTCATGCAAACATGGCTATCTGAGCATGGTGGTACAGTGATGCGTGAGTGTGTTTTGGGAAGATTGGGTGAAATAGGAATGAACGCTGACTGGCTGTATCACCAATTGCTAATATTTTCTGTGTTAATTGTAACCTCAGCTGGGAAGCCAGGGACTATCCTGGCCAATGGGAAGCTGCAAGATAATTGGAGATCCACAACTCGTTAGACACCTTAAGTCTCCAAAGCTAGCAGAGTTGCTTTCATGCACACCACTAGTGGATCAACCTCCATTCATTCTTGAATATAATAATCTTTTTAATAGCTGTGGGGTTCCCTTATTTGATACTTCCGAGCACTTGCACTACGGATAGCCTTTAGAGTGGTGATTTTTAGGAATGATGATTTGGAAGATGATTATATATCCATGCACAAAAGAATATTTGATGATCTTTGTGTTTTCTTTTGGCCGAAGTAGTTTAGTCCTGCACCTACAGTTGAGATGGTGTTACAAATAGGTCATAGGAACAAGCAAGGATTTAGACAACTCTTTCTTACAGTCCGTCCATTGAAACCACAGACTTCATATAAAAAATGAATGATTTGTATTTGTGAAAAACTTAATGAAAGACCTTCTTAAATTGCTTTACCGTGCCCCAGATACATTGACGGTATCAGGAGACAGTTCTGTTCTAGGTATGAAGTAGGGTTTTGCAGGGCTGCCTTAAAAGTTCTGAACCCTGTTCCGACTGAAGATAATGCAGAAGAAAGTTCATTTACACCTCTTCAATGTGCTACTTCATTGTTTACACCGTATTTTCATCAACGAGCATGCTGTTCATTAAGCATGGGAGAACCTGACAGACGGGGCCGGGAACACTTGCCATCACATTTAGCCCAAGCCTATCTGACATCTCAGCAGGGGAAGTGGAGAGCTGTGATTCTGAAATAGACGCTTTGTGCTCTCTAACCTCTAGTATACAACACTGAAAAGAACTACTCCTGCAGAATGCAATTCCTGCCATCAGATATTGTACATTTTACACCACAAATCTGGACTTCCTGAACCTCATTTTTTAAAGTCATTTTCTTAACTCATTGACATTTTAAGTGTTTTGTGCTTGGTGCCACTAGATTATGACATTATGATGTTCAGTTAGAAATCCAAAATAGCAATTAGGGAATTACAAATTGTAGAAATCATACCATTTAACTATTAATTATATTCCTTATTCTCTCAGCCAGTAAATGGTTATATAAAAACGTCTTTTAAATGTAACGTGCAAAGCCTTGTTGTTATCAGGATCTTCTTGAGAGGTCAGTCCACACTTGATGGGACTGACTGGCCTCTAGAGCTTGCTGAGGGTGACAGTGTTTCCATGCAAAGAACAGCGCTAAAGAGAAATAGGAGTATGTATGTGTGAATATAACCTGCAGCCTCAGATATTCACTTGAGTTCTGGGAGATGTTGAAATTCCTGCTTAATCCAGAGTAGAATGTGTCATCCTGAGTTGCTAAAAGTCAAGGAAGTCTTATTCATATGTCCTCTTACAAAGAGATTTATGAAAGTGAAAACATTTTGGCTTTGGGAGAATAGGATATTTCAGCAAAACCATTCCAAACCCATCATAGAGCAGTAACCTGGGAGTACTCCTTGCTTTGTAGCTACAGCACTTCAGCAGAAATAGTGCTATATGACATCCATAGGTAAATAAAATCTTTTAGTGCTGCTTTCTAGGCTGAAATTGATCTAATGCTATTCTGCACCTAACCTACCTTGATGCTTAAGTTGTGTTAAGCAGCACTGCGAAAGTGCAAAGATGCAAGTAAAATTCCCACATAATGTTAGATGTGAAGGTCAAGTCCCTTGGGGAGCAGCTGCATGATGAGCTGCTCTCAGAAGGTTAGCTCATTTTCTAAAGGCAAAGCAACGGTATAGTAAAGACAGCTCAGGAAATTACTAGAAAACTCAACCTGCTTTGGATTTCCAACCAAACGTGGTGCTTGTGCAGGCTCTGTGGATAACTCCTCGTTTAGATAAGGTATCTTATCTAAGGAAATTATTTCAATTGAAGAGGCATCGTAGGTACTAAGTTGAGTAGGGCTCCCTCTTTAGAAAAGGTGGGAAGAAGAAAAAAAGGAAATTATTTTCCTGTGCTGACAGTTGAATAAGACAGGAAAAGTTAGAATGGGGGAAGAAGTAATATTTTGCTGCTTTTAAAAATTAACCTTTCTTCAACACTCAAGAATACGCTGGGGAAGAACTGCAATTTACTTGTGCTTGAGTCATAATGTATGTTATTTGTGCCAATAACTTTATGTTTCCTTTGTCTGTATTTAGAGACAACCTCCTACTGATGGACTCTTCTGAGAGTTTTAAAAAAAAATGCAACAAAACTTGCTTTTTTAGTTGCAGCTCTCTCTGTTATACAACCAGATTTCATGTTTATAAGTGCAGCTCTGTATTTTATCAAGATCTCTGAGTGTGACATGATGGACACAGAACTACACTGAAATAGGAAAAAATCAAAAAGTGTTTGACTTTACAATAAGATTTCCTAACCACCTTTTTTTTTATTATTTTTTTAAGCAAAACTAGCTGGGAAATAGAAAAAAGAAACAGCCTGGGAGATACATTTTCAGTCATCTTGAAATGCCCTTTTACCCTTGTAATTTACTTCCAGACAGTGCACACATTTTAGATGAATACTTTGCTAAAAACTGAAAAGATGATAAAAAAGTGAAATGAATACATCGTGTTCTGAAGAATTGGAGATAGAGGTCATGCCGATTATTTCGAAAAGGGCTGTATCTGCGATGACAATAATGACAAGCAAATAATGGAAGAGAAGCCAGGAAACAGCTGCTGGAAGGCTCTGAAATGCACCTCTTACAGGGACTGTGTTTTTCCCAGTGCTTGGTTATCACAGATACTAGGAATATTTTCTGAATTGTGCTGGGATATAGACCAAGTAGCGATGTCAGTAAGGAACTATTGGAAGCAGCATATCCTGAAGCGCTGGCTGACTCCATATGTGACCAGCTCTTATTAGAGACCTGCACTAGAGGCTGCTAATGTTTAGCTTATTAAAGTATTCTTAATGTGACATAAGTGTTTTAAAGCTTAAAGAAAAGAAAAAGGAAAAGAAAAAAGAAAAAAATGAGAGAGAGAAAGAGAGAGAGATTTGTGTTTCAAGTTTTTTTTTCCCTAAGAAATAATATTGATGACTGCCTTCTCCAGAATTTACATATTGCAAAGGTAACATACAAAAACATGGCAGAAATTACTCTTAATTTACTTTAAGAAAGTGCTCTTAATTTATGTATCATTTGGGAGTCATTTCCTTGAATCAAGAAGTTCAAGTGATACGAATTTCAGACGTATGATTGGACTAACATTCCTTGAGACATTTGAATTACTCGATTAAAGAAATTAAACTTATTGTAAACATTTCAAAAGGTTACATTAGGAGCCTAATGGAAAACTAACACTGAAGGAGTAGAGCTAATTACTGGAGGAAACCATTCAGAAACAATTTGGCCTTCAGACAGGTCTGTTTTTATTAGCACTGTCCTGCACAAAGGTATGTTTACTTCTCTGGCTGTGTTGTGTGCTGCTTTCTCTGTTTTTCGAAATGCACTGTAAATATACGGCTATTACTGAGAGATTAGAGTGCAGAGCTCAGAGTCTTTCGTATAACAAGTGGGATAAAAAGAAAAATGTGTAAGCAAAGGGACTTCTCTCTCCCTTTATGGTAACACCAATTTATAGCAACTGGTTTGAACTAGACCACGCAGTCCAGTTTAAAGAGGTCTTTAAACTTTTTTACAGGCATGTCTTTGGTAAATAATCATTTCATAGAAACTGCTTTGATAAAAAGGGGTGAAACAGCTGTGTTCTGCAGTTGCTTGTGCATGAATTGTCATGTGGCTGCAAATTTGGTGCATCAAAATGAATATTTTAAAAAAATCTTGAAGCATTTGTGGAATTTTCAAGACTGCTGTGTTTGCCATGGTGGCTATGCAGTTGAGCAGGACATTCAATTCTTGTGTAGAAAATGCTAAACTTTCTATTAAACCTGGTTTTGTGTCTCATAGATCAGGTTCTGAGGGCGATGCCTTCATTTATAATAATAGCAAACAGAGATCTGCCATTGATTCTTCAAATAATTTAAAAGCATTTTTCATCAGGTTTTAGCCATTATTTTCCACAGGCCAAGCACCTTGGATACCCTGGACTTAAGAAAACCTTTAAAATCATGCTTTCTTGCTAATCCTTTACATTCTTAACAATCAAATTATGATGTGTTATCTGCCTTTATCTCCACTGGTATGTCATATCTTGCAAATAGAAATTTTATATCTGAAATTAAATGTTCAGTGATTTTATTCCCTACTAAAGTTCTAATATTAGACTTTGGAAGTGATAACTCAGAACCAAAATTAACTATTTTTCTGGTATATAAAAACAAATCAGCACCATATTGAGGGCCTTGAAACTGATGTTTCTTTAACCATATTTTAAAGCACAGTTTGGGACAGTATTATGACTGACACAGTCATAATTATTGCCTTCTGTTTGTTCTGGTTTTGTATGCATAACAAAAGTCAATAATATCATTATCTTCACAACATACATTAACTCATTGGGAATTTTGTTCTTCCTTTACACATTTCCACAGAGATTGCACGTCCTATTTGTTCCCTATCTGCTGTGTGTTGCAGTCTGTTACAGTTCTTAAAATACGTGTCTGCACAGCAAGGCAGGAAGCCAACAGTTTGCCTGGTGCTGGCTGTTGCACTGGGTCACAAAGACCTTCTGGAGGGAGGGCTTGATTGCTTTCAGCAAAGGAAAAGCTCAGCCAGGAGAAGCTTTCTGAGTACAGGCTGGAAAAAGAGAGAAAGGCGTGCATCTGCAGCATAACCGATGGTTTGGAAACTGTGAAGAACAGGCAGCAGAAATATCACAGCAGGCTTCAGAGCTGATGGAGAAAAGTCCTCTTTGCTGTGCACAACAGGCATATATGTCTTTCCTTTTAAACACTTCTGGTTGTCTTGTAGGCTTTCGTAAAATTGACCTGCTGCTTGCAGCTACAGAGAGTGTCCAAAGTCAGGGCATGGTTTAGGTCTTCCTTTACTACTGTTTTTCTTGCCTCAAACTCAGTCTGGTTTGATTATGCAAATTTCTCCATAATATTTTTACTTCATTTTTTCCTCTGTAGCCCTGTGTTTCTGTTCATCGCTAACCCAGTCTAATGTTACATTCTGTTGTTTAGTTTTCAAAACTTACAATCTGGTCTCAGTTTTTTCACATTCTAATAGCTTTCTATAAGTTTAATCTGTCTAGTGATCTTTTTCAGTTATGAGTCTTTGATCCCTGTTACCATCTGGCCTTGGATGAGCAGTTCCACAAACAATTTAAAATGACGTGCTTGCCTCAGCATAAGTGAATCTATCAGATCTCCTTGTTCTTGGTTCTTCATAAGAAGAAATAATCTCCAGAAGTTGTATTATTCTAAGGGGTTTAGCGCTCTATAAATTTTGTAACTGATAATTCAATCTTTATCTGGTAACTGGCTTGGTCTTTCCTTATCTTTTTAAGTATAGATTGCTCAAATTAAAATCAGTGCCCCTGAACTGCAATATTGAAATAAACTGGTATCTTTTTCTTGTCATCCATTTTAGGACCTCAATTTGTCTTTACATAAAATTCTTGTTTATACCTTCAGTGTCTGGCTATGTTTCTGGAGACTTTCTATTTCTTGGAGTCCTCCGTTCCTTCTTTTTTCTAATTTTTGTTGTGTCTCCCCCAGTTCTCACAGCAGATGTAGTTCCTGCTCTCAGTTAATGAGAAGGGTGAGTTTGAGCACTATAGTTTTGATTAGTCTTTACTATAACTGAGATTAATCAATAGCGAAAACATAGAGGTAGAAGGTTCACATCTCCTCTGTTTTGCTAAGACTGAGCTCTAATGCACAAGTGTCTTGATCCAAGACTCACATTGCCTTTCCAAAAGCGTGTTTCTGTCCTGCTCCTGTTAAAGTCAGTGGCAAAGCTCCTACTGATACCGCTGTTGTATGAGATGAAGTAATCCACCTGAGCTCAGCCATTCTATTTCTTCTCTAACAATGTACCAGTAAGCACAATGAAGTTGCGCACTTATGGTCATGTTTTCATTTAAACACCAAACCAGCTTCCCCTCCCAAAACTATTCACTGAGAAGGGATATCAGTCTTTGCCATGATGTACCTCTGGACTTCAAAAAGGCACTGGATGGCATAATCCCATCAATGTTACAGTCCTTTGTGTTGGGTTAGGTTATCTCACTCAAACTATTCTCAAATGTTATTGTTTGGGATATCCAGCTTTTGGGATTAATTCCAAGAATATTCTGTTATAAGGAGGCTGTAAACATGTAGAACTAAAATCTTCTATAACCTGAACTAAGGGTCAATCATACAAAGAAAAAAGAAAAAAAAAAAAGAAAAAGAAAACAAACAAACAAACAAACAAAACGCTGTGCCACACAGCAGCTGGGAGAGTGAGAGGAGTGAGGAACAGCCTTGCAGGCAGGCGCCAAGGTCAGTGAAGAAGGAGGGGGAGAGGTGCTCCAGGCCCCGGAGCAGAAGTCCCCTGCGGCCTGTGGTGAGGCCCATGGTGAAGCAGGCTGTCCCCCTGCAGCCCATGGAGTACCTCGGTGGAGCAGGGTTCCACGCTGCAGCCCGTGGAGGAGACCACGGTGGAGCAGGTGGGCCTGCACCGATGGAGGCTGCGGCCTGTGGAAGACCCGTGAAGGAGCAGATTTCAGGCCAGACCTGTAGGCCATGGAGAGGAGCCCACACAGGAGCAGGTGACCTGGCAGGAGCTGCTGCCTGTGGGGGACCCAGGTTGGAGCAGTTTGTTCCCGAGGGATGGACCCCATGGTACAGACCCGTATCTGGAGCAGTTCTTGAAGAGCTGCTGCCTGTGGGCAGCCCACGCCCGATCAGTTCAGCAAGGACTGCATCCTGTGGGAGGGACCCCACAGCACAGGGGACGAGAGTGACCATGAAGGAGAGGCAGAGGTGAAGTGCTACAGATTGACCGCAAACCCCATTCCCCCATTCCAGAATGTGCTGCCCTACTGGGTCCTAGGCTATGGCAAACAGAGGTTAGATATAGAATGGGTGCTGGAAGGAAGGAGATTTAAATTGCACTATTGTATGAGAGTGTGTACATACTGAAACACAGCAATGATTCAAGGACTATATGTGCTTTAAAAGTTTATTTTCAAGTGTGTCTGCAAACTGCTAAAACAGAAAGAGGGAAGAGAAATCAAAGAGGGTAATGGTCTGAGCAAAACGTATCAGTTTTCACAAAGCAAACAGTACAGCCATCCTACTTCTTCCCAGTACGGTTTGTTTTCACCACCTGCCTCTCTTCTGTCATCTTCTTCTGGATGATCAGTAGAGCTCTTCATTATTTGTCTCTGCCTGCCATCCCCTATCTCATTGTTTTAGTAAAGCCTTCACAATCCTTAATCTTTTGAGTATCATTTGTGCTTTCTTTTTCTTATATTTTTTCCCCCAATGTCTCACACAAACTTATGGTACCTCTTTGACTCTGGTATTTCTTAACTTTCTTCACTCTCTCTTTCCACATCCCACTGAACCCTCTGAACCTCACTTTTTTACTTTATCTCTGATCTCTTAGCAGTGTGCAACAGCCCACGATTTTGTTTTTCTCTTTCATTCCCCTGCTCAGTTCCCTGTGGATTTTCGGTTTTCCTCATTTCTGCCTTTCTCTTCTAGTTTTTTGTTTTTTTTTTTCAGCAGACTCCTCTTATGTTGCTATGTGTCCCAGAGGACTGTCCCTGTGTTGGAAGATTTCAGTAAGCTCAGTATCATTTCCTTTGACCCATGTAGATGATGGGTTCTATGCTGCAGTATGTTTTTTTCCTTTTTATGTTTAATAACCACACAATATTGTTGATAGTCTCAGATGGAGATATTTCTGCAAAGTAACCTGGCTTTCTTTTCTCCTTTCTTACAGGCCTGGTCTGTGGGAGATGGACAGAATAACAGGGTGTTGTGCTCTCCTCCTGGTTCCTGCTAGGGCAGTGCACATTTGGACAGGCAATCACACCAGGTCAGTAGCCACAACGGGTTTTGAAGTGCAAAGTAAATAAGTGATGTCTGACTGCGATGCCTCGAAATCAGCACTAAAAGTTCTCTGATCATTGATATTCCACAGGCCATATCCATTCACAAAGAAAAGATCATTGTAAGATTAACACCTTACCTTTCCAGTTGTATATAATTACTATAACAGAAGTTGCCTTTTTGTAAAGCTGAAGATAAAACGATAAACTTTGTCTGTCTTGATTTGGTGCTTGTGCCTGACACATCTGGGAACATCAATACTCACTGGGTGGTCATAAAAAACGTCTTGAAGTTTTGTTGATCTCAGCATCTTTCTAAACTATCAGCGGAAGTTAGTGTACCACAGATATATTTTTCAGTAAGAACTCTTCCCAGATCTTCAGGAAATACACAGACTGTTTCTCTGGAAATGCTTGTTCACTGCATCAAATCATTAAATCCATCATTTTAAAAGATACTGTATATTGAATGTTCGTATTTTAATGATTAATGCACCTACATTGTTGTGTCTTGATTTTCTCTGCATATTACAAATGTTTCAGCAGCAGATTCCCAAAAGGATCAGTGTTGAAAGCAGGACTTCAAATAAATTCATGTGCAATCAAGGTCAAAGCTAAAGTTTGGTGACACAAGCTTCTTTCAGTCCCTTTGTAGCCTGGCTGTCAGTTACAGGAGACATTACGAGCATGCAGCTTCGCGTCTCCCTGTGAATATTGCTAATCATTTACTAGTATCTGAGGCATGTACTGGTACAAAAGAGGTGTACCCTAGCTCCTGTGCTCTTCTCCTCAGTTAATTACCATACAAACAGGGAGCTGGCATACTTGGAAGGACTATTGACTATGCAAGTAATTAGCTGCAGTAAATATAGGAGAGAAGACAGCTAGCAGGTTTTTAGATGTTACTTGCTGCTAAGGAAAACTGTTTTCTTTCTTATTGTCTTTTGTGTGAAGGCCAGGAGCTTATCCACTCAGGCTCAAACTCCTCAGAGGCTGAAGGGCAATGGAGTGTGCATGTAATTATTTGACTGCCTGCGAAGGGGCAGATGTATGCAGGCAAAAGTCGAAAGCCAAAGGGTGGTTTGAAGGCTAGCTTTATGGTTTGTTTGTTTGCTTTAACTTGTATCATTTTGCATGGTATTTACAGCGAAGCCCACAAATAGTTGTATTATCATAGATTATCTCAGATTTTCTCTACAGCCTAAAAATAAGGAGCTTGGCATGGCAGAAGACTCTCCTTTTAACTCAATTTCTGTCATTCATATGACAAAGTGACACACTGCATCCTAAATGTACAGAGCTGAGACCATTGGTGCCTTTTGACCTCCCAGGGCTAGAGGAGCCTAGATATGGCTCTCAACCATGTAAAGGCATTCCAGGAGCTGGCATCTTCTTAACTGTAATTTTAAAAGCCAAGTAGTGTGACTGAAAAACTGTGGTCTTCATCTGTGATCCTTGTCCATCCTTTTTATGTGGGAGCAGCAGCTAGCAGCTGTTTGAGAGTAGTGCTGCCATGGGAGCTGCGCAGGGTTGTTCCCTTCTCTCTCTGAAGCCCCCATGTAAGCCCTCCTGCAGAAGTGGTCCTAGCCCAATCTCATTACAATACATCAGCATTCAGGCATAGTCAGAGACACAAATCCTGAGTGTTAGCTGTGAGGGTCTTTTAAATGAGTGCTGATACCTGGAGTGTAGCATTGCCCACATTCTATATTGTAGATAATTTTAGCCGTACACCCAGACTGTATAAAACATAAATCATTTAGCTTATCTATTTTAAAGGCTTTTACACTGCAGTCAGCTACCATACTTGGTTAAATAGGTGCTTGTCGCACCCCTTTAATGAATTAAATGTGAAAGCCATTTCTTCTTACTTTTGGCTGTAACAGGGCTGGCACAGGCTCTGTTCTGCTGAAGTAATGGAATGGTAGGATCCATGTAATATAATTTTATAAGTGCAATACTCATCAGTACATCAGCTAATAGGAAAAGCAGAAAAAAAAAAAAAAAAAAAAAAAAAAGAATTAGAAATTAAGACCACAAGCCAAATATAATCATTCTAATTCCTCAGGGAAAGTTACCATTTTAATTGAAAGATGTGACAATAAAAATGAAAAGTATGAAATCATTTCATCAAAAAAGGTGTAATTTGTGTGTTCTATATTTCATAACCTATTCTTTACTAGTAACACTGATTACTGAGCTGTCTAATTTTTTAGAATATTTTGGTATGTAACACCCATTGTAAGCTCTTAGAGATGTTGTGCCCTTGTGAAGATAAAAAAGGAAGCATTTCTATTGGGAGAAAAATATGACAATTCAGAATCATTTTTTTTGTGAAAATTTTTGCCCTTGATATTCTGAATATGTGTATCCTTTTATTAGGAAAAGACTAACAAAGTATTCCCACTGCAGCAAGCTTAGATTTTAGATGCACTGTCTTCACACACTGTAAAATGTTCCCGTTGCACTGGTGGTGTCTGGTGATTGTGAATTATTAACTAGGATTGCCTTATTCTCCTTCTGACTCTGACACTGACTTACATTATCTCTTCATGCAAATCTTTCAGTTTAGGTATTACAAAGTAACTCAAAAAGCAGCTGTTAAGTAATATAGTGTATTATGGCAAGATGAAATTGTTCGGTTGTAGCTGATGCATGCAGTATTTTGGAGTAAATAATATCTTTTTCACATACTGTGGCAAAGAAGTAAAATAGAGTCAACCAGTCATTACTATGTCCCTCCCTATCGTCTTGGGTTTATCCTGCTGAGCCAAATCATCTGCAAAACACGAGTCATATTCTGATACCATCACGAAAATGTCCCATACAGGTGCACAAGCATGTAAGAGTGCAGATGATAATCAGTCAAGAGGCAGACAGATCTGACATTTCCTGAGAGCAGTTCCTATATTTTATTGAGTTGTCATGCCTTGTTGCATACTTAATGAGGACGAGCCCCTTTATATGTGGATTTCACATTACAAATGTTGTTTTGCTGCAAATAACTTGTGGCAATACGTCTTCCATGCAGCAAGTCAACATATACAACATTATAGCACACCCATGTTATTGTCACAACTGTAAACAACTAATAAAAGAATTTATTTACTGTGCCTTAGAGTCATTCACTTCCAATCATATTTTCTCCCTTTTCAAGCCTATTGACTTTATGGAACATTTGGCATTATTTCATTCTATCATTATTGCTTATTGTATCATCTTTTAAACACAAAGAGTGCTATGTATCTGCATATATAGTAGATCTGCATATGTAGGAGGATATTTCCGTGACCGGCAGGTGTATTATGTATCATCCCAAAGACTAGGGAAGTATTTTGTGTACTGTAGTTGTCACTGACCTGAAGACAAGTGTTTGAAAAATCGACGCTGGGGTGCCGATGTCATCAAGTTTCTTCTGGTAGCTTCTGGGTATAGAGAGAACCAATGTTTTCCTCTGCAAAGGCAAGCAACTTTGCTGGATCTGCATGGAAATATGTGTCCCTGTTGATGATTTAAGTGAGACCAAGAGCTTGAAGACTCCAAAAGGTTGCTTTTAGTGGTGTTTTACTAATTTGGAAGACAGAAAAGCATGCAGTTATTGAAATGTGTTATCTGGTTGATGTTACTGGACTGTTAGCAATTGAGAAAAACAAATCGTGCTTTCTAGAAATTGCTCAGAAATTCAGCTGAGTTGCTTTTCCCTTCAAAGATGATTTGTAAGAACTTAACCCAGAAAGGATCACCTGTGTCAGTGAACCCTAGCCATTGCAACTTTGCTGCGCTCTTTCAAAACCTTGCTTTACTGGTGGTCCTTTATCACTTATTTCTACATTATGATTTTTTTCTGGCCTGTTTTAACAATTTGTTCTCTGACTACCATTGGCTTTTTAGACTGAGTAACTTCTGTCCCCTTGTGCATACCCCGTATTATTCACTGAGAGCAACTGTTGCCTTCACGGCTTTCTGCTTGGCTAAATTAGGTGAGCTTTTTCAGTCTGCTCTCATAAAATAGACTTGCCATTCCCCCGTTGTCCTGGAAGCTGTTCTGATTTTTTTCCAATTTGAATTCACCTATTCTAGGTTACCAAAAACTGTACAGGGTATTCTACAGAAAACTTGTATCCAGTACAGTAGAATGAATAACCTTTTATATCCATCACAAAAATCTTGATAGCGTAATCTCAGGAGTGCATTTGCCTGTTTTGAGAGCCATCACATTTATGCACAATTTACCGAAGAGAAACCCATATCTTCTAACTGATAAACCACACGTTACGGAAGAGATCTCCTTTCTGAGTTTTTAAATGCTGAGCTTCATTCCCCCTTATTCCACAGTACTGCAAACCTGTGCAACACCTGGAAGATCTCTTCCTCTGCCTTGACCTTTCTTTTATCCCATACTTCTCTGGCTTACTGTCTTCATCTGGAGGTCTGCTGTGTTCTTTGTTTTGTATGCATTGGCAGTCGTGAGTCTCCTGGACCTTTTCTCAAAGTAGACCTTTGAACCTCTGTCCGATTTTTGTTCCCAGGAATTTTATTTGATGTTGCACAAGTAAATAGTTTCTGTAATATATGCGGCCAATGCTAGTGAACATTCCTCAGCTTCTGAAGCTTCATGTTCTTGCCTCAACCATAGTCTTAGTAGCCATCCTCATCTTCTCCTTCTTGATTACTGCCAAAGGAAAAAGGACCAATGTACCATAAATTCATCTCCTTGCTGGCTTCCACTCTGCTGCCTGGGACAACTTAAATGTACTGACAAAAATACTTTCCTTGTTTTTTTCAGCTTGGTGACTGGGCTGCCATTAAATGCATCCCTCTTTCTATTGCCTTTCATGAGTGATACGTTCTGCAAGCTGGGTAAAACCTGATGAAGCTCAGTTTGCATCATGATTTTTCTTCATACATCACTTACATTACAACACAGTTTTATAATGCAGAAGGATTACCTGCTGCTGAGGAATTTTAACTACATCTCCTAACTAAGCTAGTGGCAAATTGAAAACTAATAAGATACGTTTTGTTTATCAAATACTGCTCTGGGTACAAGCTAAACTAGGCATCCAGTAGATTGCAACTTACTGCTCAGTTAGGGAAAAAAGAAATGCAGCAAAGAAAATTGTGACAGCTTATTACATGAAAGAAGAAAATCATCACCCAAAGCAGAAGAAATGCTATTTAAATGCTGTTTTATTATACAATAATTGTACAGGGTTCTTAACATTTTTGTATGTGAAAATGTTAAATGTTTTTCAATGTTATCTGTAATAAATATTAGTCTGAAGGCAGAAAATAATGTAATGTGTTTTAGCAGTCAACAGTATCCACAAAACTGAAGCTATTAGCATAGTGAGTTGAGCCATCTACCTGTGCAGAGCAAAAGCCAGGCAACACCTTTTACTATTAAATGAAAACTAATGTTCACAGACATCTCATGGCTTCTCTTTGAAAAGATATCTCTTTACCCTCTTCATACTGAAAACAGCCTGGGTGTTATGGTTGAGTATGGTGATGGGGAATGTCGGTCCTTCAGGACAGATATACTTCAGAGCACAGGAAGAAGAACATTTTCCTAGTTCCATGTTACAGAAGTTTTCTGATCTTCATCATTAATCGCAAAATACTGCACTTCAATCCTGTCATTGATGGAAAAATACCTGGGCATCTTGCACTTCAACCCAGGAAAGGAGAGTAAACAGGGAGAATGATGGGGATAAAGTTCAGTATTTAAAATGATTAAGTTATATTTTACATATAATTATCTTGAAAACTAACCAATTTCACTGTAATTTAAGTAGCATTTATATAAATTAGGCACAAGTGACATTTCTAATTAGGAATAATTCAGTGGTTAAATCATGAGTTTTTAAAATGATAATTGGGATAGTTGTAAAATTTCAAGGTCTGTGATTTTAGAATTGGATTGCTCTTTGACTTATGTGAAAGAATAGATTGTTAAGTGAGTGCCTCACAGGAGAGAAGCAGTCTAGGATATTATGATTTGAATTAGTTTTTCAAAGGAATTTAGAGTAGGCAATCTGTCCTCTGATCTTTCTTTGCACACTAGAAGTATGATTCAGTTATGTTAAGACAGTTAAATCACCGTATTCTCAATTTAAGCTAACAGCTGGAATTGCTGAATTCAATGTGTGAGGAAAGTGATGCATTAAGAGCACCCCATACAGATACTCTAATGAATCTAACGTATTCTCCAGGGGAAGCTATTTTTTTTTATATATAGCTGCTTGTTGCAGACATATAGCTTCTTTGAGTTCAGAACAAGAAATAAGGAACTTGGAATATTTATAGTCCCCTGGAATATTTACAGGCAATATATAAACTTGTTCCAAAGGCCCCTTATATCGGTTCACAAGACTGGAAGGTAGCCAAAGACAGGGCGTGTGTACCTTCTAGCAGCACTTTCGAGCGAGAACCCTTGGGTCCAGCATAATTAATTCCCCCTCCATGTCCATGATCATATATGCTAGCCCCAACAGCGGAGCGAAGCTTAGCTCCACTGCTCCAGCCTCCAGTGGGATCGTGGGCAGAAGCAAATGCGAGGAGCACACACGTTTGGGAGAGCATGACACACAAATCTGTAATGTGCTGATGGTGGCATGCCATTGACTGAAGATCTTTGTGCAGAAACATTCGGCTCCGTGGAATACAGAATACTGCAATGCAGTAGCAAATATATTTATCCCAGCTTGGTAATACAGCAAACAAGAACACTTGCAAATCATTTCGGCCAGTACAGACTATTTATTAGTGGTTTCAAGAGTTACACTCAAAGCGGCTCTCTTAGTGGTTTTGGTAGGGTAATTTGGCCCAAGTATTAGGACCGTGTGCTTTGATTCATTTAGAAGAATTAGACAGGTGAGTGCCTCACAGGAGGTAAGCAGCGTAGGGTATGATCACTCAAAGTAGTTTTTCTGAAGAATTTAGAAGAAGCAATCTGTCCTCTGATCTTCCTTTGCACATCATAAGTATGAGTCAGGTGTACTGGGACAGCATGTCCGCCTTCTAAAGGACCGATCGGACACTTTATTTTTTTCAGTCTGGGAAAGAAGCAACTGGAGAAATGCGAGTTTATAAAGCCATGGGCAGTTTGGTGAAGCAGGACAGGCTCTCCTGCTTCCGATACAGAAATGGAGCCTTCCAGTGAAGCTGGGAGGAGGCAGGTCCACAACAAATGAAAGCGATCCGTGTAGAAAGTGGCTGAGTTTAGGAATCATTGCTAAAGGATACCTAGGACTGCTAGAGGTTTGCATAGTTTTAAGAGAAAATTCAGGGAGGAGAAACCCCTTGAGGATTACCTAATACCTAGAAACTGTTCTTGGCCAAGGAAGTCCCTGAACAGAAAATGTTTGGATGCTGGAGGAACATCATAGGGAAGGTGTTACTGTGCTCTTTTCATTTTTCCCTTGACATCCACTTTTAGATACTGTCAACAATGGAGTTAATGGGACTATTTGTACCTTTGATCAGATCCATTTTAGGGGTTCCTGGGGTTTTCCTTATTTTAGAGCGCACTTTGCTCACAGTTTCCAGTTTTTACCTCCTTCTCTGATGGTCAGTCAAATCAATAAAAAGATACCACTGTCCTCACTGAGGAAGCAAAATGGGAAACCCTACTGGTGATTATATGAAGCAAATACCCATTTTTTTCTTCTTTCCCTATAGTTTCATTATCATTCAAAGTCTGAGCTCTTTTAATTAATTTCATTTTAATTGCCACACCAGAAAAAAAAAAAAAAAGAAATAAAAAAAAAAAAATCTCAGTCTCAATTAGAAATCTGCTGGACCTTCCAATACAGGTTCAGCAAAAGATTTAACCTGGGAAATATAACTCAGTTAAAGTAACCCCAGATTCATCATCTCAGGTGGTTGCATCCCATTCTCCTGGACTAATGCTGTAGATGGCAGCAGTTTTAGTTTTTGTAACTGTACAAACTTGGGTACATGTGATATTCCTTAAAAAAATAAAAATAATAGTTTAAAAAAAAAAGTGCTCAGTGCAGATCAATTTGGCATTCCTGTTTAAATTATGTGTTGTATTTGATTATGCCGGATGGACCTCTCAGATTAATTTCATTTGTATTTACTGTCTTTTCTTTCAGAGTTGGCTCTGACAGAGTAAGTATGTTGATTTTTTGTATGCTGCTGATCCCTCTCAGGACTCACCAAATAATTAATACCAACATCTGTTTAGTATGCAAATACTAAGACTGTGCTGTCCTCAGATTGCCATTTTGTTATGGGAAAAATGAGGCAGCAGTTACCGTCCGATCGGATATTCAGTCCCAGCCTGTTTTGACATGGTTTTTCTGCTCAGCACCTCAGAAAAGGGAGGTGGCAGCCTTCTTGGTGCAATCAAGCACTAGCTACTAGTCTTAAAAGCTGGAGCGTGTCCTCTAGCTTCCCTTTTAGGGAAGGAAAAGCTATTTTAGATTATTAGAAGATAGGTCATGTTGTTTTCTCCCATATAATGCACAAAGAGAATATAACAGAGTGCCTCTTCATATTGCAGCCATCAGACACTCACAGAGTTGAATACTTTATGTACAACACCATCACATATATAAGCATGAGGATGTGTGGTCTGCATAACAAATACCTGTTCAAAGTATTCTGCAGAAATTGTTGGAAATTCACAATTACAGTTATACAGCAGAATTGCCAGAGGTCACACTGCAGCAGACAAACAGGGGAGAAGAGTGGCACCGGCATTTTAGAAATTGGAGGTAATTATTGCAGTGCTGTGGCAAACCTTGGCTCTTTAATATCTCCTGCTGTGCCGCCACGTGTTCATGTTCAGTTGGTACCACTTTACTCCTAAGGATGGGAAGCAGTACAGCAAAGGTAAATAGAGTAGAACAACCGTATCATGTTACATGTGGTGAAAAGCACTCTGTTATCACTTGAGGAGAAGCTGTTGTGATACAACCGTAGTATCATAACATGCTTACATTTGCAGAATCTTTGCCAAAGGATCCAAAGTTCCCCTATACTCATGAAACCTAACTTATGCTTTCTTTATCAGTGGATGAAAAAGATACTATGAGCCTTTGCTTGTTTCCCAGCAGTGTGAAAAACACTGATGAAACTGCAACATTTGCTAAAACTGTATGTGCGGGATCCTGCGGCACCAAGTAGTTTCTTATGTTTTGTTTTGAGAACTTAGAATGAGGAACTACAGTGTGTCAAAGGGACTGTCAAAATGCTGTCAGGTTTTCTTCAAAACAAATATTAGCTCCAGAATCAGCGTGGCTTCTATTGCAAGAATCAGATAGCTTTGTTCAAGAGCACAGTCCATTTTTGCTTGAAAAGTTTGGGCAATATGCTTTTTCTAGGAAGCTTATTGTGATTTAGGACTTGTAACGTCAAAAAAGAAAGACTTGCATAGTCAGGATTTTTTTTATTATTATTAGAGCTGATCAGCAGTGCTTTAATAGGGCAGTTTCCATTTAAAAAATCAGATTGATCGTAATAGTAATTGAGACCACTCCATAGTAATGAAGGTCTGTGGGAGCCCGCAAAGTAACTTATTTTTTGCACTGTGTGTGCATGCTTCTTCTAAAACATAAAGATCTAACCCAAACTTACAAATGATTTTCTAATGCTGTCAATAAAAATAAATAAATAAATAAACAAGAGTTATAGTTAGAATTGTGGGGCTGTTCAGATATATTTAGGAGCAATTTGCATCTTTAAGCACTGGAGTATGAATTCAGGAAAAAAAAAAAATCACCATTCCCTCTGAAGGCCATTCTCTTAGTTCATATAAGAAATTAACAACTGCCTCAAACATAGTGAAATAGGTTTGAAATTGAAAAGAATTAGAATGTTTTGAATTGGTAATAAGTCCATATCATTGATTTCTTAAAGGTCAAAGTAGAATCTTGCCTGCACTTGTGCAATCTTGACTTCTCAGTCTTGACTTCTATAGCCAGGCTGTTCGCTTAAGGACAGTAATAGTTAGGAGTTTGGGAGGTCTGCTCTCACTGGACAAAAAGGCTCGTCAATACTACTCGTGTCTGCAGAAAAACGCATCTGGAAGAGTGAAGGCTCATTCTGAAATAAAGTTTGTATAAAGAATCTTTGATGAGGATGCGATTCTGGAAACTATTCTTCTGTCTTTGGGTTTCTCTGTACCAGGAAAGAGCATCATTTTAGGTGATACAAACTGATACATAAGGGTTAAATGTGATACTAGTTTTTATATATGTTAGGAAAGTAACAATATGTATTAATGGAATGAAGTTAACCATGTTATCATGATATCATTAGTCCCAACACTAAAATGACTTTAACAGCATTTATTTAATGCATTTTATTGTATTTGGCCTGTCCAGTTAATGAGCTTGCTGGAAGACTATGATTATGGCTTTTTATTATGAATCTAAGGCAGCATTTATTATTATTTATTATTTTTGCTAGGAATAAGAATTATTTTTATTTTTTATTTTTTCTACCATACTAAGAACTATATGTCATCTTTTAAGATGATCCAGGTAAAGGTACTTTCCTATTTTGTATAAGAAGCATAAGAAGTAATGTACAGAGCAGCACACACTTCCAAAAAAAAAAAAAAAAAAAATGTTGCTGGGCAACTTTACTAATAGTTACTGTAAACCAAGACTCTGTGGCAAATATTTATCTAAATAATGCTGTCAGGTGGGAAGAGTTCAGGCAAATGATAAGACGTAGTGCAGTATTTTTGCTCTAATTGGATAATCTCCATGGAAGAAACTATCCATCAGCAATTATTAGATAAAATGTTTCTGCTTTGTTGCAAAAGCAGATCTCTTCCCTATCTACTGGGCTGCTTCTGCAGGTTCTCATCACTTGCTTCTTTCCAGGTGTGTTTCGACATATTTGCCATTTCCTCTTTTTCTTAAAGGTTTTATTGAGCATCTTACTTCTTTTTTTTTCCTGCTTAACTACTGAAAAGAGTCTCTAGTCAACGCTGTTGAAAGTGCACTGTACTTATAATGAGAAGAAATATATATATACAGGCTTTCCTAAAATATGGGAAAGCTTCTCTGCTTCTGGAGAATCCGAGCTGCCATCAGAGTCACCTGATACATTGCAATTGAAGGAATATTGTTCTACTACGGAATTGGCATTCAGTACAGAAAGTATTGGAAGTAAGAGATACACACACACACACACACACATATATACACTTTAAATGCAGATGTTTTAACGTATTGGGCTGTTTTCTCATCCCTAGTATTTGAAAGGGGCAGCTACATGCCTCAGCGCTTGATTAAGATATTACTCTAAGTAGATCACTCTATCGCTCTTCTGATACAGAATGATCTACACATGGAAAATAGAACTTTCCTAATAACCTTTTGGTATTTTAGCATCAGCTAATTTTCTGCTGAGGAGAGCAGAATGTGATTAAGGCAATGGAAAACATTTTATGGAGTGACAGGTGGTCATGAAATTATATTAGCATTTAAATGACTAAAATGGAACCTTTCCTTTCCTGGTCTGAGAATGTCAGAAAGCGTAGAGTCAGAATTTGTCCTCTCCTCCCATTCCCCATGGGTTGTATTTTACTTTAAAAACAGCTGCTAATTCTGTGTCACAAATTATGAAGGATTTAAAAGAGAGTGTCATGAATCGCTGTAGACACTACGAGAAAACATTTTCCATCTGTGTGACATATTTAAGAAAAACCCTCAGTCACTCGGAGAGCCAGCTCTGTGAACTTAATCAGATGTTTTTCTTCTCTTGTTAACTAAGAATCAGCTCCGGGGAGTGTTAAGATCACCGTGGCATTTATTTTAAGTGAGTGATTGAATGATTCCTGAGCTGCTCTTCTGGAAAATGAAGCAAAGCCCTGCTTTGGAGGTCACCTTTAATTAGAGATCAAAAACTAACTTCAGATAACTTCATCAAAAATATAAATAACTACTCAGTACCAGTCCGGTGGCTTTGTTTTATAATAAGCCCTATACAAAGGCTCCTTGAAGTCAGATGACGGCTGGGGGGGCTCCTGCCTCAAACTTCACAAATGAACCAATAGTTTCAAGCTGATGCTCCCTTTGAACTGCTCTCCCCGGATAAATTACTGATGGCCTAAATGTTACATTTACATTTATTATTCTCCATTACCAAGAACATGTGAAGCTGCAAAAGATTAAAGCGGCAATTACTGAAGTTAGAACATTGGAAATGAAGTTCAAACATTAGAAATGAATGTTTAGGAAAACAGAAAAGACAATTACTCGAAGCCAGTTTTAACTAAATAAAAGCAGTGGCTTCCACATCAGAGAGGACACTTACTGATGATTGTTTCTGTGTTCGTGAATCTTTGTTTGCCTCCTAAACATTTTAGAACTAAAATAGGAAAAATATGAAGTGCTGCCTGAGAAATTCTCTGCATCACGCGGTGAAGGGAGCTTTGTCATGGACTGAAAACGTGGAAGAGCGGGAGTTACTTACCGACGGCTCGTCCAGTGGGGTGGTCCGAAAGTCAATGATGAGCCCCGGGCCTTGACAAACCCAGACTTCGAGGCAGGTGGCAGTGCAGGAGGGAATGAACTAGCTGTGCTAGCAGGTGCCATGCCAAGAGTGGACAACTTTGCAGCTGCTCTTTCGAAAAGATGTTGTGTGTTGCTGAAGTTGTTGGTTATCTTGGTTATCTTCCTGTTTTGTTTGACTTTTCTGCATTTCATAAAGCGCTGGTTCGTTCAGTCCTTTGACTGTTTGCCCTCGATAGAGGAAAATTGCTCACTGAGCCCCATTCAGTTTAAGTCAGCTAAACTCTCAAATTCGGTGGGAGAGGCACTCAAAGCAGCACGAGGCAGCTGCTCTGGCACAGAGGGCACGGTGTTGCTCCCATGCTGCAGCCCCCGAGCACAGGGTGGGCTCACGGCATGCCCACGCATCGCTGCCCGCCTGCGGCATCCACACAGGGACGAGGGCTCACGCGGTGGCCCCTAATGAGATTAGTTTTCAAATACTTCTCCTCACCTTTAAAACGATGAAATTAAGCTCCTGTAGTTATTAAGAGCTAAAAATAATGATTTGATTGCACTCCTCATTGTAGTAGCAGACAGCAGTATATTGATCTGCACTCTGTGTCATATCATATTTACAATACGACCTGATCAATATGCTATTTCTGAACCCATTGGTCTTGCATGTATGAAATTGGAATATTTTATTGTAAGACTAATGCACATGACTGAATCACAATAGTGTAGGTCTAGAGCACTGTACACAAAGTAGATTAGGCAAAGAAAAGGTCAGCTCTGTACTATTTCTATTTAACAGTCCTAGTTTTTTTTTTACAGCCGGGAAAAGAGAGACACTGGTGTGATAGGCGCTGTGTAACTGCATAGTAAGGGACATGCCCTACCGCAAAGACCTCACAGTAAGTGCTGACAGACAGACGAAAAGCAGGAGGAGGAAAGAGATGACAGCAGTGAAGTGACCTTGCTCAGGTCCCTAGAAAGGCCAGCTGCAGCACTGAGGGCAGAACACCTTCATCATCCAGGCTCCACCTTAGCATTTAATCACTCGATATAAATGGAGGGCGTTGTGTTCTGCTAGTATAATCAGTATAAATCCAGAATATTGGTGGAGTTAGAATAACATTATGCTGAAATGGTGAAAAGATATTCAGCATATCATATACGGCAGGTGTGTGGTTTCTCTTAGACTTTTTAAATGGTATTTTCTCTTTAAGGGAATAAGGAGCTATCACTCCACCTCTTGTGCTGACAATAACAGCTGCTGGAGATGCTCGGGCTCCACAGGACTGCCGGTGAAGGCCAAAAATAAGAATTAAACAAAGAGAATATATTGCTCTTGAGGGTCGTGGTTGCAACCAGCATCATGTGTAGATCTGAATGATCCCCAGAAGAGATAACGGAGTGATTGAATAGAGTATTTCATTTGGTCTTCACTCCAGTTCTAATAGGTAGAAAAGGAGATTGAGGCTAACAGTGATGCACTGAAGAAAAGGCTTTTGGGGACTCTTTTAAAAATTGATTTTGAAACTAAAGCCCTGTGAGTGTATAAATATGCCTCTTGCGGGCTTGTCTCTCTTCTATTAGTTTCATTTGTATATGAATTTCACTCAGTTTTATTCTTATGTTGAGCAAATAATAGTAGCATTGAGGTGTCAATTTGGATTTATTAACTTGCTCTACCTTGCAACAAATCTTAATTTTTGGAACAGTTGAAGACATCTCTCTAGCTGTAAGCATATTTTCTTATTAAAAATCTCCACCTACTGCTAATGTACTCACTCAAAATTTCAATTCCAAGAGGTAATCAAGACATTAACATGATAAAATATAATGTGCTTAAAACATTTTTCGTCAGCTCCAGCAGTCAATTCAGGCCCTCCCACTTTATAATAGAGTAATCATTTTCCATCGTTCGCTGCATAAAGTGAGAGTTGGGCTTTGTACATTGAATAAATGTGGAAAACAGAATTAAGAAAATCTAGCTACAATTGAGAAAAAAAACTTTAATGAGATTGCTTGTATGTAGCCTGGAAGTTATTGTGCACAAGTTTTTTTTGTTAGTTTTTTTTTTTTTTTTTTTTTGGTTTAAGTGGTGCAGAGAACTGTGCTACTTTTTAATTACCTGCAATTTTGCATGCTTTCATTGCAACAGTATATTCAAAAAAAAAAAAAATCAAGTTCCTATGGATGTCAAAGCTTGATCTCTTCATTGCGTCATGCCTTAGAGGAAAGGTGCTGGAAGTGCAGAGCCTTGGAAGCACTGCCAGGTCTTCCTGTTGAAGATAGGTGTCTGAATTTCAGAGAAGCAAATGGGTTTGTGATCTTGAGTAGCTTTCCTATGACCCTCGAAAATGGACAAGACAAAACTGATCCAAATTGTTTGATTTTCTGAGGTTTGTTGGTTTAGAAGATAACTCTGCCAAATTTATGAAGAATTCTGGATGTTTGGGTGGGAGCAGTGGGGTTGGGAAAGTGTTTAAGTTCTGTTTGTTGGAGATGCGAAAGCCACATCTACTTGTGTTCGGGCAAGATGTGTAGATTCTGCTCTCTGTGTTGCTTAAAGCTGGTAACTAAATTCTGATTTCTTATAAAATATATCAAAAGCAAGTCTGAAGAAAACTGAAAAGCATACACTATGTGTTCCTATTTTGTTTCATGAACAGTTCAAGGTTAACATCCCCCAAATAAAAATGCATAACACAATTCAAAGTAGAAAGGAGTTCTGAGACAAAAGTGGTGTGTATTTAAAAGATGATATAAGCTATCACCCTGTAACTGTGGATGCTGCTGTGAAACAGTCTGTCTCTGAGTAGTAAGTTTTTATTTCAGTGTGGCTAATGAGCCTTTTTCTGAAATAAGAATGTCAAGCTTCAGAAGCAATGTAGCTGTAGAAACTCAGTGCTCCTAAAGAGATGGGCATAAGCTAAACAGATTCAGAAAAAGAAGTATAAATCGTTTTGGAAGATAGCATTTAGAAATGAAGAGGAGGTGTGGATGTTTGTGTTTTTAAATACTTTCTTTCCTAAATCACCCTAATTCCTCTCTTAGATGTTAACAGAAGTTCGAGTCAACAGAAGTGCTATCATATAAACTACAATCTACCAGGCTTCAAAGTTGAACAAATACGAGTTCTTGCTCCTATTGGTAAGTGTTTATTCTGTTATTTGATATATTTGCAGTGCAATATCATTGTGTGTAAGTCATACAAGAAGAAGGCAGGCTAAACCCTGTTCATTTTAAAGAATTCATTCAATTAAAATTATCAGGACTGCTTGAGCAAGTAATGTAGACCATGTTTGGCACTCAAAGTCTTTACTTACAGTACCAAATGGTATGGGCTAAGACCACAGCTGGTATAAATTGCTCTTTCCATTAGCACCACCTTCAATAGAGTTACGCTGATTTATGCTTAGAGAGTCCAACTCTGCATGTACACAGTGCAGTAAAATTAATTATTTTTTTTTACTACTGTTTCAAAAAAAAAATAATAATAATTTAACAAATGTATCTGAATATAGACAAATCTGTGGAACCTGTAGTATTCCAAGATCTTTTATTCCCAAGCAAATATAAGGAGATTAAAACTACAATATTTAGGGTATAGATATATAAATATAAGCGTATTATATGTATGCATAGATACATGTTTAAATTTACCATTTTCACGGCTGTAATGAGGTCAGACTCATGCTTCTGAGGTATAGCCAAAAATTTTAATTAAAATTCTATATTTATAACAGTCTTCTATCATTAATCAAATGTAGACTTAAATCACCCTGTAAAAATGATGTAGTGTTCTGAATTATTGAAACTGCCGAATATGTAATATTCCGAGTGCAGGGTATCTTGTAGCATCAAAATTACAACACAGTGTGTGTTGGGAGGGGTTCTGCCTTGCCCTGCCTCAATCTCAGCAGAACTGGAGTTGTCAGTGCTTATTGTTAATCTGCACTGAAATCCTCAGTGCAGCACAGTCCTCTTTATATCCTCAAAAAACGTTTGCAGGTGTGAGACCTTAATTCTGTTCTGGGTGTTCTTGCTGGTGTTGTTACATGCGTCTTGTGCCTATTCCTTTCTCTGAAGATCCAAAGAGTTGATTTTAAAGTACTCAGAGAGTACATGTGTTAACTTTTCTGCTCATACACAGATACTGAACGGACCTCTGAATTTGAGTGCTTTGTTGCAGGAAAGGTCAAAAGCCAAGTAAAACCAATTTAGATTTGACAGCTTTCAAGGACTGTCTTCTAAAATAGCAAGTAATTTATATTTTTTTCCACATTGATTAAATCTTTCTCTGATAGACTATATTTTGCAGCATCTTCTTTAAGTGAAATTCCTGTCCAAGGCAGAAGAGGGGCCCTTAAGTTTATTTAGGTTAAGCATACCTAGTTCTCCTCTGAGGTTTCTAACGCCGGGAGAGGGCAGGTACGCACATGTGGTGGCTGGCAACAGACTAGGCTCTGAAGGACACTCCTTCCCTTCCTCACCAAAGGATGGTGGTGTAGGGAGAAATGTTTCAAGACGCTCAAGCTGCTCCAGAGAGCGAGAGTGAATGTAAGGTTTCTGACGAAAATAGACAAGTTGGTGCGTCGTCCTTGCACAGTCCTTCTCAGGAGATCGAGAGCAGTGTAGCTAGAAGACTTAACTGGGTGCACTGGGTCTGGGGAGAGTTGGGCGAGAAGGATTTTGATAAAGGTGACTTCCACTGGGCTGTCGGTGCTGAGGCCAGCAGGAGAGCCCTAGAGCACAAAAAGCCGTGCTAATTCTGCAGGACTAAAAAACGTGCTGTGTAATTAGTGCTACAGTGTTTATCAGCTAAACAGAATGGTTCATGAAAGGAAAAACAATAACCATTTATAGGTCTTTGCCTACATCCCCGAGTGTCCTAGAACCATTGGGTCAGACGGGAAACTCTCCACCATTCCTTCGTCCCCAGAAGGTCGTGGGGTGGGTAGCAAGACCCACTGGCAGAGACCTGACTTTTGCTGCTTCAAGTCTTTGTTGAACTGTGTTGTCGTGTGAAAAGTGTGTCCAAAAAGGAAAATGGCCTCCCTGTATGCATCGGTATCCACAGTGACTGATAAATGTTTCGTGAGTGAGGTGAACATCCACATTTCTTAATCCTCAGAGCATTTGCAATGTTCCTCTAACACAACTAATAATGACATTCTCACATCAGATGGTGTTGTTGTAGATAGATGTCATTTCTATGTTGAGTATGAATTTGTATGATCCCTATCAAGCAAATGCAATACTGTGCTGCTGAAATATGGAAGATCAAGTGTGATGTGACTGGTTAGGGAAAGAGGGGTGTGTTCTGACTGTCCTGTGGGGAGTTTTGTCTTGGGCTTCATGTTAAAACACTGCAAAATGCTAGTTTAGGCCCAGGTGACTAACGAGTTGAGAGATTGTAAACCACACAGAGGTTGTCCACAGGTTTTTTTGGCAATAATCTATGAGAATGTGGCTCTTCACGTACGGTACAGATGAAGAGAATGTTCTCTCTCGGACAGAAAGGGATGGACTTGACAGTCCCTGTGGCAAAAAAAAAAAAATCAAGTAGCCTCTAATTGCTACACTTACTTTCCTAAAATTTGCTTATTTAGTCTTATAAAAACAGACTGGAGGTGAGTGTCTACACCGTACCCTACACGGAAAATATAACACTAGCTTTTTTAGGTTACAGCTGGAGATGTAATCGGAAGTAACAGATAATGTGTATGCTTGACTATTTGAGCTGTAATAGGCAAAGGAAGGTGTACAAGTAGGGGAAGACCTTGTATTAATTTACATAGTTAATTTATTAGTATGCACTGGATACTATCTGTAAGTAAAGACACATTAGCTTTGACTTACGGTCTTATCTGTGAGTTACCTGCAATTATTTTTTATTTTTTTTAAGTTCAGCCACCATTAGTGAAACTGAAATGTAGCTGTGCAGTTAACTTGGTGGTGGCATCCTGCCATTGGCTCAAAAAAGGGAAATGGTTCACCCAAACCCAACCGCAGGAGAATTTTGAGAATTCAGTATTCCTTTTTAGCTTAATGTTAAAGGTAATATTCAAAAGCAGAGACAGTGTAGTGTCTGCTGTGGGACTTACTCGTCTGATGGAGTGGGTTCAGTCTTTGGGCCACCCTGGAAAAAAAAAAGAGGAATTTAAACCTATGACTTGTCATTTGAGTGACTGTTGGTGTTTTGGGGGTGTTTTTTTTTCATGTCAGAGAAGTCCTTTTATCCATTAGTGCAGCAAAGCAGGTGAAAATTTTGCTGACTTGGATTCTATTATTTGTTCTCAGTATGACATAATTTGACGTAATGACATAATTGCTGTACTGCAAATAGATATATCTATAGACAAAGGCATCAGAATAGTGCCAATATTGCCATTTGGGACACAAAGTCACTGGCATCTATATACATTATTAATGTTAATTTAGTGGTCTAGAAGAAAGTAAAAATTATCAGAACTTCTTCAGTACATTGTAATTCACAGTCTAAATTTTGGTTCATTTCATAGTGAAACGCTACTGCAAACCTGAAATGGACTTCTAGAGCAAAAAATCTCTCACCTCTTCTTCCCTCACTCTCCCAGGGTTTACGCAGTGATTTCTGTCCACACGGCAAATTCACGACTTGAATGTCAGGTGGTAGTGGATCTATCTGGTCCTACTAGTCCTCCTGAAGCAGCCTGATGTCTGGGTATTTCTGGCCCACTGGTAATCCCAGGCACAACTGATGCTGGAAGCTTCTCTTCTAATACCGCAGTGAGATGTTTTCTGACTACTTATTGATTAGATCACTTTATTTCATTGGCCCATCTCCAGAGCATTGAGTGTTTCCCAGAATCTGAAGAGTATCTTTAGAATATCTAAAATTTGTCAAAACATCAACGATATGATCATGTATTTTTTAACTAATAGATTATCTGATAAAGCTTTAAAGCACTTTTCCTCCAGCCTGAGATCCCACCTAAAAACATGATTCAGCTTTACATAATAAGAACCCAATAAAAATTACTACTTTTTTTTACAGCAACAGTTTTTATTGTTCGCATTTTTTCAACAGCTGATGTCTGATGTTAGTACACAAAGAAGACTCATTCCAGACTCAAGCAAATCTTTTTTTCTTTTGTAGCTAGACCTCTTACTTTGGTGGGAAGTTAATTCACTGCACCTGCTGCTCCCAGATGTAGAAGGGTGCGCAGGACTTCTGACAGTCTCTTCCTGCACCTCAATTAGGCTGCACGGTATTGAGAACAAACTCTAGGAACCACATTCAGCTGTTGAAATGCAAGTTATACATGCTCTTTCTTGAAGGCACAATGCAACAATGTGCCTGCTGGTGTTTGGTCTTGACGATCAGGGTAATGTGGAGCCCCATCGAAAGAATTATCTCATTGAAACCTTCATCAGTACAGTAACACTCAGAAGCTGAATTAATGAAACCTCAAGTAGAACCGAAAGAACATGATCTACCATGCCAACCTTAAGAGGCTGCTATTTTATAGTGCTTCCAATGTATGTCTGAATTAAGTCAGATACTATGTCCTTCTTTCCCATACTGAACTTCTAGATAAGGTACTCCGGCCATAAAGAAGCCACCTGAAATAAAACTGCCACCGAACAAGTAAGGTAACATTGCCTCAGTTGAAAGTGATTGAGGAAGAACAATAGGAGGATTTATTTGAGCGCTAATTTTGTTTTTCATCCTGCTGTCTATGCCAGCTTCTACAGCTAATTAAGCACAGGAAAAGACAATATTCGCCAGATGCCGAGAGATGCCAGTTAGCAGATGGGATACTTTCTCCCTGCCCCATGTATGTATGAGGGGAAATTTTCTTGGAAAAAATGGTCAAAAGCTGCCAATTATGCATGATTTGAACATGAACTGATATGTTCCTGCTGCAGTGGAAACTTGTTATGGCACAAATATTCTTCTAAATATGCACATGCCTTTTCTTTAAAATGTTTAAAATACAAAGAAAGATTACAGTTAAGTTTCCATAATGCACTTCCTCTGTTCTTACACTTATTCTGCTGCCATCTTTTCCCTAGTTTGAACATCATATTTGCCCCTCACTAGCTGAACCATGTTACCACTTGCTTTTTGCAGTCTTATTGAGGGGGAATGTCTGGCCATTAGGGCAATGTCCGAGTAGGAAATTGAACTGCCTTCATTTTTTTCAAGGTTTTGTTTTATAAATGTTAGTCCTTCCCCTTTCCTGTTTTGTTCTCCTGTAATAAAATAAAAATAGATTTTTGGAGTCTCTTGCACTGCCCAGCAGTTCCCAAAGTTTGAGTTTGGCTCATTCCCATTCAAACCCTAGCAGGTCCCTAAGGTGAAACTCTGGTTCTAATTATTATTCATTTTACTTCAGATCCCACTGGACTTGTGGCAGGTGGAAGGTCTGATCCTGTACATATCCAGCTCAGTAAGCAGGACTAGGCTTACAGTCACGTCTTAAAAAACCCAGCCACGCAGTTAGATTATAAAAGTGTAATGGTTTCTTGAGAAATAATAAATTCTGTCTATGTATATTTATTGTGCAATGTTGCATACGAGAAAGTTTATTTAATGGGGTATTTATAATCTGTTTGACTCCTATATGAATTTATGACAAAGTTGTTTTGTTTAGGAAAGAATTAGAAATTTTCCAATTAGCCTTTGACAAAGAAATCTGATTACACTCTAGTTACCAGATTCAGTTAAGGCAGGCATTAGAAGTTCATTGGTATGCAATTTAAGCTGTGATTATAATGGTGTCAATGGTGATGAATCTTCCCCGATAAAATAAGTGTTGTATTATATAATAGAGAGACAGGTGTATAACAGATTAGTACACCCACTCCCTTCCCCCTGGAGCCGTGGAAGGAGACTCCAGGCTATTAATCAGAATGGCCTGTGGCAGGGAGTGTTTTTAGAATCTGGAAGCATGTATGGTAACTCGAAGCACTTGGAGCTTAAGTACAGATGTTTATTTCATACTTTATTGCTACATTTAATCCTTTTAATAAACACTTCTTCAGCATTGTCAGGTAAATTATTCAAGGTTTTTGAGATCCAAGACTTGTAGGTGCAGTTCCAGGAGCTTGCCTTTGGCTCTGTTTTTTATATAGAAAGTGGAATTCAGCAGTGGCTCAATCTGAGAGTTATGAAAGCACCACTGCGTGTTCAGATAACACAAAAAGCCATGTTATGTCTTGATGTATTGCTAGATGTAATGTGCATAGATCAGGGAGGAATGGTTTGGTGATTTACTTAAATAAATAAATAAATAAAGGCTTAAAAGAGAGTAAATCACTGCTGGAGGAGAAAAGAGATACATGTGTTAGTAATTAGAGCAGAGGACTGGTATTCAGGAGGACTCTGTGCTTGCTGTATTCTCTTCTTCTTCTGACTTGAATAAATCGTGTGGGGCTGGACACAGGACTTTTCAAAAGCACCTGGGAAGGTTAAACTCTACTTTGGATTTTATTCTGTCTTCACTGATGCCACAACTTTTGGTGTTACCTTGTGTCTGCTGAGGATGTTAATACATGTCTGCCTCAAAACTTAATGCAGGTCTTTCCAGTCTTGTGTTTCTGTGGTTAATGTGTGCTCAGAGGTCTTTGAGAATGACAATATCAATATAAACCAGTTGACCGAGATCTTAACAAATACCTAGGGGTGCAATATTCAGTCACCTCTCTTTAATTTCATTGCCCTCCTTCAAATGAGATATTCCATTTGGTACAAATTTTTATTGGATTTCTCTTTTTCAGGGAAATTTTCATTGCCTTACAGTATTTTAAGTACCACGGATGTTTGTGACATAAAATAAAACACTTTATTTTGGAATTGGATATACTACTAGTGTGTCTGCAGGCTTATGGATTGGATCATCCTGTTTTGATTATCCTGGATGTTAGGGAGAAAAGAAGTTCAGGATACCATGAGCACTCAGATTGGTGTGCTGGGTACTCGAGTTTGGTAACTTCAGGCTAGCCTGCTGCTAATTAGAGAAATTAGAGAGTAGTAGAGTGTGAGTAATTCCCCTTTTTAACTTAAAAAGCAATCTGCAGTGCATGGCCGTGACTTCAAATGATTAGGATTCATCTGTGGTAGCAGACGGCTCACTTTATAACTACCTGCCTATGCCTCTTGCTTTTCAAGCAGCCCTCCCATAGATCCACTTTGTAGCAGCTCTTACCAGACATTACACCATCACTCTTTACTTATTTCGGGGCTTTGTTATTATTATCATACTCTTGTGTTTATGACAGCAATGTCATCCAAGCAGATCGTAAAACGCAAAATCTGGACACAGGGTGGAAGGCAATGTGCAGCAATTGAATACAGCTGCTCCACAAATGAAACACCTTTTTTTGTTATGGGGAGTTGGAAGAAACTGGCAATGTGATTCTTAGTCATTCTTTTCTTCCATGTGAGCTTGAGGCACTCGTGGAGTTTCTTTTGGCAATCAAGAGAGCTTATAAATATGCTGTTGCTTATTGGGGCTGTACAGAAACAATGCAGATGCCTTTTGTCCAAAAACGTGAAAGAGAAGCATTAGAAAATGGTCTCTGGGAAATTCCAGAAATTTCAGTCTCTAATGAAAGCAGAAATGCAGGCAGTGCGTCCTATATCCAGTATCTGTTCTCTTTGTTTCCATTCTCCACCTGGACTGGAATACAGAAGCAAGACATAATTAAAAATTTTCAGAACAGAAGTGATTTCAGATATTAGTCATTAAAAGAATTGTTCTGTTTAGTTTTGGGAAAATGTCAGCATCAGCCTTCACTTAATTTGTCTCCTGGATCTCCTGCTTGTGGCCAGGCAAAGTACTGTCATCTGCAAGCTGGAGAAATAGCATGGCACTGTATCTTCTGTAACGTTGCCACAGCAGTCAGACATTATCAGACAATTATTCTTGAATATTTGCTTTGATGTAAGTTCAGTACAATAAACTATCACAAGGTTAAAGATATCAAAGGTGTAATGGACTTGTCAAACCCTATCAGGAATTTGTATAATGCTGTACCTAACCTATCTCATGAAGTTGTAACAAACCTGCCAGCTCCACAGCAGGGAGGTTAGTGGGCTGGAGTCTACCCTGTAATAAATACTAAATTCTTGCTATATTTTTTATCTCTTTCTCCTATTTTGAATGGCCTTGACCAGCCAAGGCTAACGTTAACTGCTGTTATGTATAATAGCTTGGACACCAAATCCTGACTCCATTCGTATTTTGAGTTTTCAGAAACTGTGCCCATTCGGAATTGGGATAAAAATTCAGCGCCACCACTTCCTTTACAAAATGCAGATATTCATAGGTAAAATGCAAGTCAAAATTGGGGCTACTGGAGGTGGTTGAAATTGCCTCACAAAGTAAAGGGACGTGCAGGTCATATGCAAGAGTGGGAGGATTTCAGTGGGTACTTTTTAATTAGGATTAAAAAGAAGTTAGATAACTGGCTACAAAGGCAGATTTCCAGTGCAGATAGGTATTGCAGTGAAGCAGATACAGAGCAGCTGTAGGCATTTTTGGTGGCTAACTTTCAAAAAGCTGGAATTAAACATCAAGTGCAATAGCAGGAAACAAAGTGATGATCCACTACTGATGGGAAAATGTCACTGTGCCTTTCTGCATGGCATAAAGGCTAGAGGGGGGAGTTGAGGGTGGAAGCATAGGGTTCCCCACCCCATACTGTCAGAAATTCCTCATCGTATTTACATCTGACTGCCTTCGCTCTTTCATTTGAGGAAGAAAGGTGATTTTTCTGCTAGTTTTTTTTTTTTTTTTTTTTTTTTTTTTTTTAATGAAACTATTAGCATGCCCTAGGTGGTAAGTCACAGTTTCCGATGGCTGACATCCAGAGATGCTCAGAAGACTTGGGCAGTCTCCAGAGCTGAAGAGGATCATGATGGAGACATAAAGTCTCCATTCTCCATTGTGCTGTGTAAAACAGCCCATGTAAATGAGAACAGATATTACCAAATGCAGCGGTACTACAGATGCTGGCAGCTGAAATAAAGAAGCTGCCCACGGAATAAGGTTGAGCTGTATTTTTCCTGACATTGTGTGATCTCTCCAGGTGGGTGAATGCTGGAATGAGACAACTGCAGTTCTTGGGGCTGTCGGTCAAGGACCTTGGTCAGTTGTCTCATTCGGGGGAGTGGAGAAGGACGTGAAAGAGCAAATCATCTCCTACATTGCTGAGCTGTCATAACTGCAACAATTGCTGCCCGGGCAAGCTGAGAAGCAGATGTTTCCAAAATATAAGGTCGTTTTCCTAGTTTGAAAGTTTTTTGACAGTCTCCACAAACAGCAATGTTTTTCTTTACCTGAAGTTTCCTGAGTTGTGAGCTGTTTTTACAGCTGTATGTTGCAATGTTTGTTATTACAAAAAAAAAAAAAAAAAAAAAAATCAAGTTCAAACCCATGTGAAATTATATGTAATTTGAGGTAGAATTTGGTTCAAACATCAAAATAATACTCTGGGCTAATAAAAGCTCCTCTTTCAAGTACCAATGTCACCCAGCCTGTTGTGATGAAATGGAAAGGGAAGGGCAGCAATACCAAATGTGGAAGGCTGTCAGCTCTGCTGGGGTGGTGGTGAATAGCTAGAGGTAGTCATCTGGATGTCATTCAGCTGAAATTAAGCCATGGGACCATAGTCTGAGGCACCTTGTGTGACATTTTCAATGATGTCAGCCTCAGGTTTTCCCCAAATGATAGGGCTCTACCAGTTTCCCATAGAGTTAAGAGGAATTTTGACCTTTACAATAAGGATTGCCTTGGATGCTTTGCACATCAGTGAGTTGCTGCACGTGAGTATCAGGAAGACTGTTACAATTGCACTGTAAATGCAAATGCGTCGCAGATCCCGTACATCTTCAAAGCTAGAGAAGACAAAAATATGGCCCGGAGGATTCTGTCCTCTTCCTCATTTTTCTTTGACTATGTTAAAGTCTTAAACCACTCCAGCTGTCTTCAGTGCCTCAGTTTTTGCTGCCTGCCCTGTTGTAAGCAAGGAGGCAGCAAGCTTGTGAAGAACAGAAAGTGAAACCTGTCTGCTTTGTCCTCTGATGGAGCCTTCTGTTTGTCAAAATTGGAAGAGGTTCCATTTAATTACTAATTGTGTCTGTGCAATTGTATATATTTAAATATATATGCATGTATACATGCATGCATACTCTCATGTGTGTGTATATATGTACATATATTTATATGAGACAGTTCTCCCATGGACTTTGCATTGTGTGTTGCTTCCTGTCCATAACAGTATAACTCTCTCATCTTCCATCACAGCACAACAGCAGATAACAGCTAAGAACAGCCACGGTTAGAAGCAGCCACATTATAGAGGCAATACAACAGGAAGACCTGTAACACAAAGATCTTCGAGCTTTGTGTTGAAAGTTGGTTGAGAAAAGCCCTTGTTGACATCTAGAAATTTTGATTGGACCCACTTGGGGGGTGTTGAATCTCTGCCCCCTTTCCTCCTGGCCTATGTACTCATTTCTTTTTTGTTTTTCTTCTTCTGCGCTTATGTTTTTGAAGCAAATCTGCTTGTCAGTGCTTTTAAATCAATACCATTAAAGCTCTACTTGAAGGTAAACTCTTTCAAGAGGCTGGCCTGCTCTACCCTGCAATTATATCATGTGCTAAGTGAGTGAAACTTTCAAAGGTATTGAAGGCTTCTGGGTTAGTTGTTTTTTTTTTTTTTCCATTTTGCTAGATGACATCCACTGATAATGGCCTTAACATGATGGGAAATTAATTGAGAGAGCATTTCTACACTGCCATAATTTTATCATCCATCCTATTGCTACTATTAGCAGGAATCCATAACCCCATGGGTGTTTTGAGAGAACCTCCGCTAGCAGGACTTATGGCGGAGAGGTTACATGGTTAGCTCCTTCCATCAGCTGGGTGTCAAATCACTGTCAAGAAGAAATTACTGGTGTATTCATTTTTTTAGCTTCTAGCCTCGCGCTGCGGTGTACGAGATGATTTGTAGTGAGCCACTGGGGAGAGAAGAGTGCTCGTGGCCATCCAGGGCTCCTCTCGCAAAGGTACTTAGCAGGATCATTGCATGTTAACACAGATGCGTGCAGCAGCACTTTCGATCTAAAGTCCATTAAAAGGTGGTACAAGGGAATTACGCCTTCTGACTCACCGTGTTGTAGTAGGATAGCAAAATAATCACGTTCCACCGGATTTGTGTATTAAATTGTTGCTGAATCTCTCTATGCTGATGACTACAAAGGAGGTTTTCTTAAATACCTAGCAACAAAGTAGCCTTTTAAAGTCCATAGCTTAAAATAATTTAATTTTCTTCAAAGCCGGTTGTTTCTTTCACACTCTTGAATGACTTTAATACACGTTAAGCTGATTTATAAAACATCCTGTAACTTAAAAGAATGGTTTTGGAAACGGTTGTTGCAGGCTGTGTAACTTCTCTACCTACCTTATGACTCTCACCCTCATTATGCATGTTTTCTGAATTAAGTGCCACTTTTCCTTTTCTCCTTCTCCATGGTAGTCCAGTAAATTGGGATAAAATAGACTTTTGCTCTTTTTTTCCTGTATGCCACCTGTAGCAAAGCAATAAATACTCTGAAACAGATCATAGCCATGGTTGTGGAATGTGCCTCAGCACTTAAATTTACACTTGCTGAAATGTTAGAGCTAAAGTAACGTGTTTAGATGACAAATGAATTGTTGTGAAAATTCTCTTTTTTTTTTTTCACTTGAAACTTGCGGCTTTAAAATGCATAGTAAAGCATCCCAAACTTCAAATTCTCATTCCTTTTTCCATTATTTTTCTCCCCGCTTCTACATTGCCGTTAATTAGGAAAAGGAAAAGAGGTGAGAAAATTGCAGAAAATCAGTAGATATTTTAACTATCTAAAATATATTCTTTTCTTTTACTTTCTTTTTTTTTTTTCCCCCCATAAAATCACTCATGATCCTTTAATTTAGTCTCTGCCAGCAATGTTGATGCATCAGGTGGGATTATTGCTGATCTCTGGCTGCACAGATCTCTTGTTAGTTAAGCAATAATCATGCTTAATTCTTCCAGTGCAGCCAGCTGATGTGACGAGGGATGCAAATTACTTGTGTGAAAGTGAGGTTTTTCCGGGCCTGATCTTCCAAGCAGAATCACCTAAAATACAACACTGAAAACGTTGCTTCATCCTCTTCCCCTTCCTTCTGTGTACTATTTTCTCTCCAGCACACCCTTCACTTTCCTCTGTTTAGATTCCCTTGTGGGATTCCTTTTGATTACTGGTATCACAGCAGGAGTTAGCACGATGGTTTGGACACTTCGAATGCGCCTCCCCAGACAACCCCACCGTGACGATATGCTGTGGCTTCTTACAGAGTATTCCTGTGCCAAAGTCCTTTACTGAGGCTGGCCAAAATTCAAAGAGTAATTGTAGGGCAAGGATGAAGGGAAGTAAAAGAGAAGAACCAGTGAAAATCTTTGCAACGTGTTTTGTGGTAATATTCTTATCAAATGAAAAATACTCTTGCAAAAATGTTGGAGTGCGTCTTTTGTAGGAGTAAAGCAATAACAACAAAAACAAAACAACAGGGACGAATCCTCCCTACCATGCTTTTCTCTGGAATGGTACCAGGTCTTCTCAGATTTGGTAATTTTTTTAAGGGAAATTCTAGGAAATGTTTTCATTTGTCACCTCTGCTAAATGTCGCACACAAGAAGAGCAACATCTTCTTGATTAAAACACACAAAAAGCCCTCCCTTTTAATACTTTTTCCTTAGGTGTTGGACATGAACACTTGTAGGAGCTGGGGGATCATTTGTCTGTTGGGGTGTGCTTGTTTCCCCATGGTTTCACTTACATGAAGGTAGTGTAACCATTACGTGGGTTTGGTTAAGAGAGCTCCTTGCCTATCGTAGCTACCAAAGACATTCCAGTTACTCAACATTTCATAAAATGCTGCTTTCAGAGCTGTTACTGGGCTCAGGCCCATAAATGTTTCACCACCTGAGTAGATGTATATATATAATATATATTATATATATTATATATATATAATATAATATATATATTATATATATATAATATCTGTGACAAATTGTTTGTGGGACTAGCAGGGGGTGACTGGCACCTTCCCGGACATGAAGTCAGCAAGGAGTCAGCATGGAGGTGCGCTCGTCATTGCTTAAATAACACCTTTCCACTACAATATCTTTGAAAGGAAAGCAAACTTGTGTTTTGTTTTAGGCATGAAAATGCCTGAATTCCCAGGTTCTTAATTTGCATCACATTTATTAGATTTTTAATTTGTTACTTCCAAAGTTGTGCATTGCTCTGTCAACTCTTCGTTGCAAGATTTCCCTTAGGGGAAAACCAAGCTTCATATCCATGCTCGCATATCACAGTGTGAATAAGACTTGCCACACTCCAGTTGGCAGGTAGGGAATATTAGCAAATAACACTGGAATTTAATTGGCTTTAGCTTCTCATGTTGTGTCACTAGACACAGCTTCATTCTTATAGAGCCTGACCTGAGAAACAAGAAAGTATTTCAAATTCCAGCAGACTTAAGTCACTGCATTTGAGGGGTTTTGATAGAGTTCAAATGTAGCTGTTAAAGTAAAACTGCTTATTTTTCAAAGTAATCAGATGTTTCAATGGTGATGTTGATTTTTGTTGATGTTTGTCTGAAGACATCAAAACGCTGACAATTTTGATAGGGACATCTGGCTTGGAAGTAATATCTGTTAAGTTTTATGCCAAACTCAATATGAACTGCAAGGAATAGTTACTCCAGCTCTTAAAAAAAAAAAAAAAAAAAAAAAAAAAAAAAAAAAAGCCTTTTCAGTCCTTCTTTCATAGTAGGCTCTATTATTGCCTTTATTGTTGCTGCATCAAACATATGTTTGAATATGATCCTTAAACTTTTGTAGCTGCTGGCTTGAGAACACAAAGAGCATGCCCCCGTCCTGATTAGTTGCTCTTGTATAGCAGTACAAAAAAAAAGAAAAAAAAAAAAAAGCACCAATGGTAATTTCTCAGCTCATTAGGTGCATATTCATCTTAATGGGGCATCAGAGTTAAAAACTATAACGCCTTCCTCTCATTTAATACTCCAGAGAACATTCATGGTTACCACATGAAAGCAAAACAGACTTCAACACTGGAGCTGCAAAAGTAGGTGTCTTCATTCCCTCCAGGCAGACAGAGACGAGAGAGAACTGCTTTTTTATCCTTAACCCATCTAAATTGCTTCGCTGTGCTAGTCACTGGTCGCTATAGCCGTATGAACACAAACGTTGACCTCTGCTAGCTTTTTGGGTTAAATCCATCGTTTATAAATGCTTGGCATCATCTGAGGAGCACAGTGTAATCAAATAACCCAGGTTATTTTATTGTTTATGGGTATGTAGACCCATATGCCAAAACCTTTCACTGCAATGGAAAACTCAGGGTGCCTTGTGAAACATTTGGGTAAACAAACACCATCTTTAACAGTACTGTCTTTGTGTAAAGTAGTTGTTCCAGCTTAAGCTCCAGAATTTAAAACGGCACAATTCCCCGTGTTTCAGTTAATAAGGGTGCCCAATTCGTGCAATTTACCGAAACAGCAGTATTGCCAGAAACTGCTTCTGAAAGTATTTCTGAGCCAGTGCCCAGCAAGAGTTTCTGGGGCATGTTTGCAGATGTAAAACTAAGCTGTGTATGCAACTAAATTTACTCGTGGTTGTAAAAGTGTTCTGCAACATGCTGATTTGAGATGTCGGTGTTCTAGCTGTGACAGGGCTGTAGAAGAGACTATAATCTGTATTATATGGGCAGTTCTCTAGAATGCAGCATACTGAAACATAGTACGAAGCCATTGTCTCCCAAAACCAAATTTTTCAGTACATTTTGTTAGTTTCTGCTAGCCGTAAAATGATGGGATAGGTAAAAACAACCATTGATGGCATGAGCATTTATTCAGGATTGAAAACAATTTTTTTTCCAGATTGGTGAGGTTTTCCTTTCCTACTAGTTGTATTGCCCACATTAAGGATGGGAAAAGGATGGTTTTTTCCCTGCTATATCTTCTTCACTGAGAACCTAAAGGAAAAAATCTGTATGGGCCTATATTCCATTACTGTGTTTTGTTTAAAAGACAGCTTTCCTGTATATAATTCTTACAAGCCATTTAGGTAATTATATAAATTCAGTGAAATAAAACAAATAGAGAATTTTACGACAGAATTCAATTGGTGAGTTATTAGTAGAATGGCAGAGGATATACCAAAATGAAGAGACTTAGGAGAGGAGATTTTGAAGTAGGTAAAAACTATCAGTGAAACAGAAATACTGGGAAGCTCCTTCAGGAAAAAGGACGAGAGAAGGCAGCGGACAGAAAGCATTTGTTCCTCACTTGATTAAACTGATGAAGGCCCTCCAATTTTGGTAAAGTTTATGGATTTACATCAGATGTGAGGATTTGTCCTTAAAACAAGGAGGGTCGGAGATGAGTGATAATCTTAAAGAGCAAGACAGTAAGAAGGTAAAAAAGTGTGAAATGAGCATAGACATGATGGGAGGGAAGGGAAGGAGGAGTATTTCTTTGTCAGAGGCTGTAAGGCAGCCTCCTGCTCCTACACGTGGAGCTTGGACCTCAGGGAATGAGGATCCATTTTGCAGTCTTTGACGTTCTAATATTCTCCATAGTATTTGATTATGGTAGCTTTTGAATAAAGTATTTTGGGAAAGAAAGCTCTTAGCTCTAAATTACAGTGTTTGGGTAGTGGGAGTCCATTTGCTGTGAGCCACTGCAGCAAGGTACGTGCAGCCAGTTACTCAGTACGTCCTGCGTTTTTCTTTTGGCAGCTTGGTTTATTGTCTAGTTTAAAAGTTTTCTGTATTGCTTGTGAGCTAAATATTTTATTAGGAAAAGTGCAAAATAACCTATTGATGTGTTGCATCAATATGTATTAGAGAAATCCAATGATCCAGCAGCTACATGCTGCCTTCAGTCATCATGCATGCTTAGTGCAGCAAATGCCGCCACTTTTCAGGGTTCTGTGCTGGCCCTCAGAACAAGACTGGGCTGTGTGAAAGCACTGGACATTGGGGCAGGGTTTGATTTGATCAGGGTTGCTCACTAGGCTCGGGATGGTTTAATGAGTCATTTTTCAAACAAATTTTGCTGGATTCTTTTCATTCCCGGTGAAGGGATTCTCAGGGGAAAATTCAGCCGTCTGTGTTATGGAAGAGGTAAGAGTAGACCTACATGTAAGTTCCTCCTTCTGGCCTCAAAATGTTAAAAAATGTAACTTGTGGCAATACACGTTGTTCTGCTCGATTCATTAGTGCTATCCTGATTTTCACACTAATAAGGAATTAGTCTGTGTACTCGAGGTTGTAGTTGATTTTGAGGCCCAATTAAAAGACCTCAGTGTGGATGTGTAGACCTGCTGTTTGTAATAGCCTGACTTCTGGTAGGGGCTGTGTGACACGGGGAGGGCCAGCAGCATGGTGCGAGGACAGGAAAATCAGATCCATACTCTGGGGAGTCACAAACCTTTGTTTTTAAGGCTTCTCTTGAGGAATACAGAAACTTGAAAGAATCATTTCATGTCTAGAACCCAACCGCAGGTTCTTCTATACCACCTCCTAGAGCAAATAAGAAATTCAAATCCTTCTTATAGTAATAAGGGATAGTCCATAAAATAGCATTTCAGAATTCTGAAAATGGGAGCGTATAAACAAGCAGCCACTGCGTGACCTTGCAGGGGCTCCCTTCTTCCCCAGCTCTTGCAGTAGTTAAAACCTTATTTCCTCCTTAGGGATTAATGGAAGGTGAGCTCTGCTGGCGTGGCACGGTGCTCTGCAGTCCCTGAGGGGTAACTCGCTGCTTCAGACCAGCAAAGCCCCGTGCAGGGTGTGTGAGTTTGTACTACCGCTTCTAGCTGAATTTCTGACCAAGAAGTTAAATTGAGAGAGGCCCATTGGAAGAGAGAGAAAAATAATCTTCAGATGTCTTTTATTGAACCTAATGGTGAATCGCCCATTCATTCTGAACCCCAAGAGAGCCCAATTTGGGCGAGCTGGTAGGTCGGACGGTGACTGATATTTGGCAAGCCGAAGGCTTTACATGCTCACTTGAAGAGGCATCCTGATGCTGCTGGTTATATTCACTGCATCACCACCAGCAAAAATATATTCCCTTCCTTCTGAGTCACATTTATTATTTTCACAAATTAGCACATTTGTGTGTTTCATAATATTTGTCACGTATACTGAGAATGATGTGATGACATGCCACTGGAAAAAAAAAATCATCACAATTGTGCGAATTAAAACAGACTGACTTGGATTGGAGAGAAGGAGAAGCAGAAACCCATTTGCACATTGCAGCTTGGGAAACAATGAAATACCGAGGGCAGGAACGCCCATACTGATACCGCAGACAAAAACTGCTAGCTGAGCTCCTTGCACCAGCAGCTTGGCAGGCCAGGCTGTGCAGGATGCTGTGCTAAGGATCTGTCATTCCTGCTAGAAGGTGTCCTTGTTTTTTTTTTTTTTTTTTTTTTTGTGGCTAGCCTTCATTTTGTTGTGTTTTTTCTTTTTTTTTTTTCTTTCATCTTTTTCTTTTTTCTGGCCAGTTTTTGTGTTGGCAGAAATCATCCACGCAAGAACGTTACAACAGACAGCGACTGCTGTTTTCAGAGCAGCCTTGCTCTTTTTATGAAGTCTTTACATTTTAGCAGAAAGACAGCTAAAGGGCAAATATAATCCTGTCAATATGGCAATAAAAAAGCAGATCATAGGACTGGACCCTCAGAAAAAAAAAATTATTACTCATCAATAGGCATTCATGGTAAAATATAAAAGTCAGCAAATCCATGGGTATGGAGCCTCCATCTATGCAAACAGGACACAAGGGACTTTTAGCTCTGGGTTTACCCTCTTCCCCCCCAAATCAAAACAAATAAGAAAATGTAACTCTCAGTGTATTTTTAGTTGCTGCTTATAGAGTTTAAATGTGACTTTTGCTTCCATTTGATTTTCTGACTTAGTTTTGAAGCTCCGAAGGTAAATGGTCCTTGCTCCAAGGACCCTTCTCTAAAACAATCTAAAGCCATTATTTCTAGGTTAATGCATATTTCCGAACACTGTCAGGTGCCCAGATGAGGAAGGGGATTACTTCAGATTCATATATGATCCCTGTAAAACTTTAAGGCTTCCATAAATGCTTGCAGTTTTATTTTCTAGTTTGATGTCGCTGAAGTACAACTTGTGAGGGTCTTCAGTTTGCCTTTGTGGCATGAGACGAAAGATGCAAGCGCTTTTTGAGACTGTATTTAATCTGAATCAGCACTAATTATGTGTTGTCTGAATCAATACAGTCTGGAGAGAGCGCTGCGAGAGGGACAGGCGTGCTGTTTAATGAAACAGGAGCCCGTGCCCTGGCTCTGCAAATCTGTATAAGATGCCATGATGGAGAGGCAAGTATTTAGGCTTAGAGCCTGGCTAACTACCAGTATAACTGCCTGTCTGCTGAAGATGCTGTGCTTAGTATCTCTTTGGAGAGGTATTTATTCCTCTGATTTCCTTATCTCCCTCACAAAGGATACGAAGTTTATCAGCTGGGAGAGAAACGCAGAACTGGGAAAGGGTGAGTGAGTGGTGAGTGGTCTGCCCCCCGGCCTGGTAAGCACAAGGAGATGGCCTGCCTGCCTTCCTTCTCTCCTTATGCCTGCCTTGTTAAAGCCTTTGTGAACTAAGACGCCAGAGAACCTGCTTTTGTGGCTGATGAATGAGTCTCCAAACTGAGGAAGTCTGATGGCCAGCTGGAGAACAACTGCGGTCCACAATTTTTGTGCTGGTAGGGGAAGAGATAACACTGAGGTAGAGGAAATACATCTCAGAAGATGACTTTTCATTTTCTTTCTAACAAGAAATCTGTTCCCTGTTCTTTTTTTTTTCCTTCCCTGTCTCTCCTGATGCTCTCCTTATCAGCCCGTGCTCCTGGTCTGGCGCTGCCACCACACGTAATGGGCCCCATCCCTGGAGGTGTTCGGGGCCAGGATGGACGAGACCGTGGGCAACCTGATCTAGTGGGTGGTTTCCCTGCCCACGGCAGGGGGTTGGAACCAGGTGGTCTTTAAGGTCCCTTCCAACCCGAGCCACTCTATCATTCTGTCCACAGGCAGCTTCCCAGGGGATCAACGGAAACTGGCACAACATCTCCAGCCGACTCCGAAAGCACTTCTCCAGCTGAATGTTGCTTCTGTAATTGTCACTCTTGCATAATAACTGTGGACTCCTTAATTCAATTTCTCATTTAAAAAAAAAAAAAAAAAAGTGGATTTTTTTTTTAAGGAACACTAGCAAGTCTTTGTTAAGGCATTGTTCCTCCTTTACCTTTAATTTTGTCATACGTCTCTTGCCTAATTAAAATTCAGTTTATTTTCCCCCAGTTGTTAAAAACAAAAGATAACTTCTCCCATTCTCTAGGCTAAATTGGATTTTAAAAACAGAACACCCTGACTTTTTTTCTCAAAGGATTTATTACACTATTCTGTACAATCATGCTAATTAAGAATTGTGTGCTGCTATTTTAACAGAGCTCCCCATCAGAAACACTGAAAATCTTACGGTTCTTATTCATTATGAAAGGAACCGACTCTGAGCCGCAGTCTTTACTTAGACATAGCAAATTGTTCGTGCTGCCTTCCTTTTTCACTTGCACTGCAAGCAATTTTTTGGGCATCCCCTCCTAAAAGTAGGTCTTCTGGCTTTATACTAAGATTCAAACCAACGCCTGTTTTGCCTGATGCAATAAGTAACAGTGGGACATTTTGACTGCTGGTCAGCTGCGACTGTAAAACCTGCTGCTCCTCCAGGGGGCTGGGCAGCCCCCAGTGTTTGGCACGTGCAGTAAATACAGCACAAACACCCCACAGGGAAGCTGACATGCCCCACCATGTGCATCTCCACATCTCCCACGCCTGGGACCCCGGGGACGGCAGAGCAGTTCTCCTTCTCCATGGAAGATGGCCCTGGGATACAGGTTTCAATTTATTTCACTCGTGCCCCTGTGAGCCTGCAAATTTCAGAAACTCAACAAAGGCAGTTTTTAAATCATGAACAAAGTACATTCAAACCTATATGCAGGTATACCTATATTTCTGTATTCAGTTTTCCCCTGTGCCTCACGTGGATTGCTAAGATATATGTAATCTGTGTGAGCATTTCAGCATCACTACTAATATTAAAAACATAAACACACAATTCTTTGTGATTGTTCCTATTTTTCAGTGCATAATGACTGAGCCCATAAAATTCACATTATAAAAACCCCAAAATTGGCTTTACTTATACATTTTTAGAATTCGTGCTGCTTTTCAGCAAGGAATTCCTGCGATCTCCCATATCTCTCTGTTGTCAGACCGACCTCTGTTTGTGCCAAGCAAGCTTGCTGGTAGGCATGCTTTGGTTCAAAGTGGTTTGAATAATGACAAGATATCAGGGGAGAAGAAAAGAAAAAAATGAAAAAAAAATATTTTTTTTAAAGACCTGAATGGAAAATGCTAGTCTTGATCTAGTTCTATTCAAGAGGAGTTGCAGTAAGTTTGGCCTTTTATACCTGTGGTTGTGTAAAAGCAGTTTCCACCCCTGGGTAGGCAGCAGAATTGGTTCTGTATTTTGCTCCTTCCTCATTGATACTTAGAAAATGAAATTTGTGATCTCAAAAAAGCAAACAAACAAAAACCCCATACTTTTATCTAGATTTTCATGAATCTCATTTTCATGATTTAATTAATGAATGGATTAATTTAATGAATGTAGGAAATAGAGATAAGTAGATATTTTTAGTTCAACAGACCCCTCAGTAATGAGACAGGTAACTTGCACGTTGCTTGTTATGTACATTTACGAAAAACATGGCCATCATCTTCAGATAGTTTAAAATGTGGAAAGACAAGAATCTCTAAAAATTGAAAATAATCCCCTTCATTTATGGATAACAGTTACCTTTTAAACTGATTTTTCAGGGTCTGAACTCCAAAGCTGGTAAGAAAATGCCTCTTGATTCTTAAGGTAACCATAAACATGATTGAATATGCTGAGTTCCTCCCTAAAAATACCACATATGAAGCTTTTATTGAATAGAGAATTAAATGTCTTATAGGTAGTATACCAGATAGTAAGCTGTTATATGAGCACAAGCTGTCTCTAGCTTGGAAAAAATGAATAGCAGATATATGCTTTGGTGT